>JADDOH010024825.1:0-275133 GCA_016648135.1 Agrypnia vestita
ATCAATATTAAAACTATATATTAGTAAAGAAATATTTCACAGGATTATAAAATATATACATAATAAAATAATCAATAGATAGATTACATTATATAAAATAATTTTTCGTTGAATGATATTTGAATATATCATTGTCACGAGATAATAGAGACGGAAAGAATTACACGAAATCGATGATTTTGAAACACTCTACAGCTTTAACACAAAAATTGGAAGATACCACAAGGTTCTCGGATGGTCCATACGAATCTGAAATCAACTGGTTCCATAAACTCAGGAAACGTCTACATTATGTGTGTCAGACGAATCTGAAATCGACTGGATCCATAAACCCAGGAAAATCTTGAAAGCTACATCAGGTGTGTCAGAGTTGACAACGGCCTAATGCCATAGAAATCCAATTCCTGCAATGTTAATCATGAAAGTACCTACCGACAAGCGAGAAATTTTCTAGTGCAAACTAAAGCGATTTAAGTAACGTGAATTATGAATGAGAGACAGGTTATTTATAAATGATAAAAATGCAGCGAAGATTATTAGTGCGCATAGCAAAATTGTGTGTGAAATATTCTAGAAACATTTGGAGTGAATTTAAGAACAGAGCTCCATTTAAAATCGTGTCCGGTGACTTTTCGTATTTAATCAAAGTTACTACCACAGCCAGGATCCAATGACAATATTTTAGAAAAATTTATTTATTTTCGTTAATAATGATTGTAAAAGATTCGTGAATTTATCAAAAAAATTACGGTTTATTAAGATGTTTCGAGAAATTTTAATTTTAATTGTTTTTTAATTTAATTTTTTTAATGCGCATTGAGGTTTAAGACTGCATATGATATCGGTACTAAGAATTCGCTGCGCAATGCAAGGAGTAAGTTCGGAATACCGAACAAGCTAATCAATCTAGTTAAGCTAAGATTGTCTTTAGTAATTTACAGAGTTGGAGTAGGCAGTGAAGTGTCCGAGCACTTTGAAGTGCTTCGTGAGGTGAAGTAAGAAGATGGATCGGCATTATTAAATATTATTGAAAATTACACAATTTAACTATAGAAAAAGCAACTTTAGCAATGAGATTATATGCGGATATTATTGACTTAACAGTGAAGACTTTCAAGGTCCCAAATTCCAATTATAATAATTTCGTTGTCTGTCCATCCGTCTGTCTGTCCGTCCGTCCTTCGTAACTTTGTGGAATGTCCGTAACTTCTTTATAGTTATTTTTATATAAATAAATAAATACTTGTTATTTTTGACGGGTTATAGCTAGTTCATTAATTAATGGGTTCAGTAATATATCAGCAGAAAACACAAACACAAGTATAATATGGCGGTTGGCAGCTACCAATAAATGCTCATGTCGTCGTATGCAAGACAAAACTTCGAAACGGTACAATTTTTTCACCTTTTTTGGATCTCTAATAACAATTAAGATTAATTTGAGAGATTCAATTACATAAAATTAATAAATAAATGTTAATATTCGTTATTATTTCGATGCTATAACAATGAGCTCTATATCTTATTTAATAAGATAAACAACTCAATGTTTATAAAAACCGAAAGACTTCAATGGTTGACGGGGTGAGTTCTTGCGTATTCTTCGGCACATTGCCAGAAAAGATGGAATAGTTTAAAGAAATGAGCGATCAGTATACGATTATATATGTACACTAACATAACTAATATTTTGTTAAAATGCCTGACCACAAAGTTAATGCTTCAAATATTAAAAACAGTAATAATTAATAAAATTCAAATCTCACAGTTTTTTAGACGTAATTCTTGTGGTGTCGGAATCATATAATATTAATGCTGTAAATAAGTCATTCATGTTGAAATTTTTGGAAAAAACTTGCAGCGATAGATATTTTCATTTAGCAGAGTCGAACAACTTAAGTTGTTTATTTTTATACAATTTGCTTACGCTATCTAGAAAAAATTTAAAACAAAAATTGTACTAGAAAACATTTCATCCGTAATAAAATGTCTGAGGTTCAAATGAACGGAAATTCAAAAAAAACTCACTTAGGCAAATCAATAACGCTGAAAGCAAAGAGTACAAAACGGGCAAACAGAGTTTCTATTCTCAATGGACTTCACCAGCAGCTCGATTGTGAAGGGGTGGCAACTCTGATTGGTATTCAAAAAGGTTTGCGAATGTGATGAGGCATTGTTGTACATTTGGATCAAAGTCTAGCCGTGTTCTCCAACGAGTGAGGGCACGGACTCGTGCCGGGCGTGCCACATATCAAATCGTTTCCAGCTCATGTTTAATGCATTAGAAGTGCCGCTCCCGCTGCGAGATGCTGTGAGAAATAGACTTTCAAAGGAATTGGACTCCGTTGCGATCGCCGCACTCAAACTTATTTATTTATATTAATTGGTCAAATAGTTATGGTATTCGGAATTTGAAATGAAAAATAACAAGCATTTCTTGCAGTGTATTTTTTCTTCTTCGAAAAAAGCAAAATTATTTTGTGGTTATTAAAATAATTAATAAAAATAAAAAACAAATTTTTATTATACTCCCTTTCTCATTTACTAGTGGAAACTGGTTTGGCGCTTAACCTACCTTAACCTAGTAATAACAAATTTCCAAAAATACAAAATTTTACTATAATCAGATGCCGTATCTACCATATGCGTTGAAATATTTTCATACAACTTAGTAAGTTGTATGAAAAAACCATTAAAAATTTGAAAAATCCAAAAATGGATTAATTTTTTTTAACTCAAATTTGATAGATATTCTTGATCGTCGCCACGAGTCTACTTGCAAAGTTTCAGCTCGATTGAATCACGGAAAAAGGGTTAAAAATCGATCCAAAGTTAGTTAAAATAAAGGAGGTAATGAACTTTCTTTTCACCACTGTTGTATTGAAAAATATCAACATATTTCAGAGCCCATGGCCCCTTCGTTAGGATACAATTGTATATTAACAAATTATATTCAAGAATCGAAGTATAGACAATCAAAATATAAAAAAATTATATATGGAAAATGAATAATAATAATTCTTTTTATATTTTGATTATCTATACTTCGATTTTTGAATTTAATTTGTGAGTATACTGATAAACGGGCCATACGCTCTGAAAAATATTGATATTTATCAATAAAAAGTTGTGAAAACAAAGTTCATTTTTTTTAACTTTTTTTTTCTTATTTCTGTTTTTAATCGTAATAGAATTGCAAAGGGTATACAAATATAAATTTAAATATATACATTATCTAAATATACATTTGCTTCTCCCCTGTGAAAGTCAAGGATTGTTGTATAGCTGGGGAGTATGTGTCTCAAGATTGTAGACATAGTAAAATCAACTTATTTAAAACAATAAAATAACAAACAAATTCAGTAAACAATAAAAGTAGATAATGGTAATATGTAAAAAGAAGAGAGTAGAGGCATAGTGTTGACAACTTATTTAAAAACAAACAAAATATAATAACAAACCGTTCAAGAGTGCTAATGCTGCCACTACCGCAATGAAACTAGAGGGAGAAACAATACCAAATAGAGGCTCATCTGGAAGTCGGTCGAATTCACGAATACATACGAGAAGATTCGAGAAAGAGAGTTTTCTATAAAAGCGGCGATGCGATCGCTCAGGCAAATCAGTTTGTTTTGCCAGCGAGTTAAGCCCATAGTTCACGGAGTAAGAATAGTGCGAATTTCAGAATAGTGAAACTTTGCTAAATTATTAGTCAAAAATATCGCAACATCTTTCTCCATATATTAATCATTATTTAGACAAGAGACTTTAAAGATCGCATTTGTTGTAAAACATTCGAGTATTTTAGTAACTTACATATATCAACTATTAAAAAAAAAATCATTCGCTTTAATTCATTCAAGTCAAATAAAATTATTTAAACCGTGCAGAAAAATACTCGTATAAAGTTCTGCAAAGTTTTGTTCATTTTCTTTGACTAAAGTGAATGAATTTTTAATATTCGATTAATTCGAGAATTTTTTATATTGTATTTGTATTTGTAGAAAATACTGTAAAGTATTGTGGACTAGCGCTATTGGGTCATTCTCTTTTGCATTGTCTTGTTTGGTACAAAATATTAATTAAGGTTAATAAGTAATTAACTAAATAAACAACTCTGTCACAACATACTTGTATTTATTATTTATTAAATACAATGAAACTCTCAATTCTTTACAGTTACTAAAACTTTTGAAATCGTTTTATTATGAGAAGGTTGCATCAAACCTATATTATTAAACAAAATAAAAATTAACATTTTTAAATAACAGTGCGTCACGACAGGACAGGGACAGTTTAACTATAACAAAAAAGGGAATGATCGTATTAGGAAATTATTACAAAAAATAAAAAAAATAAAAACGCATTTAAAGATAATTGTGATACAGTTAAAACGAGAGTTCATAAGGGTTGTTAAAACAGTTTGGGCATATGGAACGTGTGTAAGAGGAGAATATATTAAAATCAAATATTTTCTGAATAAGGTTACAAAAACGAATATCAACAAAAACAATAAAACATACAACGTCAATAATCGAGATATATTACAGATGTCTCACAAAAATGAAGCTATTTAAGTTTGTTAAAAAAAAGTCAGAAATATTGAAAAAAAAACTTAGATGTTGCATATCTCTATAACTATTGATATTAGGTATGGTTGCTTTAACATTCTCGACCCATAATCAAAGCAGGATAATTGGTGTTTTCCAAATAACCCTATATATTTTTTTTGTATTTTATACACAACTCAGTACTTTGTTGTGGAAAAATAAAAATTGTAAAATCGTAACACTGAACCGGCATCTGAAACGAAATAGGGGAAGTGATTTTCAGAAGAAAATGAAATACTTTCAGAGACCCGCGTGTTTTCAGAAAGTGGTCTACTTAAATCCGAAACGCGGCCAAGCGAAAAAAATTTGAAGCGGTCGAATGTCGGATTCGGAAGAGCGCCTGGTCGAAACGGTCATTTTGATAAAGTGGCCTGCTGCCCGAAGAGACGGCGGCCAAAAGTGCAAGATTTACCGACCAGACTTCATACAGTTTGTTGTATGACAGCCAGAAGGAGAAATCCTAAAGGTGAACCTCAATTTCGGACACATCCGGCAGACATCGCGCTGAAGTATAAAGTTAAGTTAAAGTGGAGCTATGCCTTTGAAAAGGGAAAGATTTATCCTTTGTGATTTGCAAATGGAAACGTCGAAAGCTACGGACGGAAAACTTGAAATGTGAATATTACATCTTTTATTTATTCGCTTACAGCAATTTTATTCTCGTTTTATTTAATTTTATCTGAGAAATCAAATAGCTCTGAGAAATCAAATCAAATAGTAGGTACTAAGTTGAACAACACTGTGAGAAAATGAAAAAAAGTACCTACCAGCTAACGTGGATACCAAGGTTAAGATTGAGTTTATCACGTGAAAAACAATAGTCCTCAGCGAAAGCGAGTATTGCAAATAATATTAAATTAATTAAAACATTTTATTATATTGTGTCATTAGCATGCAAAACTATTAAAATATTATTACATATAAAAATATTGATATAATACATTACTCGAATTATGATTCATACCGAGCCGGTCACACCGGAGATCATATAAATTCTGATGTTAGAGGCATATGTTAAAAGTAGAATAGGATAAATGATACCCTTCTGGGAAACCGGAAACAAGACGAGCCTAAACAGAATCCATCGACAACAAAATAAAATACTGAAAATGGTCTACAATTTGAAATACCTGACATTAACTGGAACGGTTTAAAAACCGAAACACTAAAACTCATTCATAATAGCAAAAATTACAAATAAAATAAATATTTATTATCACGGAGATTCGAATCTGGAACAGCGATAGAAATTGACCAATCATAGCACGTCATCCCTTCTTTGCCCTTTCGGCTATTTACAGGCGTTAAGCTTTGTAATCTTAAATAACTTGTAACATCTTTAAAGATTTATAAACCTATTTGTTATTGAGACTTTTTAACATTTTTAATTCCTTATTTAATATGATTGCGTGACATTAAAAATAGAGTAGACAATAAAAACATAGAGTAGGCATTATTTTT
Source organism: Agrypnia vestita (assembly GCA_016648135.1). NCBI lineage: Eukaryota > Metazoa > Arthropoda > Insecta > Trichoptera > Phryganeidae > Agrypnia > Agrypnia vestita. The sequence continues at coordinate 6,072 of JADDOH010024825.1, forward strand.
TACATAAGTTCAAATACCTATCATATTAAAGTTTCTCACACGATCGACACTGAGAACCGTGTCTTATGAAATGTGCTGAGACAGAATATTATCTCCGATCTTACGCGGATTCTTTATTGGAATTGTGGAATCGGAGTTTTTTCCCAATTTCATCGCGACGTCAATTTCCGCTCAAATGACATGCCGCAAATATGTGAATATTCCAGAAACCTTATATTGTAAGAAGTTCTCTGTATTTTAATGAAATGTTAGAATTTCTTCGCGGAAATTTCTCGTTTGGTACACATATTCACTACACAAAGGTCCTCCCCTACTCTGATCGATTCGCAGATCACGAAAAAATATGTCTTTAAGGGTCATATTATATTGTATACAGATTTTTCTCAACACAATCGTAAACTTTTAAGGTTTCCTTCGCTCCAAAGAGGTGAAGGTTGAATCTCGACAACATTAATATAAAGAGGCTATAGCATTTTTGTACAATCAAGTACATAAAAAACGTTTAGAATTTAAATAAATAACATAAATTAGCATGTATCAATAATATACTATACATTTAAGTGCAATCAAATTCATTTAAAAAGTTTGTAATTTAAATAAATACCATTATGTTTTAAAATACGAAAAATCTAATTAATTTGCATTTCTATCATAAAAGCACTCCGGAAAATAGTAAGAGGTGGTTTGAAAAGTTTTAGTCTAATAGAGAATCTATTTTATTAAAAAATACCTACTCATATTATTGAAATATTAAAATTGCAAAAAAACAATTTATTTTAATATTTAAAAAAAACATTACTAGGTATTGAAAGTTCAGAACCAAACGGTTACATGAGTACATTTTGCATTTTTAAATTAGTTGACTCCATTAATGCATCCGTCACCTTTCAAAATTGCTAACAGAGAAAGCGTTCGCCACAATTCTTGACTTTTATCCTAGCAGTTATTCATTCTTGCTAATATTATATACCTTCACGATTTTTAAGCGACTCTAAAAATAAATATCGTGTTTAATATTCCTACGCATTAAATATTATCTACCTTTGTGTATTTTAAAATAATCTGTACATCTCGCTACTTAGTATGATTTCACTAATTTGTTGCTGTTTTTTTGAACAGCAGTCATTTTTAAAGCAATTATGTTATAGATTATATTTTATTAGATGAAGATAACCAAGAGCAATGAAAAATATCATACACACATTAAAAATATATGTATTACTTTAAAAATATAAAGGTGTCATTACCAGCTACGAAATGTATGTATACTATATCTTGTAAATGACTATAGATGTCTTTGGCACAGTCTATTCGAATATATGAAAGAAACTGATTTAAAACATATATACAACTATCAAAAATTTGATAATGCGTGTATGTGCCCTAGGACACCCTATAAAGACTTCCATACACGTTTCCAATATAATTTTTTTTATCTCTGTGAGACTTCTATAATTTATCTTAAATATTAATATTATCTTAATTATAATTATATATATATATATATAATTATAATTTATATTTACATAAATTAACTTTGTAAACACCACTTATTTATTGAAAAAATTCAACATGTTTTGAAGCCAATGGCTTGTTTTTCAGGATAACAAAAATAAATCAAGTAGTAAAATAAAAAGTATAGATCAAAATATTAAAAAGTAATATATGGAAAACGATAATATAAAGTACCTACTTAACATGAAAATAAATTTAAAAGATGACTATTTGCAAAAAGGACTTGATTATTTATAACATTCAATTCACAATTTACGCTCTTTCTTATTTCCAAAATTTCTAATTTATCAAATTGTGTGTAATTTGTATGTAAAATTTGTAAACCCTTATTAATATCAAAAGAATGATCCATAGCCAAAAGATGGTTAGAAAATTCGGAATAATTATTACACTTAAACACCTTAAGTGTTCCTTAACTCTAACTTCAAAATTTCACAACGTTTTTTCCTATATAAATATATATATATATATATATTATATTATATATATATATATATATATATATATATTTTTGTTATCCTGACGAAAAAGCCATTGGTTTCGAAACATGTTGAATTTTTTCAATAAATAAGTGGTGTTCACAAAGTTAATTTATACAAATTATAATTATGTCACCACAAAATAAATTTGCTATATTTGAAGAAGAAGTTAATTGTAATTATTATAATCTTAAATATTATGAAATATTTAATTCAGATTTTTTTCAAAACCTATGTTAAAGTGCAACAAATGCATCAATGTACTGACTGCACGTGCTTCTTCAATAGCATCTCACGCAGGTCAATACGGACGTGCGCCGCAGCAAGCATCACTGCGGGGGGAGAGCTCAGTAGTGGTGCAAGGCAATTCTTGCAGCTTTTATTGCACGAGTGCAGCCTCCATAAGAGGCCCTGTACTGCAGGGTGGCTGCACGGCACTTGGAAGAAATGATTCTTTACTTATTCTGAGTACCCACCCTGCAAAAATCGGCGAACCGCGCGCGAACGGTGGACGTTGTATGTCGCAGCCAAGTTTTCCGGGGTAGAAATAAGTCTTTGGATTTATTTTTTTCAATCATCCCTTTAACATCTGAAGTGTTTTTTTTTCAATAAAACTTTACAATTTACTAGCTGTGCCCGCGCATCTTCGCATGCGTAGATTTTTAGTACACTGTTTGGATCGTCATAGAACTTTCGCGAACCTTCTACATCTTTCTCCTTCCAGAACTTTCAAATTTTCTAGAACCTTCTCCTTCCAGAACTTTCTAGAGCAGCTTTATCCGGAACTTTCTAGTCTCACCGACACAGTCGGCGCGCCTATTTTGAAACAATCTGAAGCATTTGCGGCCTTCCCATACCAAAACAATGTGCTAAAAAGCACATATTCGTCACCCACTCCCACCCACGCACAACCACCCCCACCAAACTTGGCGGATAGGGAAAAACACGGGGTTTCTTTATATATTATATATATATATTATATATATATATATATATTGATTTGTTAGTATGAGATATAAAAACTTTCCCCTTTGGACGTTAGAATCGTTTCGTTCTGCGACTAGCTATAACCAATCAAAAATGAAAGTCCTTATACGTGGTAACTCGGTTCCGAAAGAATAAGCAATCATTTATCTGGAATGAAAAAGAAAAGAAAAAAGGAAAAAGAAAAGAAAAGATATATAAAGAAATTACGGACGAATAGACAGACAGACAACGAATTATTATTATTATTGTGATATATTTCAATGCTTATTTCCTCTGTTTACGCAGTTGACTGCACAGTTATAATTCTCATGTTTGCTTTGAAGCAAATTATTATTACAACTAGCTTGAAACCCGTCAAAGATGAATGAAAGTTGGTTCACGTCTTTGCTCAGCCCTAGTACATATTATAGTATCTTTTGACGGTCCACAGAGAGGCGGCCGTAGCAACATGCGTTAAGTGGTCGGTTCGGGTTCAAGCCCCATCTCGGGCCGTTAAATTATTTTTTTTAGCCGTGAATTCGAACGAAATAACGGACGATACATGAAGTTACGGACGGACAGATAGACAGACGGGAAGACAGATGGATGGGCGGACAGCGATATTATTATGTTTGATTTTAAGATCATGCATTCTTAAATACGTACGTTCTAGATAAATATATTCATAAACACATGTCATCAATTGATAAACCTATCTACCTAACACGAAACATTTTCGAAGCTTGATTTCAATTTCTTCTTCCTTTTCTTTTTCTTTTTCCTCTGGCGTTTCGTTGATGGCATCTATTGCACCGCAAATCGTAGCTCTGTGGGTTTTCGAAGTTCTCTTAATTCTCAGTCTTACTATATCACTTCCTCGTTTTGCCTCAATTTTTCTATTTTTCGACAGAATTTTTTAAAGGAATGAGGATTTCAATAATAAATACCATATTAACTATTTGAAAGTCATCATACTGAATTCACTGTACTGATATTTTTATTAACATAACGTCTATTTTGCAATAAATATTGTGTGATTTAATAATTGTATTAATAATTCGACTTAAAATATTTTTGTGAGCAAATAATTGTAATTGTATAATTCTATTCGGATTCAAGCTAATTGAACTAAACTTGGATGGTGTTCATTATTTTACACATTTATAGGGGGATGGGAAAGGATGGTGGTCGGGGGAGGTGTAGGTCAATTATGTCGTGTCCAAGGTCCTACTAAGTAGCTGTGTAAAATTTGGAATGGATGGTATTTAATATGATAAATTACACGCATATTTAATTTCAACATTCAAAACGTGTGTCTTCTGGATTAGAACACGTGTTTTGTCGATGATTTTCCCGAGGAAACGATTTAGCACCCGCCATTGTTTACCTCAAAAGTTAAGGATCTCCCCAATTCTCGTCTCTCATTAATATCGTGAGGAAAGGGTGAGATTGTTGGAAAATGGAAAAGGTTACATAAATATAAGTATTTTTAATACATACCCCGACCAAATATCGAATACGACAATTATGGACTCCTTTTAAATTCCAAATTAATTAAGAAAGACATTCAGAACGTCTGTCTAAGTATTAATTCATAGAATCATCTTCAGAATGAAGCTCGCGTCTCTATCTATCTAGACATTTTAGGGGTCCATTGTCTAAAGACAATATGTTATATCAAAATACAACATAAACTATGAAAATAAGGAGATGATGTTTTAAGTAAAACTATTAATTATAATAAATAGACTTGGAGCCTAGAGCTAACAATCAAAATCGAAACTGCCTGTATTTTTGTGTGCTTAAACAATATTCTTCTTTAACAGAATGTTAGTAAACTTATTAAAAACCACTACCAGATTTATGGTCTACCGGTTTCGAGACGTACCCGTCTCTTCGTCAGGACCAAAACTACACTACTATATTCACAACACTATACTATATTTAACCATAGTATTGTTTAACTATCACCACTTTTGATCACATGCATGTTAATCTTGACAGAGACAATCTTGCACTGATTTTAGCCTACTGAACAATTCAGGAATCTAACGAGAGAGAGTGAGTGGGGGCGGGGTCCAATGTGGGTGTAACCACACCTTTTGTCTTGGAACCGGTAGACCGTAAATCTGTTAGTAGTTTTTACTAAGTTTACTAACATTCTGTTATTATGTCTAACCACAAAGTTAATGCTTTAAATATTAATAATAATATTCTTCTTTGTCCTATTTTTTTAAAATTCTTTCCTTTTTTATTGTCGCTATCTATCTTAATTCTTATCTATCATTTTTGCACGTGTCTGGAAAGCGGGTAATTTAATTTATATATATCCACCACTGGTGGCAGCAAAAGTCAGAGATGGATGGAAAAACTCGGGTCAGCGATAAATTTTCGATTATTTCAGGAATAGAAATAGATGAAGCAATTTGAATTCAACATATTTTTATGAGTTAGATACTTCATAAATAACTGTGTTTTTTTGGAAGGGCGGCATTACAGATTCACATAATTCCGGCCAGATTTTCATTAAAAAAAATGGTTTGTCAAAAGTTTGTTGTGGGCTAATGAACATTTTTTGCTTGCCAGGCCTCACCAAATCCCGGAATACGGGAGGAAATTTTGGACGCCGTGTAATCAACAATAAAATATCATTTCGATTCCCCAGGGGTTGTTTTTTGTTTGCACAGCTTCGTAAAATAATACTGTGATGGAATAAATTTTATCGCCTGATCGATTTTATCACTTTTTTCTATTTCTTTTGGCATGCGAGTTCATATTTTTCTGTTGTTTTTTAGAGTCACGCTCTTGACGATTCCTTCATTTTCCCCGCTGAAATCAGCTCTGAGCTCGAAGCACGTGCATGTTTTTTTCAGGTTTATTTTATTCAATGTTTTATTAGATATTTGAGAATTTGTGAAATAAAATAGAATGTTGTATTACAAAACAAAATGATGTCTTCGAATTACGCATTTCGATGGTATATTTTCTGGGGATGGTAAAGTAAAGATATGTGAATATAAGAACAGCTTTGGAAGCAAATATTTTTAATTTTAAAAAATCTAACTTATTTCCTATAAAACACATTAATTATTTTACTGTTTTTACAGTAGTCTACTGGTTTTTACACCAATGTATTTTTATCAAATTGGATGCACAATAACTGATCCAAAAATTAAATATATAAATAATCCAAATGTTGGGTGCGGACGTGGTCTTATTTGGGGTGGAGTTTGATAGGGAGACATTGAAATGGGAAATATATTTAGTAACGAGTTATTGATTAAATTTATTTAATTTTATTAGATGTACATGGTATAATGAAGCATTTTTATTTCAAACTTTTCAAGAATATCTAATCGGATATCTGTTTTTTTTAATTTATTCAATTTCATATTATTAATATTTAAAGCATTTACTTTGTGGTTAGACATTATAACAGAGTGTTAGTTGTTATTAATAGTAACAATAATTTTTCCGAATTTGCAAACCACCTCATAGAAAATAATCATAAATTTGACTCAAAAACAGGGGTGAAAATATTAAATTGTGTTTAAAATTAAATCTATTGGAAATTTCTTACATCAGAGAAGCGGTGAATTATGAAGCATCTCTAATAAATAACCAAATCAATTTTCCATACAGCCCTTTGTTCAATTAAACTACAAAAAAAATTGGTAACATCCACTTTAGATCCCTTTCCCGTTAGATTCCTGATTGTTTTGTAGGGAAGTTAGTGCATGCTTGTCTCTGACAAGATTTAAACGCGTGTGATAAATATTGGTGAAAGTTTAACAACATTATGGTCGTGGTGTACAGTGTTGTGAACATAGTAGCGGAGTGTTGGTCCTGACGAAAAGACGGGTACGTCTCGAAACCGGTAGACCTTAAATCTGGTAGTGGTTTTTACTAAGTTAACTATCACTCTATTCAATTTCAAGTCTTTTTCTTCTTTAAATCTGTGGCTTGTCACTAAGAGATGGTTTACGAATTCAAAGAAATTATTATTTTTTAAGCATCCTGTTTTTTTGTTTCAAATAGCTATAATAATTTTAAAAAAACAATGTCATCTAAGGCAATATAAGTGGTAGGTACATTATGCAATACTTGCATTAGAATATAAAAATTTTCTAAATAATGGTCATGACACTTGAGATAAATCTTAGGACAGTTAATAATATAAAATATGAAATTTGTTTAAATTCAATTTCTTTCTTTCAAATCATTAGTTAAGTGGATCATGATTAATATTAGGTATTTAGATGATTAACCCGTGTCATGCCCTGTTTTTTTTATAACGAACTGTTATTTTGCTTGTGAACAAACAAATCAAAAATTGCATAAATTAATCAAATCATAAATTCTAAATAATTTATTTCAGGAATTTTAAATCGTTGAAATTTTCACTTGCATCTGCAGAAATCAGGTGGGTAAAAATACACGTTTTTAATTTTAGAATTTGATTATTATCCCGCGCGCGCGTTTTTTTTAATAAATTATTGTCAATAATAATGGGATTATGTAAACTTAGAATATTTGTTTTCTCATTTTTTTATATGTTCTAAGAACACAGTTACTGAATTTTGTCCCTAGAGAGATAATCAAAAAATTAAGATAAATTATAAGTCCCACAGAGACGAAGCTATGAAAATGAGAAACGCGCGTGGAAGTCTTTTTTAAACGATGGACCAGAGCTTACAACCAGTATGAGCTGGCTTAAGTGATCACTCTACGCCATGCAACGTAATAACATCTACAAATTATCGAAATTTGAAAGTACTTAATATTTTCAATTTTCCAAATAGACTACAGATGTCTCTAGCATTGTCCCTTCAAATAAACGAAAGATTCTCTGATTTGAACATATGTAGAAATTTCAAAATTTGATAACGTGTGGATGGAATTGGTATATTGCGATAAAATGTAATATCCTTTGTAATTGAGTTAGGAAGAAAACCAAAAATTATAGCATCCTGAAATTTAAAAAAAAAGCTAATACATTAGTATATCAAGTCAAAACTAATGATAAAAAATGCAAAAATTTTTTTTTTAATTTTTTGCATGTTAGACAACCCAAATCTTTGTAAAATTTGTAACTTCCAACGATGATATCTCGAATCTGTACTTTTAGACTAAAAACACTAAAGTACTTATGGTGCGATATAATTGATATTTCCTGTTAGATAAGTATGTACCTATATCTATATATTATCTCAATTATAATAATTTCGTTGTCTGTTTGTTCATCTGTCCGTCCGCCTGCCCGTTAGTCCGTCTGTCAATGTGTCCCCGCAACTTCGTGTGTCCGTAATTTCTTTATCTCAATTATAATAATTTCGTTATTTGGCTGTCTGTCCTTCCGTCTGTCTATCTGTCTGTCCCCATAACTTCTTTATAGCATTTTTTTGTTTTTTACTTTCATTTTTTTTCTTTTTCTTTTTTATTTAAATAAATTAATACTTATTCCTTAGGAACCGACATGTAAAAGTACCCTCATTTTTGACGGGTCACAGCTAGTATTTATTACACGTCAATAGGCTTGGTTTTCAAAATGTTATATTTTGAATGGTTTATTGTGAAATTGAAATAAATTATTAAATTGGACATTTAAATAGATTCAAAGAAATCTCGCAAAGAAATAAAATGACAGGAGATAATATTATTAAAATGTATTCACGTCAGCTTTCCACGAAGACTTCCTAGTATTTGTTCAGTCGATGTACACAATGTATAGGGAAATTTAAATACATTTTGACGATAAATATCTTGCTATTTTTAGATGTAATGATATTATTTGTTGACTCGCAAATAATATAGATAAATATTATTCAGAAACGAGCAAATATTTGGAAAATGTGATGATAATATAAACGTATACAAAGCACCTTCAAATGAATATTTACTCTTGACTATTCAATGATGAGATGTAATTTTGATGACTCATCGAGGCTATACATGAATCCAAACCTTCGCATACATTAGTTAGTAATTATAATAGTATAATATGGTATTGTAGAACAAGCATAATTAATTCTAGAAACTGCTTAATGAAAGCGTTTATTCGTTTAAGCAGTTCACAACAAAATAGTGAAAACAATACGAAGAAAACTACTAGATACATAATATAATCATAAAAATGTTCTAAAATGCATATGTGTACACCTTTACCTGTACTTCTTCTCAATACACGAGTCTTATGACTCTCATAGAGAGAGTATAAATAATAAATATTTCCCATATTTGAATGTTAAATGATATATATATGAATTTTAGAAAGAACAAAATTTAAAAAAATTAATTGTTAAAAGAATATTTTTTCTTCTGAATGAAGCCTTGTAATTTGTGGTCACATTATTATTAAAATAAAACACAAATCACTTTGTTTTCATGACTTTATTAGATTATACAATCTACACGTTTCGAGAACAATGTTCTCTTCTTCAGGATTATCAGTGTACTAAAATTGAAAAAGATAAACTCTACAAGTGTTTTACGCGAAGGAACGGTGAGGGGAGTGGGGAGGTCGGAGATGTTAATTATGGAATGTCATCTCAAGGGGATGGAATTATAAGTGGAAAAATATTCAAAAGTTGGTTGCGCGCAAATTTTGTCTGGTTATTTATTATATTTGAATTAATATTAACAATTTGTGCACAACCACCAGACTAAATTTGTGCATAACTCACTTTTGAATATTTTTCCACTTAAGATTCCATCCCCTTGAGATGACATTCCATAATTAACAGCTCTGACCCACCCCCTCCGCCCCTCACCAATCCTTCACCTACACTTGTATAATTTATCTTTTTCAATTTTAGTACACTGACAATTCTGAAGCAGAGAACATTGTTCTTGAAACATGTAGATTGTATAATCTAATTAAGTGGTGAAAACAAAGTGATTTGTATTTTATTTAAAAAAAAAATTGAATCTCTGATATTCGCAATGCTAAAACGATTATCTTGATACACTTCAAGAGTCACACATAATCTCTTAGACTAAATACAGAAACAGACTCCATGACACTACAAAAAAAGTTTAAACTTACAGGACACAAATAGACTTAAACATTCCTGTCCGATCAATGATATCTCCAAGTCAATTTTTTAAAAGAATACTTCTTATCTAAGTTGCTTCTTATTTTTGAAGTTTTCATATTTGTTGATGGACCGCTTGGAGTAACTTTACGCCTATCGGTTTCGATACCACTGTAAGTTCGTCAGGACGGACGCATACTTATTATCTATTACCTGTTTTAGTCAACAGATTAATTTGAACGGGGACATGGCCATTGTGGGAATAATTGACTAGTAGACAGCGAAATGGGGAATATGTCAAACAATGGGAATATATCAAACCACTGTTTGACATATTTCCCGTTTCCCCGCAAAATTATAATAGATAGTTAGTATGCGTCCATCCTGATGAAAATACAGTCGTATCTAAACCTGTAGACGTATAGTTACTCCAAGTGGTTTAAACTAAGTTTTAAATTAATCAAAATGAATAGGTTACTTCTCATCCCTTACCAAAATACTCAGGTTCAGTCAGGCTGAGTTTCAAAATTAAATTGTATTATACAGGATATCCCAAAAGTTACTTTTCTTAATAATTCACATTTATTCTTCATTAGCAGAAAACAAACTTTTTGGAAATAAGTTTTCTTTAGTTTTGAAATTGAAAATCCAAGGCGTGAACTGCTGTAATATTTCTTTAATTTATTCACTGATATTGGTCTTAAATTGCTGAGAGGATTGTTACAGTGAGCTTTATGTTTCAAATAATTCCATAGAAAGATGTCTGTAGCAGTTTAGCGGAGTGAGCGTGACGGCCACCTGATTTCAGGGTTTCGCGAAATTATCCTTCTTCAAAAAAATTGTCTTCCGAGTTGTGCGGGCAGTAGAACCATCTCGCTTTCACTGCACCTCTGGTGTATTCTCGATTGCAGAACGCATCAAATTCTCTAGCATTTCTCGATAACTTTCGCCATTGACGGTAAGTGTGTTTTCTGCCTCATCTTCAAAGAAATAAGGTCCAATAACTCTTTTCGTATTTACACAACACCAAACCGTTATTTTATGTGTTCCAGTCTATGTTGGTGGACTATTGTTGGATTTTGTGTCTTGAAAAATCACAGATTCTGTTTAATAACAAATTGACATTATACATTTTTGTTGAATACGTCGCCCATTATAAGGTTGTGAATTAAATCAGCTTCTTGCCTTGTCAATTAAAGACTCCTCGGGAAAAACAATAAATGTCAACAAATCAATTAATCAGCTTCTTGCCTTGTCAATTGAAGACTCCTTGGGAAAAACAATAAATGTCAACAAATGTCAACAAACAAAGAAAAAAACAGTTTTTTTTAATATTTAACTGTAATTTCGGATATATTCGGATACCGGAGGTCCGACCTCCACCTCCGCGGGTAAAGGTCGTCCTCCTGATGACGTTGGATAAGTATCCAACGAAACGTCGAGATTCGCTTCTCGGTAATATATACGGTGCGTTAAAAATATCCGAAATTACAGTTAAATATCTAACGACCGTAAAAACAACCTTAACTCTTTAATAGTTTTTTTATAGTTTCAAAGTCCATATTTCTTTCACTAATGCTGTTTTTATAAAAATATTGAATCAAATTATTGCTATATCAACATTTTCTATGTATGTACGTACGCACGTATATTAAATGTATATACTGTCAAATTGACACCGACGTTTTTTGACGTTCGGTGGGCGGTTATTCCTGTTTCTTGTGTTGGATGAACAGATATAACTTTAACTATTACAGCGGACCATGACGGTTTTACCCGATTCTGATTTATATATATATATATATATATATGTATAATAATACCCCAAAAAGTCAACAGATGGCACTAAAAGGTCAGTTTCACAAAAAAAAGTGACATTCATTGTTTTTCCCGAGAAGTCTTCAATAATTGGATCTGGAATTAAATTTTTCATAACCTGGGAATTCTTTTCAAAAGGATTACGCTTTAATAATCTAAAATAATTAGTTCATTTAGAAACGTTCTTTGAATTTTAAATGGTCTAGCGACTTTTGGATCACGCGTACATCATTAATTATTGTTCGAATATGTAATGCATGTTTGCCATAAGCCAAATTCTCAATATTAGATTACGCCTAGTATCTATCTACTGTGACGTGTCTCCTAATTAGACATAATTGATATTCAAATTCACGTAACTTTATAATTCTGTGGTAATTTTATTTCTGTTAGTAAAAAGAAAACAATATGTATTAAAACTGTTCTGCATTTGTTCTAATATCGCAATGCATGTAATCTTGCTCATACTTTTCACATGACGAAACCATCTCAGCGACCATGATGTGAATGCCCCATTAATTCTTACACAAACACTACTTTCGTCATACGGGGATTCAGTTGCCTGGGTGTTTATCCTTCACCCCGTTCTTAACCTTAAAAATCATTTATTTCAAGTACTTACATGTAATATGCATATCATCAATAATCGTTATTTTGAAGGAGATTTATAAAAAGTTCCAGCTATGCTTAAGAATACGGCTGTAAAAATATTATACAATTTTGTTTTGGATTTTTTGCTTATATTTTTTGATTTAAGTCAATATCATAAAAAATACATATTAAAAATACGTAGTGTAAAATTGAAAAATTTCTATGTGAGATTTATTTTATACAAATGTTTTAAATGTGTACAGAATTTAATGGAAAATTCAGAGCCAGAATTGTACAAATGATATTAACGAGGGGTTTTCATTTCAAGCTTAAACCACAATGCTAATAACATTGTTTTACATTCTAACGATAAATTTCCGAAATTATTTATTGTTTGGTTAATTGCGTACTATGTTCTTTTTGGTGACACTCCTGTCATCATTAAATTAATATTCTATTTAAATAAAGCCGGCTGTTTATATACACAAGCATTATAATTTTAAATTTATTTATTACCATTAAATGATATGAATATCTATTGAACAGAAAACACGGGGCGTGCAGTAAATGTATTGAATTTTACTTAAACATATGTCATGAAAAAAATCTAAATTAAGGGTGTGTCTTATTATATTCCAATCACAATTACTATCACAATTGTCAGATAATTAATATGTACTATGCCTGTTAACAATGATGGACGTTTTATTTGTGAATTTGAATTTCAATTTCCATTAAGCAATTATTATGTCTACGAAATCGAGTTTTCTATTAAGTATGCATAGTTGTTCTTAGATACATATCTAGAAAGGAAAAATTACATAGGTCAAGAAATAAGATAAAATGCGACTATTTTTTAATTTTTTGAAAAAGGATAAACGACACGATTAATTATTTGAAAAATTTGGCTAGAAACAATTACATTCAACATTCTATCAAAAAACAAAATTAAAAATAACAAAGGCTTTAAGAGATATTTCGTAAAGCAACGAAATTTTCAAATTATGTTTTGGCTTGCATGAAAACCTGCATTTCATTTCAAAAACTCATTCGGTTTTTCCTTTCGCCCACCGATATTAATTAGTCAAAACAAAAAAATGCATTGGGAAATCAATCTAAAATTAAAACATTTATGTGTACCTACTACTTATTTGAAATTTTGAAAGTTATTTTAAAAAACGGAATAATGTTTTCTTTTTATTTAATAATGAAAACAGAATGAGATCAGTTACATACATACTAATTTTGAAAACTGAAAGAATTTGGTTGAAAATAATCGAAATTATTTTTTTTCATATAAATATTAAAGTTCGTTTTTTCTCCAAAATTTATATTTATTTTAATGTCATGCTTCATTGCACTTACTGCACGCGCCTGCATTTCAAAATTCTAATATTTTTTTTTTTTAATAAATAAAAATTGATTTTACAAACGAGCGAGATGTTGCTACATGAATAAACGTTTTGTCTGCAAAGCATCTTTATCTTAGCAATCACTCGCCAAAGCTTTTTTAAATAAAATAAAAATTATTTTAGGTGTTCATTGAAAGTATAATAAATGAGTGATAACGGAAATATTTTCAAACATTTTTTTATAAATATATTTAAACGAATTTACTTAGTTTATCACCACTTAATTATTGGTAAAAACTAACCGGTTTCGGAAACAATGTAATTGTTTGTAACAAATTGTAACAAATTTCTAGTATTCGTATATTGTTATCTTTGTAAAGATAACCTTAAATATATTCACATAGATAAAGCATACTCAAACATGTATGTAAATACGAATAAAATGTCCGCGGCAGGAAATACGAGAACGCAACATTGTTGGATTTATTTCGATCAACGTGTTCGCGTGTGTATGTGTGCGTACTTCTCGCCGAGTTGTATTTATGGGTGTTTACTATTAAGAGATACATCAATATTCATAGCCCAATATTTCACATCGAACGAGGTGAAATGTGTTCGGTGAAAATGCTCGTGCGGCGTATCGCCGACGCGCCATGTTTTCGGGTAAACATTTATATCATTGTAAAGAAGATCAAGTGCAAAGCACATGTCAAAAAATGAGGTAAAGAAAATTCGTTTTTCCCGGTCTCTCCCTTTTTTGATGCGGGATTTGGGAGTATAACACGTAAACTAAATCATATCATAGACATATTTTTACAGCGCTCTCGGGAAAGTGAAATTTAGCGGTGTTTTATGCGGGGTTTGATTTAAAGTAATCGGACCTTCTAGAATTTTGAGACGCTGCACGAAGATAATCTTCAGAACTCGGATAAAGATTATCCGATTTACTGGGATATTGTGCCGTGTATCATTAACCCTTTTCCAATCCAATCCAATCATAGCACCACTCCCTGCGTTAGGTCTTGGCCGTCTCAATGATATACTTCAATTTAATTTCCTTATAATCATGTACTAAAATGAAGTTTATTATTAATTTTGTTTTTTTGATTATGTTCAAATTTTTCAATTACACAATACTGGATTTTATCCAGAAGGGGACATCGTTAATCAAGATATATACTATAGATATCTCATAGCTGAATTTCTCGAAACTGTTTTTTTATATGGGAAGGGTAGGTATGGAAATATTTTTTTGGTGTTCATAGGGCTTATGACCTATCGTACGGCTGGCTCAAGTGATTATTTTACACAATGTAACGTTCACCAATTCCACCCATGATAGACTACCACATCTATAAAAAATTTTGAAGTTGTATATTTAAGTTGTAAATTTACCAAGGTGAATCCTCTTGGCAATCCCAGAAGAAAGGCGACCGGTGGGTCGCCCCAGATTAAGCTGGGAGTGGCAACAAAAAAAAATGTTTATGAAAATAGAATGAGTCTAGACTGGTTGATTTATTCGGATGCAGCGCAAGACAGGGAAATATGGAAGCACGTTTTCGAGATTTCGGGCCCCCGACACTACTAGGACAAGGGGAAGAAGATGATGACGTATATATATTATATATATATATATATATATATATTATATTATATATTTTACTTGCACACCTGTTCATATGTGAGTTGTATTTTTATTAGCCTTCACATATGCCGCGCGCCGCAAATGTATTCCCATAAACTATACATATATCGTTACTGAATGAGATGATATATATATAATATATATATATATATATATTTGATTGGAGTTTTCAGTCTGAAAACAGAAGGTAAATTCGGTCCGAAAACAAAGGTATGATATTTGTTGGCAACTCCATTTTTTTAAAAATATATTAATTAGAGGCACTAACAGGGTAATGGGTACATGATACTCGAATAATAAAATATTATAAATGAAGACTAGACTTATTATCCCAATTACAACTGTTTTTGGCATGCTTTAGTAACAAGTATTTTTACATTTATGTATATTTTAAATGCAATTATATATTTAGTGTTTGAGTGTAGTGTGATCAAAATCGCTTTGGATATTGATATATTCCATGTGTCTGAGGGGGTTTTCCGAAGCAGGATTCTCCTACACCTCTGACCAGATTGTGCAGGTCACTTTTAATTAGTTAATAATAAATTGTTATTTTAATATACAATATGTATATGGGTATGTATATATGTATGTATATGTATATGTGTATGTATGTATATATATGTGTATAAATTCATAATATGTATGCATTAAACATAAAGTTTGTAATGTACATATTATGTAATAAATAAAAATTGAATTGAATTGAATTGAATCATATAAGAATATGTAAATAAATAATTGATTATCAGTTGCCAAACTAACACATTTATACACGCTTCCTGTTGCTTAAAATACTAAGAGGGTCGAAAAAGGGGTGTGATCAACCTATCTACGGCTTTTTGATGTTGCATGTAGTGTCATGTGTGATCTGAAGCGTAATTGCCCTAAACGGGGGATATTTTTGAAACTTTGGTCAATGGAAGCGACCCCTTAAATTAATTTTAATGAAAAATAAAAGAATGCGTGTGTATTTTTTTGTTATTGAAAACTTTTAAGTGTAGCCCGATAATTTTTTTTAAAATTTTTTGAAGCACCCTACTGTAGGTTTATATATAAATATATGAAAAAAATCTTACTAAACATCACGCCGTTTCCCCGTGGGGATGGGCAACGAGGATACAGCGCCATACTCTTCTGTCTTGACATAAAACTCTCGCCTCATCCATATTCATACATCTTAGCATGCAAGCTCGCCAGTTGTTGAAGCTTCTAACGGGACCATCTTTCAGTATCGGGTTAATCTAGTCATGCCACGTCTTCCGCGGTCATCCTCTCTTTCTGGCGCCATCAACACTTGCCTTATATATCTTTCTTACCATTTTTTGCTCATTCATTCGTCAACATGCCCAAACCATCTGAGTGACAATATTTTTATTTTATTTATTACAGTATAAAATACTTTTACCGTACCCTTTATCTACGGTATAAAGCCATTTACAATAAAAAAAAATATCATACACATTTTAGTGATAAAGATCGCTTACATCGATATTATTAGTACCATAAAATAATGTAGGCTATTGTGTTTCTAGTAGGTCCACTTATATTAATCATTTTGAAAAGTGCAGGGTTGCTAGTCACGCTATTTCGTATTTAGTCTGTTTGATAAGATTTAAAAATTAGTGACAGGTTAGAAAAATTGTACTTATCATAAACAATTTTTAAAATAGGTCAGTTTGCATGAACGCAGCGTTTGGGCATCCGCGATCGCGTTAAGAACCATTCATTGCCATTTGATCGTAGAACTGTTTATGCGCGTTTAGCCTCAGCTAACTTGTCACATCTATGTTGTAATGGCACCCTGTAAAAATTTAATCATCTGAAATGAAAATATGAATACCTATACAGATCGTGAATACCTGTTCTTATTACTTTTGCATTTTTTTTTACTGGCTTGCCATACGTTATACTACATCCATATATACATTGCGACACATACATGGAACAATAAAAGATTCCGTGAGCTTCGTGAGTGGGCTTCTTTCTCACTCCCTAGAAATTGGTGAACATGACTGTACAGTCAATTCTGCCAAAAATTTACTAACCTGAAGAGTTAATAAAAGTGCACGAAGACTCTTAAGGAGGCCAAGACCCACCAGGTATTGTAGAGCCAAGAGGGATGGTGAAAGGTTAATCTAAGCATTCATTTCTTTGTTTTCTGACCCCTTCGTCTCTGAAGTATCATCCTTGGCTATGAACAAATCCAACAAATTATATACCTTTTTTGACCTGACTGATTGACTATGATAATAAAAATCGTTTGTCTTCACTGTTTCGGGAGCATAATGACTTATTAGGTACATTTGATAAAAAATTTCCAAGATATAACACTACTTCTCACTGAACTATGCTTCATCACTGATCCCGTCCAGCCAACGGGGTAGCGGTCTCCTGATGTGTCTGTCTTTTCTCTGGTTTTTGATATGTCAAATGCAAGCATAAAGCAAGGCTTAATTATCCAAGTCAATTTTCCCAGTTCACAATATCCATCCGCTGGTCTTTAAAAAATTTCAGGACGATAGGCATGTCGAAGAAGTTAACAGCCACTTTTTAAACTGATTTTTTAATGATAGATCCTGTAATGGTATCCAAAATACAGCACAGCAAGGTACAGCACTTATCTACCGTTGCTTGAGTCTAGTTCGGTCGAAGTAGATCTTGAAGGGTCGTTAACGTTTATCTCGATTTTAAGTTAATCTTGGACTGGTTCTTAATCCGTGCAGCTCAAAATATTTGGTAAGTCAAAAAAAGAGAAACCAGCGGATCAGCCCAGTATTACATATTTTAAAATACTACGACGCATGTAATCCTAAAATATCCTAAAAACTTAAACTTGTATAACTTTATATTTTAAATAAACCCCCTCCTTCACGGGCATCCCCACCATCCACTCTTCCTGATAGGCCTTATTTATATGCCGTGAAAAGATAAATATATTTGTACACAGATTCATGTAAATTCCAAAAATCCTGTACGTTAGATAAATAAAATGGACCGTTCTGTAACAACATGCTGCTCTACAGAATCGAGGTGTAGACATTAAAAGAATTTATTATTAAAAGGCTGTGTGGGGATCTCACTAGTTTACGCATGAGTAGGGTCAAGTAGAGAACAGTGTAACACGAGGCATAATGTAACACGGGGTACAGTGTAACGTTAGAAAAATCTTTTTAATTTATGTATTGCGTCTCTTGACGTATTTGACAAAATCATGCGCATCCATCTTAAACCATTGTCATCGTAAGTTATATTTCTTGGTTATTGGAATTATGTTCAATATTACGTTTTTTGTTAAAAAATTGTGAATAATCTTACTCCTATATAACTAACTAACTTTATTTTGAATTTAATCTTCACTTTGTTGGTGTTTAGAACGTCCACAACGTTGTTTCTAACCGATATTTCTAACCTATAAAATTCAAAAACATATTTGTATTTACACTAAGATGAATGAAATTGTAATTGTAACAATGAAAGTGTATTGATTATGAATCCCAAAAACATGTTATGAAGATATTATTGTGGTTAAAGAATTTTCGTTTTCCATATTTTATTTCGTTTAGTGTCAAGTCTGGTTCATTGGTATAGTGTGCCCCGTTTTTTGTACTATAACCCTATGGCTGATAAACTGTACCCCGCCCTAGGGGCACACTGTAACAAAATTGTGATCTCAGAAAACTGCCAAATGAAGTATAGTTGCAATGTTTTTTTAAGCCTAATATGAATGTAAAAGACTGATTAAAGATAGTAGGTAGAAAAACGGCATGGTAATCTCAAATAAGTGGTTTATATAAAGAGTGTCTCGTAGTAAAAACTTTGGAAGTCTTCTTCATTCAATTTTGAATAGAAAATATTCTTTACACTTAAGGTGAAATTTAAATACTTAAGGAAATAGGTTATATCTGAGTTTGCATTTTTTAAATATTTATGACCAATCTTCTGTAAAACGTTTGAGTATCATGAAAGTAACATATATCAAATACGCTCTCATGCTGTCACGGAATCGTGGCTATGGGAGACTAATTAAACACTATAAACTATTTAAACTTTTATTTATTAAGTCAACAGACAAGAATTTAATCGGGGCACTGTTCTAAAATTCACATTTATTGTTTTTAGAATATTTCACACAGGTTCGCACTCATTCATGTTACTAGAATCTTTGCTATCGTTAGATTGCGAATATTCCAGTAACATAGTAGATCCGTTCGTACGTAAGTATCCACTCGCAGCGAATATCTGTCGCTTGGTTACACTGTTACGTACACACACTGATACGCCGCCGCACGGTTTCCATTTATCTGTATATTTTGCGCACAGAGCACATCTGTCGTCACTTTTATACATTTATGTTAGAGTTCGCGATGCAACGAGAGCATTCCACTAGTTTCTCCATATTTTTAGTGTTTTATAGTTTCTTCGAGAATAGTTCAGTTGATTCTAGATTCATGTAGATCGTTCGAGATAATGCGCATACTACAAATAAAATAACTAAAATCTTGCAATAAAATCTGGTTTTAAATTTCTGCACGGTTTTTAAAATTTTCTGGATTTCTTGATGCGCGAGTAAAATTAGAAGATAAAATTATTATAAACGTCTGAAAACATTTTTCAAGTCTCCTTGAAATTCCTGATGAACACACCACCTAATTTTAATATTGCCTTGACGCAGCCGTAATTTGATACGTGTAATTATTCGAATCAATGAATCATGAAATCATTAACAAGGCATGATATTCAGCGGAGTTCCATCACTTTACCAAGATTACTTGTATGAAGATTAACTCATGTGGTTCGTGTGTAAAATGTTATGTATAATTTATGAGAATTTAATCCCGACGAGCCCAGAAGAGGAATGGAAGCTGCAATGAGATTGTACCTCAAATTATTAAAAATGAATTAATAAAAGAATATCTAATTTTGAGAATGTGGTTTTTGGTGGAATTCCATTTTAATGATTAAATCAAAACACTTGAACTTCTTTACACTATTCGATAATTTTATTTTAATGTTGGAACATTTCTCCCCTTATCTTTTGAAATTATTTATATATTTTTATTTATTCATCTTAATTAATAAGTTTCATACATAGTGAAAGTAGGAACGTAGAGTTGAGGAATGAAAGTAGACTGCGATGGAAATGCGGTCACTAAGACGCTTGTGTAGAAAATCTTTGGTCAATAAAGTTAGAAATCGACAAATTATAAGTGAAGTAATGCTGGCTGTATTGTGGTAAATAAAATAAAGAAAGGAGTGCTAAGATGGTTTGGTCATGTGTAACGTATGAACAAGGAAAGGATGGTTAAGAAAATATATAAGGCGGTGTTGAATGCAACAGAAATAGAGGGCATCCGCGAAAGACCTGGCACGATCAGATTGTACAAGAATTTGAGGATGGCCCTGTTAAAAGTCTCAACAACCGTAGAACTGTAACAATGGTATGAGAAGATGTATGAATGTGGCCGAAGCAAAAGTGGTGTGCCAGGGTAGAAGAGTGTGGCGTTCAATCCTCTCTGCCTACTCTTGCAGGGAAACGGCGTGATGGTTAGTTAGTCAGATAATTTTATATTAATATTGGAATATTTTTCCCCTTATCACAAATATTTTGAAATTATTTTTATTTATGTATCTTTATTATTTAGTTCCATATATAATTTTGTGTGGGGTAATACATGATTTCATTTAAACATATTGCATTCCATAAACTAGTAATTTAAAAGTTTTTTACCAGTATGGTATAATGGAATGTTTAGAATGTAATAACATGTAATTTATTTTATAAAAATCATTCTTTGTATCTGCTATACAAATAAATACATAAAATATGTGTATTGTTTTGCTCTACATATTGATATAACGCATTTTGTCGTACTGTCTGGTTTTCAAGTTAATATTATTAAGTCATATTGATCTTTTATCTTCTGATAGAAGGCACTAAGTCATGTCATGCTTTCTGCTAGAACAATTTTTGCTGCAAGATAGTGCAGTAGATCATTATTCACGTTAAGCTGTCAACAAAATTCAAAACTGATCTTCTAAACCCTTCTTTGAGTCTTATGTTTCAATTAAAATTTAGCTTAAACTTATCTTAAAATTATACTAGTAGGGTAGTATAATGAAAATTATGACGGTGTCAATTATTTTTACCCTGTATGTCTTTTTTTATCATAATTCACATATTTGGCATAAAGATATTCTGGATGTGTATTTATTTTAAATAATCTGGATATGTATTTATTTAAAATACAGAATAAATATAACTTGTTTTGTAAACTAAATAATAAAAAATTATAAACAATTTGACGATCTTTTATTTTTCAATAGAGTAATGTAAATGTCCAACAAAATAGGCAGAACACATACAATACATTAAACGAGTAGTCTCTTTATAAAAGTTATTATAAGTAGGTATTCTAACTCATTGATATCAAATGTTTCAATGTGGATGCCGAAAATACAGTTCAGTATGAAACACTTTTTTTTAATATCCGAAAAGAGTGTACTAGTTTGACTCTTTTGTGCGATTATCTCAGAACTTGTCTTAATGACTTAATGCGTTCAGTCAATATACTCCTCGATACTGCCGCAAAAATTGCCTCGAAGACTTACATAATACAAAAAGTAAAACCAAAAATTGTTTTGAACTTAAACAGGTATTTTATTAATCCCATCTCAACATGAAAGCCCAATTTTTACACCAAGCATTTGTGTTATTTGCGAAGGAAGATTTTCAAAGGTAAAATATAATTCTTATTTTATAAGTAAACCGTTATAGAATCAAAATAATTTTATTAAATCTCAATTTGTAATCCATTAGTAAGGCATCAATATTTTTATTTTATTTCGCATTGTAGGTAACGAAAAATCGATTCTCAGATTTTGCCTTACCGGACCTTAAATAAAAGTTTGTTTCTACGGGCGGTAGAGATATTAATTCGTTAATTTTTTCGTCTTCTATTTTCAAATTTTATTTACTGACTAGCTGTAACCCGTCAAAAATGACATTACTTTTATATGTCGGTTCCTAAGGAATAAGAATTTATTTATTAATATAAAAAAGAAAAGAAAAAGAAAAAATAAATGAAAAAATAAAATCGTAAAAATTTTTACAACAAAAATTTGCGTAAAAAGAATGAAAAAAAAATGTGAAAAAATTAAAATAAATAATTATGCAATAAAAAAATTCATTTTAAAGAAAAGGGGGGAAAGAAAGAAAAAATTCTATAAAGTAGTTACGGACGTTACCCAAAGTTACGGGGACGGACAGACAGACAGACAGACCGACAAACAGACGGACGGACAGACTGACAACGAACATATTATAAATGGGAGAAACCCGTAAACTAATCTAGTAGGTATTTGGAATTTTTGATGTTTTTTCATAAAAAAAATCTTTCTTGCGTACTGGGTACAGACGGCAATTTTTTTTAAATATTTAATTTTGTTTATTTACTCCTACATATGTGAGAAACCTAACGCGGTTTTTGTGTTTATTTGAGATACCTTAATAATAAACCTAATAAATAAATAAATAATATAATTTAAAAATCTATAGCGTTTTAATATAAAAATTTAAAATTTGCGTATAGTTTTACCCCAAGAGACTACAGTATATTCGAAATAAACACGTATTCGCGTGATTCCTGTACACGTAAAAAAGTTGATATATTTATTTTTAAAAAATATTGGCGTGCGTCACCGAAGTACATTGATACCGAGAAAAAATTCTGACAGGATCATCTAGGCTGACATAACTGAGATCGATAGAGCAGTTCCTGGAAATTCCATTCGGCCAGGTTCAAGACCTATTTAAGAGGTAAAATTTTTTGGAAGATAAGTTTTTTTCTTTGAATTTATTATTTTTATTTTTATTTTATAACATTAAAACAGTCCACTAAGCATAATTTCAGTAGTGAAACACCCAAGCTCGAGAAAACCTCTTAAGTACTAGTACCAATAATCGAACCCGGAATCCCAGGTATTTGTATACCTTTCACATCAGGGCTTTGGGAGACAAATAAAAACCATGGAAATTAAGTAAGATTTATTAATTAGTTATTAATTATTTTAATAAATTGACAAAGTCACTTAACACGAATTAAGTTTAACATTAGTCTAGAATTCACACTATTTCGCAATATATCAATTACCTATCGCTTGTTTTATAACGTACGATGGTAATACTGTTTTTGCCGTGCACATTCGCAGCTTATATAGCATCGGTAGAAACGTCAAAACAACATTTAAGCGCCGCTGCATGGACCCGCTATTTATATGCAACACATTGTTTTTTCGAATCCTCTAGAACATTCTTTTCACTTCTAGTATTTAGGAGAAGGTTACCGTCGCTTTGAGGCTATTCCAGACACCTCCCGAATGATGTAAATAATCTTAGAGTGCTGTAGAGTATTCTAGAGCATTCGATAGTGTTGTTCCAAGGTACAAAGGATTCGGAAAATGCGCAACTTTCTTTTTCTTACCGTTACAGTACACCGTCGAATCTGCAATAATTCAATTTCAAGTATCCAATTTACTTTATTTAAGACAAAGTTAGAAAGAGTCGATTTTCCGTTATATTAGCTTTTTTTTAAAACGAAAATTTAACTTTTTTATACATTGTCCGAAAATATAGAATCAATTGAATAATTTAAGATAATAACATGAACATTTCTTATCGATTCGGCAGTATACGTAGGGACCGTCGACATATTTCTGTTGGTTAAACCTTCATATTTATATTAACACAATATGTACATTGTGTACTAACTACTACGTAAGTACTAACTTTTATTCAAGTTCTTAGGTAAAAAAATAAATGTAGATAACAGGAATAGAAAAATATATTATATTAAAAAAAAAAATGTAATGTTAATTTTTTATCTCAATAGGGCAAGTTAAATTTTTATTAAACCCTCTATATGAGATAAGGTAATTTTTTCCGAAAAATAAAATGTATATTTTATTCTAATGGTCAGGACATCACCATTGAAAAGATACGTATTTTTTAATGTGAATCGTGTCAAAGATATAGAACGATTTTTTTGTTCTTATCGTATGTGTTTAATCAAAAAATATGTTTTTAAGCAAATATCCAGGGGTTGTATTTTTCACCAAACGCTTCCAAACGTTTTAATTCTTTATTAAATTAAATTAAAACAAACGTTTTAATTCTTTATTCAGAAAATTACTGATTAAATTTTTTTGCTAATTACTGGCAGAAAAAATGATTATTTGACCAGTGAACCTCTCCAATTTTTATTTTCATCTTTATATTCAGTCCCAGAATAATAGAACATTGGAATTAAAAATAAATCAATAAATAAAAATTTCTCTCAGGACCCGTGCGTTTCCAGGAATGTCGTGATATTTATATCTAGTTATATGGAAAAACAAAGGACGCATCCATTTGAAACATGTGATATGATATTAAAAAAATATATACTAGTACAGTCATGTTATATACAACTAGTAAGATATGTGGGGTATAAAAGCAAAGGCAACAATATCCAAAAAAAAAAAAATGTTTTCAATGCAATCACCAAGGATTTTTATTATTAGGTCCTTACATATGAAATTGGGGTTTTGCCGTACTGGCAAATTTGATCTCAAATATCTTCTCTTTGGTTAGGAATTCCAAATCCAAATTTATACAACTATTTACTCATGTATTTGTGTTTTGAAAATTATAATTCATTTGTTTTTTCCTCAATTGTTTTTTTCTTTGCCTCACTCAGTTTACAAAATGAAAAACTTGAAATATCGCGTTATTTACGAGTACGAGTTCCACCGTGGCACCAGTGCTGCAGAAACGGCTCGAAGAATTAATGATGTGTATGGCGACGGTGCCGCAAAAGAAAACACAGTGAGTTTTTGGTTCCAACGTTTTCGTTCTGGAAATTTCGACCTGCAGAACAAGCCACGTGGACGGCCGGAGACCAATGTTGATAATGAAGAATTGAAGGCTATTGTGGAAGCGGATCCATCGCAAACCACATCCGAGTTAGCTGCAGGCTGCGGTGTTAGTGATAAAACTGTTTTAATCCACTTGAAGCAAATTGGTAAGGTGAAAAAGCTTGAAAGGTGGGTACCTCACGAATTGAGTGAAGCAAATCAACAAACGCGCGTTGACTGCTGCGTTGCATTACTCAACCGGCACAATAATGAAGGGATTTTAAATCGAATCATTACCTATGATAAAAAGTGGATCCTGTACGATAATCGGAAGCGCTCATCGCAATGGCTGAACCCTGCCGAACCAGCCAAACCGTGCCCCAAGCGAAAATTGACTCCAAAAAGTTACTTGTGAGCGTTTGGTGGACTAGTGCTGGTGTCGTTCACTACAGCTTTCTTAAATCTGGCCAGACGATTACGGCAGATGTCTATTGTCAGCAACTGCAAACCATGATGGAAAAGCTAGCTGCTAAACAACCGAGGCTGGTTAATCGCTCTAGGCCACTGCTGCTTCATGATAACGCTAGACCACACACTGCACAACAGACGGCTACCAAATTAGAGGAGCTTCAATTGGAATGTCTAAGACATCCACCGTACTCTCCGGACCTTGCCCCAACAGATTACTATTTTTTCGAAATTTGGATAACTTCTTGCAAAGGAAAAAATTCAACTCCGATGGGGCAGTCCAAACCGCCTTCAAAGATTTTATTGATTCCCGTCCGAATGGTTTTTTTAGTAAAGGGATCGATGAACTACCAATGAGATGGCAAAAGTGCATAGATTGCAATGGTACATACTTTGATTAAATAAATATATTATAATTAAAAAAAATCGACTTCATGTTCCTCCCGTACTAAACGCCAATTTTATATGTAAGGACCTAATATATGGATACTTTAAATGTACTGAATTCTAGATTTTATGTATCTATCCCTTCTAAAGGCAAGTTTTCTATGAATTTATATGCTATATTTCCTATAACATCTCGAATTCAGCACATTCGAAATTCGTAATCCTCAATGACTGCATTTAATTTTTTTTGGATATTGCTGAATTTGCGTTTAAACCCCACATATAGTATAATGTACACGATTATGCTTGTGAGCTGAAACAAATACAAAAAACCTTCACTTACAAAATAATAGAAGATATATTTTTAAATGGTGTCCCGACAACAGCACGCAGGACAACTGCGCGCTGACAATAACGCGCAATAGAAAAGTAAACGAGGACATTAATGTATTTCGTTTAAGGATGTTTCACAAACCTGAAAAATAAATTTTAACAAACTCTAATGCTTTAATAATATAGCAGACCGAAAAAACTACCACTCAATCTCTTTAATATTCAAATAAATAATTTTAGCGCAATGAAGGTTTCAATCAACTTTTTTCTTAAATGTTTTCCAATGTGGAAGATTTTGATTGTTTTATGTTTCACCAAATTTCCATCACTGTAAGTGGACTATAGGTTAGGATTGGTTATAATTTTTTTTTGATGTGTAACATCTTTCCTCTCGCTTTCCTGCATACTGTGGCAGTGATTTCGTGAAAAATGACGGAAATGCGTAACAGGAAATAAGACGCGTGCAATTTCATTCAACCAATGAGCGCGCGCGAAGCATGCGTGATGGACAAAAAATCATCGTTTATAAACAAATCAATGTCCAGCAAGTGCCATCACACCGAAGACGCATACTACGAGCCAATGCTTCTGATTTTGTATATATGTTGCGAGGCTGGTGTCAAGCGTGCGGATATTGTAACATTCATATATTTTGGCTTATATTTTCGAAACTATCTAAAAAATATTTTTTTTACATTAATGTAAACAGTAACTACCCTAATGATTTACATTCTCAAATTTTACGTAATTTGTGTGAATATCTTAAAATATTTATTCAAAGTTTTCATACAATATGCATGGCGGCACACTACCGCCATCTACGAAAATTGAAAATATATAAAAACATATAATCGACCAAACAAACAAAACGCGTTTGTAGATATATGGTACCTACCTAGTGCGGCAAAATTCAATAATAAATAAATGAACATACATTTTCTTTACTTTTATTTACTAATTAATAAATATAAAGGTATTAGCTTTTTTAAATTTTGATGTTATTTCTGTTCGTCCTCAATTGATATTTTTAATTATGAGATGTCGTATGTAACACATCATATGCGCCTACTGTAAGCCTCGCTCGTTTTTTTAATTATTTTTAATATTGTAGTATTTTTCTGTGCGCTATTGTCGGCGAATAATTGTCTGCTATTTTTGGAGTTGTACTGCGCATTATTCTATCAATACATGCCTTGTATTGACGTATTGTCCGGGTGCCTTTTAAAGCGACATATAATAAATTTGAGAAGATTCTAGTTTGCGATGTGACCCTGAAGAACATGTGGCGATAATATTGATAATGACGTAAATTTGGTTTATGCTGCGTAAACAAGTGATTTCCAAAACCTCCATGTATTCTTTTAGTTTTGCGAAGTTTATGCAGGTAAGCATAATATGCGTAGCCAAGCCAAGCCAAGAAATCGGCACTTATTGTTTTTCGAAGTGACTCGCCTCCTGATAAGTGACCCGTCCTCCCCGTGTCTCTGGCCAAACTATCTATCGAAAAATTATGTGACATTAATGTCCAATGTGCTAGCCAAGAAGTTTTCTAGATGCAGTGACGAAGTAAAAGGATATCTTTTCGTTACTTATTGCACGAATCTATACACAAGTGAGCTGTGGTGCAGACACACTCTGCTGTCCTATAACTCTATGAAAATACAATATAACAATACCTTCAGGATAATGCTCGTTCTATCCTGGCGTTCGTAGAACACAGGGTCCATGGCTTTGCTGCTCTCCAACGACTGAAGATAGTTAGCGCAAGAAAAGGAATGTGGGGGTCTAGAAACTCCATTATTCAAGCAGCTGCTATGTGGTTTGACTCCCCAATGCACAAAAGATGGACACTAATTATGCAACAGTGACAGTTCTCCATTATTTTTTATGTAATTATCTATTTTTATTATTATTTTCATTTTCTATTTTTAATTTCGACATGTTTTCTTTTCTGATTCTACTGGTATGTCTATTGTTGTTTTTCTCTTTTTACTTATATGTGTATACATCTATATGGCGAGGTGAGAATCTATTCTCAACAAGTTGAAATAAAGACCTATTATTATTATTAGTACTATTTTGGCTGGATCACAAGTTTTTGTTGAACTCATTAGCTCTTGTTCCAGTTTGCTTTTAGATATCAAACTATTCGACCATTGAATGCTATTTCAAGTAAAATTCTGGGAAATGGAATTGGATGGAGTTGGAACAGCAGTTCTGATCTCAATCCGCAGTGAACACTCGACACTTTCAGAGCACTCCATTAATTTTCGTTCGAGGATAGCAGCGGTGCTCAATACCTTCCCCAGTTCACCACATACCACACAAGCGTGTTGTTCTAAAACGACACTAGATCTCGAAAGGATATTAGAGGATTTAATCTGCGACGCTTAGATAGAGATGCGGGATCACCCGAAATATGTCAAATAAGCTCCCGACACGTAGTCGAAAAGGAAAGTGTCCGTCATATTAATTCGGAGCGATTTGTACGAGCAGCGCCGTCGTTCGTGACTAGGGGTGGTTGTTTTGCACCCCCTGGGTGACCCGGGGGTAGTGATTGGGTTCGGCAAGATGAGCGGGACAAACTTCGGTGGATAATTACAGCGTTACGTGAGACTAGAGTAATTGGAAAATCTACGACTGAGCCGAACAAGTACCCCTGCCTACCCACCACCACTGGCGGCGTAAGCGGGGGCGCGTCGCTAATTAGATACTAATTACCGAGGTTGTCGAGTTAAATAAACAAAATTTCAAATAAATTCTTTATGAATGAATCTGTCTTATGGATAATTAATGAAATAATTATTTTCAAGTAAATCTTACTTAATTATTCTGCTGACGCGACTTCGTATTAACCTTATCACACCTGACCTAACTTGAAAGAACCTTACTAAAGGAATGTAAGCCGTCGATAGAAAACCTTTTATTTATTTGTCTACCGTTCCATGATGTAACTTTTACCTAAAAGATATAATAAAATTCGTAGTGATAAAATTAATTTGAAAATGATACTTAAATTTTTTTTAATAACTTTATATAATATAATAATCATATTACATGTGTGTAGTTGACCATATGTGTACTTGTCACTGTGTGCAGATTTTATATATATGTACCTTTTGTGCGTGGTTGCCATGTGTGCAGTGCCATGAACAGAAGAAGAAGAACAAAAGAATTTTTGTAAATTTATTAAATGTGATGTTCCAGAAATCTTTTATTTTATACAAATTGCTACAAATGGTGCATTTTTTTGTTATTGATTTATCCTTTTTTTATATAATAAGACCCTTAATAGTAAAATCAGTTTCTACTAAATTCTTACAGCATTTTCCTACGTCAAGATTACTCAAGTTTTACTAGTCACCTTAAAAATGTTAGTATCAGCTACCTATTTTGCATGTACCTAATTTGATATATTTTCTAAAAAAACATTACTACACAAAAAATGGGTTTTGATTTATAGAGTTTGATAACCTTATCTCCAACGCAGAGATATGCAATAAATTATTAGGAAATTTTCTTACAACAGTATATAAATTACCAAAAAAAAAATTGGGTTCACGTTCGAACCCAAATAAGTAGAAAAAAGAATAGAAATGCTAAGGTTTCATAAATTTCATAAAAGTTTTTTAACTCTAACACTTCCGATGTCGGTAATAATGAGATTTTAAATTTAGTTATTTTTTAAACTTTGCTTTAAAGAAATGACGATAAATCTCATTTATTCCACTGGGGGAATTCTTAATTTAAGGAAAAAAACTAAAAGTACCTTATAGAAAAAAATTTAATGAATAATTTCAGAAAACGGGTAGTTTTAATTTTAAATTAAATTTTAAAAATAAAATTAAAGTGAATTTAAATAAAAAAGAAATATATGATGTTATTAACTAGCAGACATTTTTAATTAATTTAATTTCTTAATATTTTGTCATTCTAGTGAAAATAATTCATTTATATTTCGCAACTCACGTCAAATAAATATTATTTATGAGCTTCGGTATTTACAAAATTAAAAAAAATGTATTAATAATTATTCTATATATTTACTGAGGAAAATAAGATAAGATAATGCATGATAAGCATGTAAGTAAGAGATGTATATATACGTAAGCTATAACATATATTATATTTTACGTATACTACGGAGTCTTGTTTCTCTTCCACTTTTTTAATATTCAAGAAATTTTTGCAATAGTTATATAATGAAACGTTATTGAATCGAAAACAGCTGCTTGCGCAGTTAACCACCGATGAAATAAGATCCCTTAATGAAATTGGATATTTGAAAAAATGGTATTGAAATCAGAAAATAAAATAAATTTTGCAATGACTGAACAACAATGAATATACATTATTATATATTTTTGATGGATTTGGCGTTAGGGTAAAAAAAAATTTGAAAGTTTGGAAATTAAAATAAATTTAAACTCATTTATGCATTAATCGGGTATTAATTATTTCTCCCTAACTTCAATTAATTCTTCTCGTCTTCTATCAATGTTCCCGTTCCAACCACCCTTACACCAGTAACATCAGCTCATCTTGTCAGTACCTATCTAATTAATTAATTATTTGTGTTTGAACCTAATCGATACAAAACTTTTATATATAAAGTATTATTAAAATATTTCACCTTTCGACGAGAATTTCGGTTTCTCTCAACTCAAACTTAAGTAGTAAAATAAAGAAATATTATTTAACTCACGTAGAGGTAACAAATTTCACGTTTTTCCCCAAATTTAATGATTACGCATTCTTTCGTTCAATATGACTAAACAACCTAAGCGAGCTTTTTTCTATCACATAATTTATACTCTTTTTAAATTTTTTCATTATTTACTCCATTTTAAATGGATTTTACACTTCATGTTCCCGTTTTAATTGCGTTCGGTATTTTTATAATACTCTTCTGCTAGTCCCAGACTTTGTTTCTTTATTTTAGTGTCGGTACCATTATTCCACTGTGTATTGGTTGTCTCCATTAGTAAGTACTGCATTAAAAATATATTTTACAAAATTAAAATCCTTGCGCAGTAGATCTGCTCCTTTCTGGATTTTTTATCGTACTAATGTAACTGGCTATCGCTTTGTGGTTATTCAGTATAAATTAAATTTAACAGAAATTAGCTTTGTCTAATCCACTATTTTTTGTAACTATAATCTAAACATTGCAAAATATGAGCGATTATTGGCAAATTGTTTTTGTATGTACCTATCTGCCATATGATATTACACATTTTCAATATTCAACATGCTTTTATTTTCTGTTTTTTTAATGTTTTCTAAAGTTATTTAATTTTTAGTGTGCATTCTTCGTGAATTAAAAGCTCGAAAAGCTCGAATAAAGATGGAAAAAAGTGCGTTTCTCAGGGTGACATCGCTATTTTCTAACAGTGACCTAAGCCTACAACTCAGAATGCGTATGGTTCGGTGTCATATTCATGTCATTCTCTTATTTGGGGTGGAGGCATGGACACTAAACCAAGAACTAATCCGCGAAATCGAGGTTTTTCAGATGTGGATCTAAAGTTTCCTGGGTGGATAGAGTGACGAATTATGAAGTCCTCCGGCATATGGAAAAAGATCGAGAAGTGCTGCGAACTATCAAGACGAGAAAGCTGGAATATCTCGGATATATTATGAGTGGACCAAAATTAAGTCTAAACTCCATCATCCAGTGATCAATAAGTGGTAAAAGAAGCGTAGGAAGATGCCGCATTTCGTGGCTGCATGATAGTGTAACTCAATTGCCGATCTCCGATAGAAGTTGGCACCATAAAATATTTTTTGCTTGAATTAAATACGGGTAAAAAAGATACACACAAAATTAAGTTACCAAAAATATCATCATCATCATTCTTGGCACTACAACCCTCGGTGGGTCATGGCCTCCTCAATAATTTTCCTCCACTCATCTCGGTCTAGTGCCATTTCTCTCCAGTTTTGAAGCTCTAAGGCAGAGATATCTTCGAGGACGTTGTCACTCCCTCTTAATTTTGGCCTTCCTAAGCTCCTTCGCTCTATTGGCCTCGAGTTCAGCAGGGACTTTGGTGCTTGATGCTCGGACATTCTCTCCACATGACCCAGCCACCGAAGTCTTCCCAGTTTTATAGATTTTGTGACGTTTGGCTCTTTAAATAGAGTATAGAGCTCATTGTTGTAACGTCTGCGCCAAAGTCCAAAAATATAATTGCCCATTTTTTGTAATGTTAAGTTTGTAGTTTATCCTAGGTAAGGAACGGCGGTTTCTTATTATCAAATTATATATCAAGATGTTGAACGATGGTAGCTCGGTGGTCCCCTTAAACGGTGTAAAAAGTTAACACTTTCATTTCGCTCCTCTCCGTTTCAAAGTCGTCTAATGTTTTAAAGAAGTTTAATCATCCCCAGGCAAGAAGCGAGGTTTTTCTTCGCGGCCGCCGATCCCGCCAGATGCGGGCTTCCCATACTGATAATGCACAATGCAAGTAGCGGGAGATATCCGCAGGAAACCTCATCTGGCGCGCCCGGCCCCCGCGTCCCGCCTCCCCCGTCCCGCGCTGTACGTTCTTATTCCCGCGCTTTTTGCACGCTATCCATTCTTATTTGTGCACTCGGCTGTCTTTTTTCCGCAAGTTCCGGAGAATCGATTGCCACTGGCCTGAAAGAATCGAGGCGTGACTCAAATCGACTGGGAGGTGCAATTACTCCGGAGAGATTTATTTAAACTTTAACGAAATTAACGATCCTGCGCAAAAATCAAACCGTTTTATTTCTTCTGATAATTTTAAGATTCGCTCGAGGATTCATTCAATTGGGTTCGTGCAGCGATGGCGGATCTTTTATATTTCGTTTTTATTACCGCGCTTTTATTAGCTTCACCTGTTTGTCTGGACGGAATCTTATAATCAGTATACGAGTCGCGGCGATTTGACATAAATGAAAAAATTGAAATTAAATTTATATTTCTTTAATCACGAAAGCAAAGAAATGCGATCTTAACTGGAGCAGTATTACGTGATTCAGATTAATTTCACGCTCTTCACTCGACAATCTTCCACTTGTCTGAAACATTTTATACTCGTCTTCTAGTATATTCGCACGCCTGTGATTGCATTTTTTCACTATTAAACGCCCGGAAGCACTGTCGCAATAGGCTATAGCGGTTATGTCACACTTTAATAGGTTTCTCATTACTTGAACTTTCAGGTATGTTCGACAGACTTATAATTTTTTCTAGAAATTTCTTGTGATTCTAAATCATCCAGAGTGTTTATAATTTATTCATTCTGTTTCTTGTGACAGTATTATAAACTTTAATTATTTTTCTCTGTATATTTAATTCTAAACATATATAGAAAAAAAAACACAATAAAAATAAAGAATAATAACATAAGAACTCTTCAGAAAACCATTTCGGAGACATGAAACGAATTAATATCTAAAATGAGCAAGGCGGTAGCTCTTCCTACAGGCATAACCATCGGCAGGTCGGCCGTATAAGGAGAGGGAGGATAGATGGCTCCTATGTTTTCCACAGGGTCCTAAAGAAAATTTGTGTCAGATCAAACAGAAAGGCATTGGGTTTCATAGGTAAATATATCAATACTCGTACTGTCTTTGAAGCTAAATGCCTGTACTATGAAAATACTTGAACAAGCCTCAAACCATGGACCACTAGATCACCAGACAAGATAATGACTAGACCAAAGGCACTCAATATAATTATGTAGGATTTTTTTTTAATTTTTCTTAATAAAATATATTCTTGTCTATTCTCGTTGGTTTGTGTTATTAAACAACATTGTACGATTGTTAATTTTAACATGAGGATGCTTTAAATATTTTAATTTCTCATATTTTTTTTAACTATATGTATGTTCGGGATAGGGGAATAAAATAAGTCTGCTCAAAATCAGAATTATTCTAGTTAGTCTGGGTAGTTACGTAATATTATTTGTAGTGAAAGAATTTATCAAAATAGACGATTCCACAGCTGTTCCTAGTTAGAATAAAGTAAATAGGAATAAAATAAAATAGTCCTAGGTTAGAATAAAGTCGAACAGTGAAAACATTCAAAGTGTGATTAAACTGCGGTTACATGATGCAGAAACACATTAGGATACGCACCCCGAAGACCTAGACTCTCATAAACATAATGAATATTCTGAAATATATGTATAAAAATTGGTTACTTCTTCTAATGGTGCCATCTCCTATGGAACCACTTAGTCGAGTTACACTTATACCAGTCCATCAAGTTACGCAGAAATGAGATGCAGCGTCTTTCAACGCTTCTTTTACCACTTATTTTCCCCCGGATGATGAGTTGGTTTAGACGATGCTTTGGTCCTCTCATAATTTGATCGAGATTCTCAAACTTTCTTGTCTTGATAGTCCGCAGCATTTCTCGATCTTTTTCCATACGCCGAAGAACTTCAGCATTCATCACTATATCAAATTGGCAAGTTATGAAATTAAAAAAATGCTGGATATGTCCTGCAAAGAAACAAATAAGAACTGTAAATTTATGTTCGCGCTGTAAGTAAGCTGGCTGCCCAACATGTTCAAATAAAGTGTATACAGGGTGTCCTTTATCTCAAAGTCAGGCCGAAATCGGATTATAGGCCATGTCAGTTATCAGAAAAATATTCTAAAGAATTTTAAAAAAAAACAGTCAGTTAAAACTGGGCAAAGTCTTGATTTTGAATGCTTGGTTTGGTCAAAAAGTGACATTTTCTTCCAAGCTGGAGCAGTTGGCTTTAAATTTTGGACAAAAGTTTACAGATGCATTATTCAGGATTACATAATAATAAAAAAAAAATGAAGAAAAATAAAGATTTGCAGCAACAGAAGTGAAAAGAACCCGTCACAGGGTGGAGATTTTTTTGATTTTTTTAAATGCTTATTATTTTTAAAACACATGACATAGATTTTTTAAAATATTTTTCTGATAACTTTTATGACTATTACTGATTCCGGCTTAAAGTCGAGATACGGGATACCCCGTATAGACAGCATCAGAAAATTCGACTAATTTGCCCATTGCAGGTTTTTTGACTAAAATATATATTGTGTTTTTGTTTTAACTTTATAATAAGTTGTTATTTTGGTATGTTTAAAATAATTAAAATCTTCACATAATCTTTTTTTTCCAAAATTTAGAGATTTTTTTTGTGAGGGAGTGAAGTTTTCATTGCATTCAGAGCAAAAATATATTATTGTCATTTATTGGACACCGTATTTTTGTTCATTTGCTTTCGTAGGCATGCGCATTTTCACAAAAATTCCAATTTTATCCTAATGTTTCTGTAATCCTGTTTCTATAACATTCTTTGCAAACGAGTCTCTGGGACCACACCTGTGTATTTATTTAAAAAAAAAAACCACCTGGTAGGTCAAAGGTTAAAAAAATATTACATGAATAAAATAAACCACTTTTTTCATATTTAAACGAGCACCAGTCAAGACATTATTCTTTTCTTGTTTATAATTACCGGGTTTACAATATAAGCCACACTGTCTCGCTTTTCTTTTCCAATTTCACACCGAAAAAGACTTTTCACCTTTTACTCCCAAGCCGTAAACAAAAGGGCACTAATTCCATTAAGCTTATTCTTTTCTTCCAAGAGTTTGCGGCCGCCCCAGTGACAAAGTGATTTTTTTCTAAACAAAGCGAAGCCTCCTCTATGGCGTTGCCGAAAAAACTATCCTCTTTGATTAATTTTCTCTTTGTGGCACGTACCCTGAAACAAATTGACTTTCTTCGCAGAGGACCACGTGACTTTATCTGACGTAAATAATATTTCGAATAAAAACGTCATTGGTCTGACATTGCCCTAACGAGTGCCCAATATGGACGATACGTCTGTCATCATGTATAAATAAATATATATTTGGAATAAAACACATTTTATTGTGAAATAACAATTTTAGGACCCAGCACAAAGTACTCAAGTTTTTGCAATTTAATTAATTCCTTTTGAGTCATTTATCAAAGAATAAACGAGATTTCTCGGAGCCAGTAGCGAAAACTTGTGGGAGTCATCTTCATTTAATTTTGAATAGAAAAAAATAAATATATTTAATTCTTTATATTATTTATTATCATCATCATCATCATCATTCTTGGCACTACAACCCTTGGTGGGTCTTGGCCTCCTCAATAATTTTCCTCCACTCATCTCGGTCTAGTGCCAGCTCTTCCGAGGCTTGGCTTGAGGTATCGTAACATTTTGTTTTTTTATAGGGTAGTTGTTAGCCCTACGCCCTACCCCCAACCTGGAGGACCAGGGTTTTCTGTTGGGGTTTTCCTTCCCTTAGCTGGCTGGTTCCCGTTTTATGGCGCCGGAATTTCGCTATTCGCCCTCTCTCTATCTGCTGTGATGTTATAATGGTGGTCATCACATTGCCCGGGGTTCGCGGGGTTTTCTGATGACCACTCGTGGACGCTAGAGGGTCGGACTAATTGGTAGTGTTGCTGATGGTATACAACGTGGCGTTACGCAGCATTTTATAGGCACATTCCTTCCAGCAGGGAGTGTACCACTGCGACCCTACCTATCATTTATTTTTTAATCAATCAATGAAAAATTTGGACATACTCAAAATATTCTGAATATTTTTTAATATTTCTGACTAATTTTGTTAATCTATCATTACCATTAATTGAATGTCATCGAAAATTCATTTCCTTTGATACAAGTTAAACAAAATGACAAAAACCTTAAAAATATGCGTTTTTCAAATTTTTGCAATAAATCACTTGCATCATTTTTTATCTTTAGTATAAATTAATTTCATGATAGTCTAATGTTTAACAAAACATAACTTAGAAATATCGATAAAATATACGTTTTTCAAATTTCTGCAACGTTTAAATCACTTGCATCAATTTTCATCTTTAGTATAAATTTATTTCATGATAGTCTAATGTTTTACAAAACATAACTTAGAAATATAGAAAAAGAATGTAATATTGATGTCGCTTATTTCTGTATGTGCGTAACTGTAGATATTTCACCCAAATCGTAAAGAATATTTTCCTTTCAAAATTGAACGAAAACAATCCCTTGAAGTTTTTGCTACTAGCTAAGATAGTCATGTTAAATCATCATTAGTAGATAGTAGTCGATGTGCGCCTAGAATTAACGAAATTTGTTAAAAAGTCTGGAAAACAGAGATAGAAAATGCGAGAAAGAATAGTGGCAGACCATACATGCAAACATAGAACGCACCGAAGATCAGAAACAATTGTAAAATGCTGACCGTAATGTGGAAGATAGAATAAAGAAAGGAATGCTGAGATGATTTGGTCATGCAGAACGTATGAGTGAGGTAAGGATGGTTAAGAAAATATATGGGGCAAGTATTGAAAGCAACAGAAAAAGAGTACATTCGCGAAAGACCTAGTATGATCAGATTCTACAAGATTGGAGGATGGCCCTGTTAAAAGCCTCAACAACCGTAGAACTGTATTAGAAGATATATGAATATAGCCGAAGCAAAAGTGGTCTGTCAAGATAGAATAATATGTCGTTCTATCTTCTCTGACTACCCCCGCAGGGAAACGGCGTAGTGGTTAGTTAGTTAGTTTGTTAGTTTTATCTCGCCTAAGATGATTATCCATTATAAAATAGCTTGATCTTTCGTGATTCGTATAATAAATTGTTGTGAAATCTACTAAGAGTATTGGTAAATTGAATGACACAATGTCTCAAATGAATATGTAATATTTATCAAATCATCAAAATGGTTGATATTTCAGGTAGAGGATAACTGAAAGTGAAATAAAAACGTGAAATAGTAAGTGAAATTTTTAAAAATACATATTGTCTCATAGAGAAATTATATTTTTTTTTCTAAATCCATTCCCACGCAATAACTGTTTGTATTAATAAATTTATTATTTATTATAGATTAAAATATGGCCTTTAAATATTAAAAAAAATATTTAAAGGCCATGTTTTAATCTATTGTACGAGTTGCCTTTGAGGATGGTGGGTGTCTCCATTGAAAGCGCTTAGGCTTACAAATTATTAATCATACAGCGGATTAAAACTTGGTGTTTGAATTAAATTATTTTAATAATGAACTCTGTAAGTGAAATAACGCTAAATTTAGCTAATTTATTTATTTATAGCCTATGCTACGAACATAATTATTTATAACCCATTGAAATATATTTATTTTTAACACATTCAAAGAAGGGGATTGTTAATTGCTACCCACAGGCACAATCTTATCGTCAGTCACCGGCTAAGTTAGTCCCACTTGTAACTAGTACAAATTTTATTAAAATTTATTCCATCACTGAATATTTATAAAAATAGTTGTCTGCTTCAATACAAAATCTTTATACTGTTGTATTTTGCTATTACTTTGTGTTTAATCATTATGAATATAATTAAACGAATTAACATAGTTTATCACCACTTAATTTTTGGTAAAAACCAACGGGTTTCGGAAACAAAGTTCCTACGTCGGGGTATACTTAATACTAAATAAACTTTACAAATTACGAACAATAATACCTCGGTGTCAAGTCATGGGGATAAAATCATAAACAAATAACTTAATAAAATAGCCACAAATATATTTTTATTCAATTGTAAAAAATATCAAATTGTAAAAATAACGATGATAAAACAATGCCGTAGAATTAAATATATTAACAATTTTTCAATTGAATGCTCAAAAATCTCCTCCCTCCATCATAAAACCAGTTTTCTTTCAAAAAAAAAATATTGGTTACTTTCTGAAAAATGTTAAAGATAAAGATAACAAATTGACTCACTCGGTTGTTTATAAAATAAAATGTAACGACTGTCCCTCTTTTTATAAATGAAAAACGAGTTGTAATTTTGATATTAGAATTAAAGAACATATAAGATGCTTAAATCATTCAAAATTTTCCGAATTTGCCAATCACATTATTGAGAATAGCCATAGTTTTGATAAAAATACAAGAGTCAATATTCTTCACGTTGATAGTAAAAGAAGATGTTTTAATAATTTAGAAGCCCTAGAAATTAAGAAATCAATCAATTGTAATGAATGTATTATGAATACCCAAAAAAATCTAACGTACAGTCCTATTTTGAATATGTTCCCTTTCACTCTATCACCCGTTTCTTTCGCATCCCCCCTATTTACCCTTTTTTTGACACTTGACACCGGGGTATGATTGTTCATAATTTGTAGTTTATTTAGTATTAAGTATAAGTATACCCTGACGAAGGAACGTTGTTTCCGAAACCTGTTGGTTTTTATCAAAAATTAGGTGGTGATAAGCTAAGTAACTAACTAACTAACTAACCATCACGCCGTTTCCCCGCAGGAGTAGGCAGAGAGGATTGAACGCCACACTCTTCTATCCTGGTACACCACTTTTGCTTCGGCCACATTCATACATCTTCTCATACAAATTCTACGATTGTTGCGGCTTTTAACGAGGCCATCCTCAAATAATTGTAGTATCTGATTATGCCAGGTCTTTCACGGACGCCCCCTTTTCCTTTTGCCTTCAACAATCGCCGCATATATTTTCTTAACCATCCTTTCCTCGTTCATACGTTCCACATGACCAAACCATCTCAGCACTCCTTTCTTTGTTCTATCTACCACACTACAGCCAGCATTGCATTCACGTCTAATTTGTTCATTCCTTACCCTATCGACCAAAGATTTTCCGCACAAGCGTCTTAGCGACCGCATTTCTACCGCATTCAGTCTACTTTCATTCCTCTTTTGCCAATTCCAGGCTTCACTTTCATACATCAGGGTTGGCACTAGAACGCCATTATGTACTGCTAGTCTTGCTTCCTTTGACAGATTCTTATTGGCCATAATTGCATTTAGAGCACCATTAACTTTGTTTCCCGCAGTCACTCTCCTTTCGATATCATTCTCAGCCTTGCCGTCTCTACTAAACATACTACCCAACTTTGTTTAATTATATACAAAATCTTTGTTGTACCCAGGGATAGTTATAGTTATGTTTTTGAGACAGATAAGTTGCGTCAGGAAAAAAATGGATTTATTTTTAAAACAGATTTCAAGGTTTCTCGGTTGTTTGTAAATTGATGTGATGTGTTAGTCTTATCGCAGGTTACAACATCAGTGTCTGAGTTACCAGTTGTATTTGTGGGCCTCGCAATTGGACCCCATTCCATCATACTGATAAAAAAAATGGCTCGCACTGAGCTTACAGATAAGCCGCAAATTATTCAAGTAAATTTAGAAATACAAAAAATTGTACGGTTTATCGTTCAAAGTCTGTGTACTTCCGAATGACAAATTTTAACGTAAATTATCAACAGTGAATATTATTTCTTAAATATTATTGAGAAAAAAATTAAAATTGTTTCAAAGTATTGCAAAAAATTGTGGTTACATATTTTAATATTTATACACGAAAAATTATTGTATCATGTTTAATTAACCACTTGACTTTAATAATAATCATGCGTTTAAAAAATTATTTAAAAAGGAAAACATTTTTTTTAAATCACTATACCTATATAATGTTTAACCGGTTCCTTCGTTATTATTATACAATTTATAATTGAATTTAAATGGATATTAGGTATTCAAAAATAAAAAAAATATATATGTAAATATTTTTTTTCCTTGATGATTTGCTCTTGTCCTTCCTCCTGGAAAACCCAAACAAAAGTAACCCAGGGGTTACATTTTTTAAAATTATTTTTG
This sequence comes from Agrypnia vestita, assembly GCA_016648135.1. Lineage (NCBI taxonomy): Eukaryota > Metazoa > Arthropoda > Insecta > Trichoptera > Phryganeidae > Agrypnia > Agrypnia vestita. The sequence goes on from JADDOH010024825.1 coordinate 47,245, forward strand.
CTATATTAAAAAAAACATATATTCCTTCTATTTATATCTCTACGTGCTATGGTTAATCTTGTTCTATGTTTTATAAATAACGCTCTGTATTTGGTGTTATTGTTGTTTTTCTTTTCTGTTTTGCTTTGACTTCAATATTTTATGTTATGCCGTAGATTTCTATAATTGGTTTACCAACTATTAAATATATTGTATCATTACAGTTAATTGTACTGTTGCGATTTGTAAAATAAATAAAAAATAAAATAAAATATTTTATAGTGAGAAATGTCATCACATTACATCTACGTTTATTAATAAGACATATTTTCTCGTTGAAAGCTTTTAATTTTTTTTCTCTAATTAATGGTTCTCAAAAAACTTGAATTGAAATAAGAATTGCTAAATTACGCGAATAATTTAGCATTTTCTTACGAAAACATTAAAATTTGAAAATATAAATAAATGCAACGTTCACAATTCCACCATAAGAACATCACACATTGTCAAAAATTTTATACTTGTATAAACGTTATTTTGTCTGTAATCTTTCAAATATTTGAAGAGACTATGCTAGACATATCCATGGTTCTTCCCATGACATGGTATATATTTACTATGCCACTTGTAATGATAATAAAGTAACTGAATATATTATGAATTTTTTAGAAGATATTTAATTCTTTGTTATTTTAAACAATTTGGATAAATCCCTTAGAAAGACCAATTTTTCATTAAAATAGAGACATTTTATGTCATTAAATATACGTGTCAAATATAAACCCTCGTGTAACTGATAAGGCCACGTCGGCATCACACCGTTGCTCTGTTTATCTTTAATTTAAATCTTAATTAAAATTTTCTGCACCCCATGATTTTTTTCCTCCCTGAATTGTTTAAAAATTGTAGACATTCAAGAAATATGAGAAAATTCAATATTTTCCATTTACTTCTGTTACATTTTTTATGATCATCCACTCGTCCCTGTGGAGTGCCTCCTGCCCTTAGCCTTATATTTAAGCAAAACAATTCCGGGAAATATTTAGATTCCTCTGACTTTTTTATTTAGATTCCGGGACGACATCCCAGGAAATGTTTTTGTAAAAATTTCTAAAAATAAATTTCTGAAATAAATGTAATTTTTGTGATTCACGGATACTTTGTATGATGTGAAATCATAATATTTAAGTGATTTATTAAAGGCCATAATTTTAAAATTAACATTATTATTCCAGAATATTTTGAGTACTCGTATGTTCAGATTTTTCAAGAACATAACACTGTTTTTATTGGCAGGGGGACGTCATTAATCGAGACATCAAATATAATAATATCGTTGTCTATTCCCGTTTTCTGTTTCCGTAACTTCTTGTGACATTCGTAATTTCGTTCGAATTCACGGCTAAAAAAACGGTCAGAGATGGGGCTTGAACCCCGGACCACCAAACCCAAACTGGTCGTCTAACGTATGTGGCTACGGCCGCCTCTCCGTAGACCGCCAAAAAGATGCTATAAATATGTACTAGGGCTTAGCAAAGACGCGAGCCATGCCACTTTCTGCCCAGCACAGTTGCCAGGGTTTAAATTAGTACCATTTTTAACTGCTAGCAGGGGAAATGTAAAAAAATATTCAAATATTATTTTGAATAAGGTCGTTATTACTTTTTCACAGGTGTCGGCTATAAATAAGTAAATACTTATTCTTTAGGAAGCGGCCTGTAAAAGTACCGTCATTTTTGACGGGTTACAGCTAGTATATTATATTATAGATGTCTCTTAGATATATAAGTATTTTGTAGTCCTCCTGTAGCATGTGCTCTTTCCGAGCCGCTTCGTGGATGAACAAAACCATTAATGTCTCCTGAGTACCAAGTGCATTTGAATCGACAATTTGTGTAGAAAAGAATATCAGATTGCTGACTGACAATTGCTCGTTTTATTACACGTTAGACCAGCGCATTCCAATTGTGTGAAACCTGTGTTTTCCTACCCGCCAAGTTTTCTCCACAACCAGCCACAACCACCCACCTGTGGTTATGGTGGTGGATAGCCCTTGATGTGATATCGAAAATATGCCAGTTTGGTGGGGGTGGCTGTGCGTGGGTGGCAGTGGGTGACGAAAATGTACTTTCTAGCACATTTTTTTGTTATGAAAAGGCCGCAAATGCTTCAGATTGTTTTAAAATAGGCGCGCCGACTGTGTCGATGAGTCTAGAAGGTTCCAGAAAAACCTGCTCTAGAAAGTTCTGGAAGGAGAAGGTTCTAGAAAATTCCCGAAAGTTCTATAAGGTTCTAAACTGAGTGGCGGAATGTGTCGGTGTGTCTAGAAGATTCCTGTACATTCGATAAATTTTATGAAAATTCTGGAAGGTGAATATTCTAGAAGATTTGTGGAGATCTATGACGATCCAAATAGTGTACTAAACATCTACGCGTGCGAAGCGGCGCGGGCACAGCTAGTATGAAAGAAAAAACTTGGGAACCTACGTTTACCACAATACAAGATTATTTATTATTTATTCTTTCTTTAACAAAGAAAAATGTAATTATTCCTGAAATTAGTCACGAAAACTGCCTTAGAAATAACGCGATATAATTTTTTGGTATATTGTCAAATTTATCATATATTAATATAGTTAGCAATAATATATTTTGTTTACACTACTAATTTGTCGAAAATATTTTTTTTAAAACCAATGGTTTCTTCGTCAGGATACAACGTATACCTACTAAAATTAAAAATCGAAGTATAGACATTAACAAAATAAAAAGTGAATATTTGGGAGTTGAATAAATAATGATGAACTAATATAAAAGATAATAGAATCAATATTTAAAAGATAACTAATTGCAAAAAGGACCAAGTTATTTATAATATTGATTTACACTATCAACACTTTTTCTTATTTCCAAAATTTCTAAATTATCCAACTGTATTCCTGTAAATATATTTAAATTTTTAAAAATAAACCGTTTCCAAAACATGGATTAAGAAACTCACAATAATTACTGCTGCGTAAACACATTATGTTAAGTGTTCCTTAACTCTAATATCAAAATTTCTACATGTTTTTCCTACATAAAAATAATTACAATAATTTCTTATCTATTTATATACTCCCGATTTTATAAAATATCATTCTTACCCGTATTATTTAATTAATACTTTTTTAAAATTTATTATTAGCATAGAAAGCTGATTGAATAGAATTTGAGATTTTTTAATCAATGAATTTTAAATTTGATGATTGAAAAATACGATTTTTCTCCAATGCTTTTCAATATCAACCATTGGTAGGTAAAGAAAAGATTAAAAAAAACTTCTTATAATTTTTATGTAATAATTAATATGTAACAAAGAAAATAAATATTGAAAAAAAAATTCATTGAAGAAATGGGTAGATTTACTTCATTTGATCATACTTGATTTCTCTCTATGGTCAGTACACATATGTACATTATAATAGAGGTACTATTTTTTTATATTTTTATTTTGTATATTTTACTTTATTTGCATTTTTTTTTACTTTTAATTTACATACATTGTTGTTCCCTTTTTATTAATTTGAAGATATTTCATTGGTGACTGTGCTTCCCTTATCTGGACCACTGGCACTGGCTGGCAGCAGACGCCCTCCGGCTCGCTGCGGTCAACCATGACGCTCACGGCTTTTTCCGCGACCAGCAATTTAATTTCCCTTGGGTCCGCTTTTTCTCGATTTCATTCATTTCTGCCCGCATCTATTCGAAATCATTAATTCTAGTTTTAAATTAAGCGATTTTCCATTTATTTCATCGTCAACAAAAATTACGTGACGGATCATCGCTGAATGAAGCGATCCTTGAAAGTTTAGGATTTATTTTCGCCTGTATTTTTACCACTTTTATGAAAAGAGAACCCTTGTTTTTTTTATTTTACTCGTATAATTTACTTGAAGTGCGTTTTGTCTTATGAGAGAACCTTTCAAGATTTGCCTTGATATAATCATGGTATCAGGAATAGCCTCTGGAAATATACTCCCCCCCCCCACAATAAACCCCCGTCAAAACACCCCTGGACATTAACCCCCCGTAAAAATAACCCGCCGTACAACTAATCCCCCGAAAATTAACCCTCCGTGCAAATAACCTCCCGACAACTAACCCCCGCCACGTATAAAGTTAATACTTTACACGTTTCGTGCTGCTTTATTATACTTAATAAAACATATCGTCCACTTAGAGGTTAAACTCACTAAGTGACATTAGAGTACTTTTATTAAGTAATTTTTATTTATTTAGGTTTTTTATTTTATTTAATTTCGTTAGGTTTTAGGTTAGGTTAGTAAAAATTAATAAATTATATAAAATACTTATTTCTATACGTGGCGGGGGTTTATTGTCAGGGGGTTAATTGTCGGGGGGTTATTTGCACGGAGAGTTATTTTTATGGGGGGTTAGTGTCGGGAGTTTTGACGGGGGGTTATTGTCTGGAGAGTAGGTATATGTCCAAGGGGTTAGTGTCCTAGAATCATAATCACACTTGTTTCATTCCTAATGCATTAACCTTAATTTGTTATGTTTGTAAGCTATCAAAAAATACATTCAAATTTAACTATAACTAGTTGCTGATACTTTATACGAACCGTATGTTTTTCTTATTCTTCTTTTCCTTTTTTTTTTAATGCGCAAAAAAATTCTTTTATCTTCACGGTTTACGGCATACATAGATTAATACTTGTCAATGAAAAAATATTCTTAAAACTTATAAATGGCGAAACTATGTGCTTTCCTGCAAAAGCCTTTCTGCGTGACGCGTGCAGCTGGTGAAGATAATCATGTATCCAGAGTGAAAGGCAAAAGTTCATAATTTTCTTGTTAAATGATGTAACCTCTATTATGTAGAATATCGGAAAAACACAATGGAATTTTATAATAGAATTTATAATAACATAAAGGAACTATATAATGTGAGACTATTCCATAAAAAACGAAATGATTTGTGTTGGGGAGGAGATAAACTGTTCAACAAATCGATGTATCGATAGTTAATATAAGTACCTACATCTTTTTTTCCTGTTCCCCTACACCAGCATATCGTCGCTGTATAGTTAATTAAGCCTATGTGCCGTTTAATACATTCTCAGATGAATAAATGAATTTGTCTATTTTTCATATAAATAATAGAGATGTACTAAAAAAACATTGTCGTTCAACTGCCTAGTAATTATTTAAAATATTTTTTATAAATCTTGTCTGTGCAATTATTTTTTAAAACAGTTTCATTCGTTTATCTCAGAATGTACTTAAACGGCACGTAGGCTTAATTATATGTACAGCGACGATACGACGAGCTGTCTGGAGGACTTATTTTTTAATTTTTTTAATATTGTTTATTGTTACTTGAGTTAAAATTCCTATGTACTCTTACTACCTTCCAATAAATGAGTTAGAAATAAAAATAATTTAAACGTATTTAATTCTTACATAATATATTAGTAGTAATAATTAATTAACGTTGATGCGTCTGCATTGAAAATGTTATGATTATTATAAATAACATAAAGTGAAAATAAACATAACAATTATTTAAAATATCATATGATATAATCAAATATCATTATTTTCGGTTCCTACACATGACTGAATTCATCTTAAAGCTTTTTTTTTGTTTACAAAAAATGCATCATTTCTTTTTCAATACATTCAGAGCCTCTGAATCGCCCATTTTAAACGTTAATATTTTGCAAGCCCATCGTTTGACATATCTATATGAAACTAGTCAATATAAGATATATGAAACAGTTTATTTAGCGGTATTTACAAAAGAACGTAGTATGGTTAATTTGAACAATTTTACAATTAACAAATTCAATCCGCGTCAGTACAAAAATAAATAAAATCTCTAACGTCGATACACAGTACTTTTCAAACTCTAACTTTGATTACACTGGCAACTTTGTGCTTTTCAACTAGAAATGCTTTATACAAAGCTCAAACATTAACAAATCGTATACGAATTGGATGTAAAATACATCTCCACCGGTTAACTTGAACACCGACGGTAGTTAGCAAAACAGAAAACACTAAATGAAAACTAAGTATAGTAGTAATTAGAGATATTAGGGAAACCCAAAGGTTGAATGAAATGTATAAGGTCGTATTACGAATCCAAAAGCCTGAATCTGGAATCCGAAAAGAGCTGAATGGGCGCAACCCTCGCGAACAAAGGATTTTACATCATAAATTGTGAAAACTCATTATGGAAGTTGGCTGTTTTGTTTTTATTGTCACCATTATTAAGTGAGGGCATCACCAGAAATAATGCTTAATTCTGTATTTCGTTCGTGAATACAGACAGATTAGAAATTCACTCGAGCTTAGTTTTTGAAATAAATGTAGGGGGTGTTTTAAACGATTTAAGGCTGGTTCTGGGGTAGATTTTACACACGACTGCGGGCTACCGATATCCGCAAATGTTTTGAGTGTAATAAAACTTATATTTTATGGGTTTCACACCATCAAGCGGACGTGAAAACTTCAACTCTAAGACCTTAAATCTAATAAACTATAATATCGTCGAAAGATTTGGCAGTTACTTCATGGTGCAACATTCTAGTTTAAAACTAGCTGTAACCCGACAAAAATGACGACACTTTTACATGCCGGTTCCTAAAGAATAAGTATTTATTTATTTATAGCCGACACCCACGAAATAGTAATTACGACTTTTATGGAAATATTTGAAGTTTTTTTTTTCTCCTGCCGGCGATTGAGCGGAACATGAAATGGTTCGCGACTTTACTAAGTCTTACATATATGTACTAAGTCTTACATATATGTAGGCTTACATATATGTCTTACATGTATGTTTTTGACGGGTAATGCAGGCTCATCGATGGCAACATCACTATCGATGCCGCCTTTGGGTTTGCTAGCCCAATGTTCAAGCTCCATCTCCGGTCGTTTAATTAGTTTTTTAGAAGTGATTTCGAAGTAAATTACGGATGTAACACGAAGTAACAGGGACAGACGGATGGACGAACAGATAGAAAACGAAATTATTCAGTTATCAAGGGCTAAAAAAACAAATTAAATTTTAGTAAAATTCTTCGTAGAAAATGTTAAAAGTAAGATATGAATAAAATTGGCTTAATACTTTTTTAGATAACATTTTTCATTTTCAATAGTCTAGAAAAGGAAGTTACGAGAAATATGCAAAAGTAAATGCAAAACAGAGTAGTTTGTTGGTCTTGGGGTTAGGACTCTCGCCTCGTGATCCAAAGATTTCGGGTTCGAACCTCACTCCAGACCAGCAAGTTAGTCCTAGTTTCATAGCATAAGCATTTAGCTTAGTTTGAAAATAGTAAGAATATTGATGTGACATTTTCCATGTTCGCATCTCTATTTAAAAAAAACAGGCAAAATGTAATTCATTTGAAAATTCATCTACAACGATAGCATGGATTTGCAATTACTTGGCTAATTTTCGGTATTTTTGAAAGGGTGGTGACTCAAATTATTTTTATAACAGTTCAAAAGATTTTTTTTAAATTTAAAAGTGTGTAACACCTAGTCATAGTTTAATACGTCACTAATCGCCAGCTAAATTCCAGTTCACTGTTTTAACTTTCGTACACCGTGACTGATTTAATCCTTGGAACACTTGGTTCCAAAAGTCGAGAGTAATTGTGGCGCCGTCTAAGGTGCTCTTTGGAATAGTTGAGAGTCGACTAGGAGTCAAATTTATAGTTTACCCAAGATTGTATATAGCTGTTACTTGACCGATAGTCCAGCGAGACCAGTCGAGACTATTCCAACGCTGATAAATCATTTAACTAAACTTTCTAAACGATCTGAGACAAGTTGGAACCCTTTGCTATTGGTACCTAATATCTAATATGTGGTTTAACTATAAATAATTGAATAAAAATTAATATCTTTTAATCTTAGATTTTGTAGAAGTCAGATTTTACAGATATGTAAAAATTAACACCCATCTCGTTTATTTTTAAATGCTTTTGACCATTATTTGCTGGTAATTAAAAAATGATATTGTTAATAATATTACCACGGTAGTCCAAAACAATTAGAACTACACGTAATTGAAATCTTCTGAACGTTTTAGAAGAATTTAGAAATAGCAAAACTTTTCCGGAAACTTCGAGAGAGCGACCTTTATAAATACGCGACGGCATTACGCCGAAGACTCGGTTGTTGTTTTGACAGGAGCAAAACAAGAGATAAATAATAGAAACATCAAGCGGCGATTCAATGTGGCCAGTGAAATACATTACGAGAGTATCTACCAGGCGCTCAGTGGTGAATAGTGCGATATCAGACGTGCGAATATTTGTTCCACAGACGAATCACATAATATTGCTCGGGATAAGTTCGTGTACGTTAAATTTGGCGTCAAATGAAAACTTAAATAATTTAACAATATTTTTATATGAAAGTATGTTTGTTCTAAGAACACACTTGATTAAGTCCCCAGAGGGATGATTAATTAATTAAGGATAAATTATAAAAGTGAATTATGGACAGACAGATATTGGAGGATATTTCTGTTTAAACCTCAACAACCGTAGAACATGCATGATAAAATGTATGAATGTAGCCGAAGCAAATGTGGCGTCTCAAGATAGAAGAATAAGGCATTCTATCATCTTTGCCTACCCCGGAGAAACGGCGTAATAGTAAGTTCGTTTAAACTCTTCAAATATATGACTGCTGGATAATTCATTTTTTTGTATATTATTTTTATGATTATTAGACGTTGTACTATTTTAATTACTGTTCATAGAATTTAACATTTTTTATCGAATAGGTTATGAGTTAGAAAAAATACTAGTGATTTTGTCGACCCACTCAAGGGTACAGAAACAAAACTGCCACTGTGTAATTTTCCTTTGTAAGTAGAGAGTGACGTGTGTGAAAAGATTTATTTTGTAAAATATAGCAGTTTGATAATCGAAATTGAATCTTAAAAACATCAATTTTAAAACCATTCTGGCCACACTTGCAAATACGTTAATCTCATTTTATTCATTTGCATAGTGACGGATTTTCTTGTACACTTTTGTACACAAATTATATGTAATGTATAAAATTAAATACTTTATTGAAACTTAGTTGTAATTAAACAAACGCATCTACATTTATAAAAACAGATAAACTCATTTGTATATTTTTTTCGTACACATTCTGAAAATCTACTTTATTATCTCTTCACCTGAGTTAGTCTTTTATATTGAGGTTTTACTCTTTTTATTTCCTACAAGAATTTTGAGCTTTAAAAAGTCTGCTCAGATACAAGCAACTTCCGGTCTTGAAAAACCAAATTCCGCATTTATAATCTTACCGCTAAGTCAACGGTACAATATGGATGTGAAACAATTAAAGGTTGTTATACGAAAACATAAATTCCCGGAGAGTACTGGATGTGTTAAATATAATTAGCAAAGGCGCAACAAAGCAAGGGTTGAGTTTGTCGAGGCCTTCCAACAGCCAAATATTTCAGATATTAAGTGATGCCCTTTTTAAAGTTCGCTTAAAGGCAGTCGTTGAAGCATTAAGTCTTTTTTGCCCCCGTATGAGCGTTTGCTCTGGGAACTAGCCGAATTCAAAACCAATCGATACTTTGTTTTAAATTTTCAATGAGAGACCATGAAAAAGTATAATGGGGTGTGGGTGGGATAAATTCTTCCTTCATTTTTTGCAATCGAAAATTGTCTTACTTCTTTTTCTATTTACTTGAGGTCGGCGCTCCATGTACGTAAGAGCTATGAGGCCCTATTTTGTAGTGATGGGTCCGCTCTGTACTCACTACTACAATGTAGTACTACACTACATTGAAGTGCACACTTCGCTCGTTTTGAAGTGTAGTGCACACTACAAACTACAAACACCAAAGTTATTGAAAGTATAAACTTCAAATAGTACACTTCATTTCAAAGCGAACACTACAAAGTACATACACTTCATCGAATTATCGAAAGTATGAGAAAAATAGTGCATTTTTTACGTGAAATTTTTGGGAAGTTGATGTAGCTAAATGAAGAAATCTCTGGAAACTGTAACCACCTCACGATTTGAAACATTTTTGGGAAGTTGACGTACTTTTGGAACCGAATGAAGAAATCTGGCTGGCGACCTTTTTTTTTGTAGCTCGCCAAATTTTTATTTGGGAAAAAAATATTAACTCACTAGTACTACATTACTTCATTTCATTACACTTCACTTCATTAATACTACAATTACTTCATTTCATTACTTTACTTCATTAATACTACAATTACTTCATTACATTACTTCACTTCATTAATACTACAATTACTTCATTACTTCACTTCATTTCGTAGTACTACAATTATTTCACTTCAAGTAGTTTTTACTACAATTGTAGTGTACACTTTGTAGTCTTCAAACTGGTGAACGTGTGTGTGTTGTAGTCTTCATTTTAAAATGTAGTTTTTCCCTTCGCTACTATTTTGGACTATTTTATAAATTATGGGGACATTTCTCATTTCCTTTTCGACGTTTGACCACCTGGCTAACAGGCTATCATTTATCTCCCAATGTGTCTTTTCTTATTTTCATTTGTTTTTAACCACCAATAGGTGGTAGGTTTTGATAAATAGATCTAGTGTGACATTAGAGTAAAAAGTAAAAATATCTTAATTCAGATAAATTATAGATGTCAGATAGAGACGAAGTTATTTATAAGAAAAAGTATGTATGGAAGTCTTTAGTGGGCATTTACACAGAATCTATCGTTCGCTGGCTTTTTAACATAAACATATTCTCTCCTATGGATTAAAACATCTGTAGTTTTCACAACTAGTAGTGTATAACTTAAACTCAAAAGTGGTCTTATACAAGTATTTTATTTATATATGAATCAATTATAATTACTTCGTTGGTTTATTATTATACATTTTTATAATTGAGAGTGTTTATATGATTGTTAATTTCTCTCTTAAATTTGTATGTTTTATTTTTATTTCTTATTTGGTTCATTATTGTAAATTATTGTTCAAGTTAGGTTTGTATAATATTCGTGTACTCTATGCTCTATTGTAGAAGCCCACTAGGGCGTTGATAATAATAAATAAATAATAAAAATGTCTGGTGGACCAACAAGTTGACACGAGATACAAATTATCTAAGTGCACAGGTTTCATTATTCTCCGATCTTCATGGTCGGTGCCACCTTGAAACTTTCCTTGTTGTCTTCCTTTTGAAGTTTGTCAAGTCTTGTGATTTTAAGCGTTTTGAATTCATCGGTTCTCATTTTTCGCTGGGTACCTTATAGTTTTGCATTGTGTTAATGATGAAAGAATTATTTTATTTAAAAATATATAAAAACATAATCATAGAAGGTAATCAATATAGCTCTGTAGATATATTTAATGCTCGTATAAAAAAATATATCTATTTTTCTTCTATTTACAGTTTGATAACATATTTAATCTACTTATTATTTATTGTTTTTTTTATTTATTTGCATCTTTTTATTTCTTTCAACGAAAAATCCAATATCCTTGAATTCCCCAGCATTGATTTAAAGTTTAGGAAGAACTTGATTAAAACTCTTGTCTGGAATGTGTTGATGTATGGCAGCGAAACATGGACCATCGACCAGAGCATCTGGGAGGCTAACGACCTTTGAGATGTGGTGCTACAGGCGTATGGCGAGGATGCATTGGTCAGAACATATCCGAAACGACGAGGTGTTGATCAGGGTGGGCGAAAAGAGGCGGCTCCTGAACAGAATCGCCCAACAACGAGAAATTTGGATAGGCCATAATATAAAGCATCCGGACTTGCTTTTTACCATCGTCGAGGGAAATGTTGAAGGCAACAATTGAAGAGGCCGTCTGAGATTACGTAGACCAGATTATCGGAGATGTGCGCTTTAGCACCTACCAAGAAATAAAGATGCTGGCAGGTGACAGAGAGGAGGAAGAAATCGAGTGCATGTTGCAGACAAATCCTAGGATTGTGATCCAAAAAAAAAAGGTTTATCTTGATGAAATTCATTCATTTTTGTCGGATACTTAGATCGCTATGTTATTTAAATACGTTGAATACATATCATTTGAAAGCCCAATTCAGGGATTGTATTATTATTAATCGATAAAATAAAAAATACGACGTTTTATCGAGAGTAGGTATGTTAATTTAAATAAGAAAATGTTTGTAGGTATATTTAAATAATACGAACAGTTTGAATACGTTTAAAATTGAATCCATTTTAAACTGGAGACGCCATCTCTGCGTGGGAAAATGAAATTAAAATCAGAAATTGAAGCGAAAAGTGGGATTTAATTAGTGATCGCACTGCCCCGAGGCGCGGCGTAATATTTCTTGCCGCGGGACAACCAAAACAAGAGCAGTTAATTCTGCCGCCATGTACGGAGGGGCTCTTTTGATTAACGTTCACACTTTTAATTTTCCCTCCTTTGCTAGCTTCCGTTTCAAGCCTTTTCCGGTCCACAAATTGAAAAGAAAAACACAGCGGCTGAAAGCGCTCGTAAAGGACTCGTAGGCGACATAAATGTGTCAATTCTGATTTATTTTAAATTCCATCCATTTTAAGCGAGATATTTTTATCTAATTTTCCTGACAATGAGGTTTATTGCTGTTTGAAGTGATTTGGTGTAAATTTATTAAGGGATTGTGCTAAAGCAGTAAAAATATCTTAATTTTTGATTTACTGTAAATTTCTATGAGAATATATTGAATATGCACTATGCCAAAACAAGAACCTCATATGTATGTGTGTGAAAAAGCGTCTTTAAGATGTTGTTTAGCACCAATATTGCAGAACTTTTAAATTCATTTTTAATATTTTTTTACGTTTTGGATTATCATGCCACGGTGTCTCAAATCTAGTAGCAAAATCCATGACCTAATATCAATAGTTATATAAGTCGAATAAAATAATAAAAACCTTGCACAAATTGAAAATAGAATTTTTACAAGGTTTTTATCATTTTATTTGAGTTATATTGAAGCGAATAAATTATTCATAATTATTATAAGTTACTTCAATGATTGTTCAATTTTTTGTAAAGAATATTGAAAAAAATGCAAACTTTGATATTGCATATCTCCGTAACTATTGATATTGGGTCATGATTGCTGAAGTATTTTCGACTCATTATCAAGGCAGTAAACCACCTAAAATTTTTTCTGTAAGCTATGAAACACTCCGTACTGACGTTATTTATTGGATGATATTTTTCTATCCAAAAATGTGTTATACAATAGAAATATTCGCCCTGAAATAATAATTATCTTGAATTATGGGGGCTGTCGATATTTTTAAAAAACATAATCAAGATAGTAAGATAATAATTATTCTTAATGTTTTTAATACAGATGGTATTCATTGTTAGTAAGAACTCCATTGTTAGTCAATACAATTTTTATTGTATTTTTCAATCTAAATTAAATAAATGGATCATTGTAATCAATAATAATATGTACATAAAAAAATGCGTTATATATTATTTAAAAGGGTTATGTATTTTTTGAAATACATACTATTATCTAGAGCTAATTTTAGTTGTTCGTTTTATATGGAATATACAGTTACATTAAAAAATAATGTTCATTACAATATTGCAATCACAGGAATGTACGATGAGTTTTAATTCATCATTCGATTGCCAAAATCAACTTCATCCTTATCACACAATCCTTTTAACGGAGAATGGTTTCGAGGTCTCTTAATTTCACTCTCGATGCAAAGCAACCGCGATGTTCCGTCGATCTTCAATTCTAATCGGGTGAGTCTATCGTATTGACAATCCTCCAAGATGATCCCGGGATCATTAGTTTTTCCATAGTGTCTTCAATTCCTGGTGACATTTTCTAAATTCCAAGAATTCTGAACCGTATTGTTAAAGACAGACGTTACTAAATTTTGTGAACTATGCATTAATTGCACGACCTGACCGTGGTGAGCAAGGCTTGTGTCGCTGAAACCAAATTTCTAAAACGTCTTTAAAGTAATTGATGGTTCTGACTAATCTCATTATTGTTTAAAATAATATACGAAAATTTAAACAAAATAGTAATGAAAGAAATTTGATACAAATTTAAAAATGAGAATAAATTACAAGGTTTCACAAAAAGTGCTACGTAAATTGCATTGTATATAAAAAGCAGATATCCAAAGTTAAAAAAAGCAAAATTCTATAAAATTTGATTTGATTAATCTTATTCATGTATACGCGGTAAAAAGGCATTTTACAATAAAAACATAATTCACATATCAGATTTGATTGATAGCAATCAAAAAACACTAGGTTTTAAATAATTATGAAAACAGAATATAATTATATGGACAGCGCGCAATGATAATAGCATTAATAATATTAGATTTATAAGGTTGAAGACTTATATCAAAAATTTCTACACTACTGTTTATATATATATATATATTTAAATTTATAAATTGAAACTTTTTATTTAGGTACGATTTTTGAAGCTCTTCGTAGGAATTTTCGTCCGCAATCTTCCTGATGTTTTCCGGTAGAATGTTGCGCAAATAAGGTGTTATAATTTTGTGACAGGTATTATTATCCTTACTTAACCATAATTTGAATCAATAGAATTGTAAACATTTTTAAATGGTACCTGGTCGCACGCTACTCCAATAACTGTTTCCAATTCATTAATCATTGCTGGTTTTGGATCATAAACCTTATTTTTGACGTGTTCCGTGGAAAAAAATTCTGTGGACTGAGGGCTGATGAGTGCGGGGGTATTTAATGTTACCTTTTCGCCCTATCCACCTGTTCGTAGATTTTCATCAAGATAGGCCCTCACATCACGACAGTAGAGGAGGGCGCTCTATCTTCCTGGAAATAAAACGTCTCTTCATCCCCAAAGGACACATCCTATACTAACAAGCTATAATACTATATCAACAATTAATTATCGTTCAATGCAAACATCCTATATTCGTGTGTATTCATAATTTTGTCATTTTGAGCATTATTTGTTGGTAAATATTTGTTCATTTCATTTTAATGGACAGTTATGAATCTGGTGTGCTATTTAATTTGCAAAAAAATGTGATTGAAAAAGGGTTTATTAAGTAATGAATGACGTAAATTTTGGGCATATGTTTATGCAACTCAAACAAACAATAGTTATCAACTGTGGGGTATAGGAATCACTTCTAAATGCACGGGGTTGTAATGATTCGAACCGTTTTGGAACGGAGACGTAAGTCTTACAACTTTCACCTTTATAAGCACTTCGATAACTTTTTCCGGCAAAAAAAATCGTAATCAAACCAATCAGCAGAAAATCACTCGAATGTTTATCTTAGATCTTTAGTCTTAAGGCATAAATAAGCATATTCGTTAGAAAAAATGTATAAAGTCGATTATGAATATCGATTTGGTACGTTCATACACCTATATTTTTCAAGGGTCTTATATTGATAAGTAAATTTTCTCTTGTGTTTAGTTTAATCAAATGGTATTTTTTTAGAACCATCAAACTCCGCTTTATGTCCTTGCAGATACCTCATCATCTTTTAGAAAGTCACTCCTACAGAACATTCATCATCATTAAACAGTTAATGTTGTTATTACGGTCGTTAGACATATTTAACTGTAATTTCGGATATTTTATACGCACCGTATGTATTACCGAGAAGCGAATCTCGACGTTTCGTTGGATACAATGAGCACAGATTTTGATGAGGATTCGGAGTCCGATAGACGACTATAGTTTATCTTATTAACTAAAATTAATTGTGAGATTTTGAAACCATTTATCTACAATTATACCTGCTTATATATTATTTATTTTAAACCCATCAAAAATGACGTACGTTTATTATATATTTCGGCCGCAAGTTAAGACTGAGAGAACAGCACTATCTAGAGTAGCGTCTTTATAACGTTAGTGATGGACATTATTAAAAAGAAATTATGTTTTTTTGCTTCTTACACCTCATTTTTATAGCAACACGTATGAAAAATGTTGATGATTTAATTCCTTTTGTTTGTCTATTTTTTCAAAATAAATAATTGTAGGTTTTGTGGTTCTAGGTGACGTTTCTGCGCGCCTGGCGTCTCGCTGTCTTCGTGTACACAGGTTTGTGTTTTTGTTTATTCATGTGACCATCCGTGTCTTTTTTTATAATATATTAACAATTATGTTCAATATTTTACCGTCATTATTGACTGGCATTGAAGTATTATTCATAATTTTGATATAAATACATAATAATAGTCAGTAATAATCAGGAGCGTGCAGTCAGTACATTAAAGGATGAGTTTTTGTCAGTACATTAAAGCGTGACATTTTGAAAAAAAGCGAAATTATTATTTTTTAGATTATTATAACATTGTCACGTGATCGCTTGGGTGAGAGACAAATAAAACACTTAAAATACCTAAATTAGAATTATATTTTATCACTAAAAGCCACTGGATGCAAATATAATGTTAACTGCACCTATTGTCATGTTCGAAGGACCTTCAATTAATTAAGTTGTTCAGAATATGCGCCTCTCTTTTATCGCACTTATTTACTATCGAATGCCCGCTGGCCGATTATAATTCACACTCGTCGCCGCTTTCGCTAGTTTCACTACTGTGGTCTTGCTTCGCTTGTCAAAACAACTGTCATTGTTTTTGGTAGTATTTAAAGGACCCGACATTCTCGAAGTTTCCGGCGTATTCGAGTTTTTTCTAAATTTTGCTAGAATTTTCGGACGACTTCGATTATGTGTTGACTCTCGTGACAATATATTAAAATTTAGCTTTGAGCAGTTAACTGAATATTTTGGGGGCAAACTTGCGAGGCTACACATTTCCCCTCATACATGCGCGTGGGCGCGCATACACGAATACAAATATACTCACGCATACTTCCACACACATATTTGTATTAAGTGAAAATCGGCAATCGTAGATTTTATGCACATGCACAGAGCAATGCTCGTCCGTAAATTTGTGATGTTCATGTTACTCTGTGCCAATAACTGTTACCACTATTTTGTTTGCTTGGTTGCCATGTGCACTGTACACTGTACACGCCTATCGCTGTGCAGTACATTTCAATTCGTACCGGAACGCATCGAATTGATACTGTGCAGTGAGAATATTGAAGCATGGAATTTACGTAAGCATACCTGTCATTCAGTTCATTCTCGTATTTGAGCGCGAGCTGTGTCATCTTGATTACCAATATACACTGAATTATTATGTCCAAAACATCATAAACAGTCCGGGATGGTGCAAGAACAATTGCCAATGAAGTATTAAAGTTTTTCGAAGCTGAAAAAGCGAATAATGGACTGATATTACCGTCTGACAGTTTGACAGATAGAACGGCCGCCATTACTGCATGGTTTCTTTAGTGCTGCCCAACCAAATTTCTGTATTTAATACGACACCGGTCACCGGACATTCTGTACATTATGTATTGTGTAATAAATTTACACACTGACAACTTCTGTTACGCGACAGCGACGCCCTCCCTCGCACGCCTAGTTATAGTGGTACGTCTATAGATACTCACTGCACTCGCTTGATACAATGAATATATCGACGGTTCCTACGTATGCTGTCGAATCTGCAAACATTATTTTTTCGATTAAAATTTAAAAAAAAAATGTAATACTTAGTTTTATTATTGTATATTTGTCAACTAGTTTTGTTTGGTTTCAACCTTCATCACGACAATATAATACAGACCGGAATATAATAGACTAGAATAAATTAATGAAGTCTATATTATATTGTCCTCATAAAGGATAAGACCAACCGAAACTAGTTGACGAATATATACCTACTAATAATTGGTTTAAAACTATGTATTAAATGTTATTTTTAAATATTAATATAATTTCAAGCCACCGTGTTTTCTTGCTTTGACAATTGAATTTTTTTTTCATTTTCCTATCTAAAATCATTCAATTTTCTCTAAATTTTCGGACAATGTTAAAAAAATTTTTGTTTCAACAATATATGAGGTAAAATTAAACTTTTGAAAATTAAAACTAAAAAATCTGATGGTTTAAGATACTAAAAGCTGGAAACACTTGTAAATGGAATATTAGGTTTCATATGTAATAAGTTATGTATTATTTTTTATATATTATGTACCTTATATTTTTTTAGCGTCCATTTGAAATAAAAAAATCTGAATAATATGATTAACATTGTGAAAGTTAAAAGATACACATTTTATTGATGTCTAACATCTTCCCTCTTGCTTTCCTACAATCTGTGGCAGTGATTTCGTGAAAAATGACGGAAATGCGTAACGGGAAATAAGACGCGCGCAATTTCATTTAACCAATGAGCGCGCGCGGAGCACGCGCGATGGACAAAAAATCATCGTTTATAAACAAATCCAGCAAGCGCCATCACAGCGAAGACGCACACAACTAGCCAATGCTTCTGATTTTGTATATATGTTGCTAGGCTGGTGTCAAGCGTGAAGATGTTGTAACTTCGATATATTTTGGCTTATATCATCGAAACTATCCAATAAATACTTTTTTTATATTAATATAAACAATAAATACCCTTAATGATTTCAATTCTCAAATTTTATGAAATTCATGTGATTATTTTTAAATATTAAAAAGTTTTCATACAAAATGTATGACGGCACACTACCGCCATCTTTGATAATAAATAAAAACAAATAATTGACCAAACACATTTCTAAACAAATTGCGTATGTATACGGTACCTACCTATTGCGGCAAAATTCAATAATAAATAAATGCACACACATTTTCTTTACTTGTATTTACTAATTAATAAATATATTGGTATTGGCGTTTTTAAATTACATATCATATGCGACTACTGTAAGACTCGCTCGTTTTTTCAATATATTTCGTCGAAATTCTAGTTAAGTACGGCTTACTTCAAAGTACTCACTGCATGCCCTTTCGTAATATGATAATAAAGGCTATCAAATGGCACACGATAAATTAGGTAACCATAAATCAACTGAAAAATAAAATCAATCAGTTGAATGAATTCCGCGTAATTACAATTATATTACAATAACGTTTATTTAGGGGTACAGTCTTCAATTTCACAAGTTTAGATTATGCAAACGTAATAATGAGTTCACGAATGGAAATCGGTCAAACTTAATCAACGTTGATTGGAAAGCCACAACCGAAAAAGAAAATACATTGAATTTGAATACGTGGGACGTGAAAGCAAAGGGCTGATACTTGTTAAGTATCAAATTGGCTGTAACGCTAGAGATTGTATTTGCATTTAAAACCCAAATTTGTAACTAGAAATTCTAATATATTCTGGTTTTGTTTTCTGGGATATTATTGATGTTGTGGTGAAGTACTCAAGTTTGTACTACATTCGTGTTATGAAAGCACATCAAAAATAATAATTTCATTGTCTGTCTATCCGTAAATATCTGTAACGTCCGTAATATCGTTCAAATTCACAGCTGGAAGTCAATGCAGCACCCCAGTGATATTGCTGCCATTCCCCCTCCATGGACCGTCAAAAATATGCTTTGTATCGTCCCTTTAGAGGTAAAACTCATAAACCGCAATATTGGCCAAAATGGGTGGTGAATACCAAAATTCATATTTTTTCTATTTCTATTTCAGGCAAAAATAAGTAAGTGAATATTCCGTCCCTCTTTGTATGGTATTTAGTGGTAAATTTCATACAAAGAGGGATGGAATATAACAGTAGTAACTCATAATTTCAACATTTTTAATAATTTTAATATCACATGTCGAATGTTTAAACCTCGTTATCTGAAAAATACTCCAATGTCCCTAAGACCCGGTTGCATCAAGTTGGATTAAAGTAAAAGTTCGTTTAAAGAATAGATTTTCGCGTTCTCCACCAATCAAACAAACCGTTTTGTAAAAATCTATGCTTTTTTTAAATAAAATAGAGATGCGAACACGGAATACGTGTCACATCAATATTTTTACTATTTTTAAACTAAGCTAAACAACGCTTGTGCAATGAAAATAGGACTAACTTGCTAGTCTGGAGTGAGGTTCAAACCGTTTCATTTTCCGTGATATTTCATGGGTAATATATAATGACTTAAAATATCATGTTTAAAATATATTTTTATTGTGTTAAACTTATTGCTGTGACCTATATTTAGTTTTTTCGAAATAAACAGTCGATTTCAACCTTTAAATCGAATTATAAATAGCTTTAAAATAAATCAACTTTATTAATCAAAATAAGTGTTATTTGATTCTTCGCGTTTTTGATTAAAAAAATTACAAGCTATTTACGCCTTTAGAATAATTCCTCGGGCGGATTAAAATCCTCAAATTATTTATAAAAAGCTTTTTTCGCTGTTCCTTCGGTATTATTTTTTTGTCATAAATTCTTCTACTCGCCTAATTGTAATTCCACTTCTGAAGGATTAAGGGATGGAAATTAAGTGCCTGATTCAAAAGATAAAAATATGATGCCCGACTGTCAAACAAAAAAAATAAACAAATATTTCGCAACGAAGTCGGCCATTATTAAACGAATGAATGAAGAGAGGGTTGTTAAAAGTGTGACAAGGATGAACGGATTCTGGAAGATTTCTGGACGATAAGGTGTATTATATATTGTATTATAGATTGTAACAAAGATTTTATTATATAATAGATTAGGATATATTATAAATTGTTTTACATTAAA
The DNA here is from genome assembly GCA_016648135.1 of Agrypnia vestita. Taxonomy (NCBI): domain Eukaryota; kingdom Metazoa; phylum Arthropoda; class Insecta; order Trichoptera; family Phryganeidae; genus Agrypnia; species Agrypnia vestita. The sequence goes on from JADDOH010024825.1 coordinate 67,899, forward strand.
GGATATGTTAATGTAAATATGCATTAGTTAATATGGATAGTATATTAGTAATAGATTGTAGAATGTTACGTATAAAATACTAGTTAATAAACAGGATTGTCGTATAAACTAATTTAAGAAATAAATAAAAATAAAAATTAATAATTGATAATTTTAATATTGAAATAAAAATCATTAAACAAATCGCGTTTAATAATGGCTATGATTAAAAATTAATTGATATTATGTTAAATAAAAAGTATAAGAATTTTTTTTATAAATCTTTTTTTTACCCTTCAATATTTGATTCTGATAAACATTGAAGGAAAATTATATTTATAAATAATGAAATTCGTAATTCAATAGTTAAAAATGTCTCAAATCTTATTCAACCTGCTAAAAAGCTGGTTAAATAAGTACTAATAATAAATTTTTAAAAATACATAGTAAATAATAAGGATAAGGATAATTTTTTTTTTAAATCGGGTGTTTATAAATTGATTTGTAATGATTGTGATTATTTTTACTTCCTTTATATTAGGTCCTTACATATGAAATTCACGTTTTGCCGTACTGGCAAATTTGATCTCAAATATCTTCTCTTTGGTTAGGAATTCCAAATCCAAATTTATACAGCTATTTACTCATGTATTTGTGTTTTGAAAATTATAATTCATTTGTTTTTTCCTCAATTGTTTTTTTCTTTGCGTCACTCAGTTTACAAAATGAAAAACTTGAAATATCGCGTTATTTACGAGTACGAGTTCCACCGTGGCACCAGTGCTGCAGAAACGGCTCGAAGGATTAATGATGTGTATGGCGACGGTGCCGCAAAAGAAAACACAGTGCGTTTTTGGTTCCAACGTTTTCGTTCTGGAAATTTCGACCTGCAGAACAAGCCCCGTGGACGGCCGGAGACCAAAGTTGATAATGAAGAATTGAAGGCTATTGTGGAAGCGGATCCATCGCAAACCACATCCGAGTTAGCTGCAGGCTGCGGTGTTAGTGATAAAACTGTTTTAATCCACTTGAAGCAAATTGGTAAGGTGAAAAAGCTTGAAAGGTGGGTACCTCACGAATTGAGTGAAGCAAATCAACAAACGCGCGTTGACTGCTGCGTTGCATTACTCAACCGGCACAATAATGAAGGGATTTTAAATCGAATCATTACCTGTGATGAAAAGTGGATCCTGTACGATAATCGGAAGCGCTCATCGCAATGGCTGAACCCTGCCGAACCAGCCAAACCATGCCCCAAGCGAAAATTGACTCCAAAAAAGTTACTTGTGAGCGTTTGGTGGACTAGTGCTGGTGTCGTTCACTACAGCTTTCTTAAATCTGGCCAGACGATTACGGCAGATGTCTATTGTCAGCAACTGCAAACCATGATGGAAAAGCTAGCTGCTAAACAATCGAGGCTGGGTAATCGCTCTAGGCCACTGCTGCTTCATGATAACGCTAGACCACACACTGCACAACAGACGGCTACCAAATTAGAGGAGCTTCAATTGGAATGTCTAAGACATCCACCGTACTCTCCGGACCTTGCCCCAACAGATTACCATTTTTTTCGAAATTTGGATAACTTCTTGCAAAGGAAAAAATTCAACTCCGATGGGGCAGTCCAAACCGCCTTCAAAGATTTTATCGATTCCCGTCCGAATGGTTTTTTAAGTAAAGGGATCGATGAACTACCTATGAGATGGCAAAAGTGCATAGATAGCAATGGTACATACTTTGATTAAATAAATATATTATAATAAAAAAAATCGGCTTTATGTTCCTCCCATACTAAACGTCAATTTCATATGTAAGGACCTAATATTAACTCGTGGCGTCTGCTTGCTTGCCTGCCGTCGAAAAAACTTTGGATCGATTTTTGACCCTTTTCCCGTGATGCAATCGAGCTGAAACTTTGCGAACAAACTCGTGGCGACGATCAAGAAGATCTATCAAATTTTCATTAAAAAAAATTAATAATTATAGTATAATTTTGGATTTTTCAAATTTTTAATGGTTTTTTCATACAATTTGTACGAAGACATGAAGAAATTCCAATGATTCTGGTAGATGCGAAAACTGATAAAGTAATAATTTTTCGAAATTTTTTATCCCTTTCGTAGCGTTGCATCCTAACGAGCCCAACTCATAGGTTAAGCGCCAAACCAGTTACCACTAGTAAATGAGAAAGGAAGTATAACAAAAACTTGGTTTTTATGGGTTACTTTTTTATATAGTAAAAACCTGTAGAAATTTTGAAGTTAGAGTTAAGGAACACTTAAGGTGTTTATATAGCAATAATTAGAGTTAGAGTTAATTAAGAGTTTTCTAACCATCTTTTGGCTATGGATCAATCTTTTGATATTAATAATTACAAATTTTACATGCAAATTATACAGTATCACAGTTTGATAAATTAGAAATTTTGGAAATAAGAATAAGAAAAAGTGTTAATAATAAATTTAATACTATAAATAACCAGGTCCTTTTTAAAAATAGTTATCTTTTAAATTTATTTTCATGTTAAGTAGGTACTTTATTATTATTCATTTTCTATATATAACATTTTGATTATCTGTACTTCGATTTTTAAATATTCTTGCTAACTGGTTGTAGATGAGGGTAATGTAGCTCATGTAAAAGAACTATTATATAATTGATATGATTTACAAAGTTCACATTCTTCATCATAGCTGTTGTGTGTGTCATGGCTTCCTCAAGGGTCTTTCTCCACACACCTCCATCTTGTGCCAGCTCTCTGTATCTGAATCTCTAAAGCAGATATGTTTTTAAGGACATTGTCGCTCCATCTTAGTTTTGGGCTTCCTAAGTTTCTTCGCCCTTTTGGTCTTAAATTAAGCGAAGGACTTGGGTGCTTGTTATTCAGTAATTCTTTCAACCTGACCCAGCCACCGAAGTCTTCCCAATTTTATAAATTTTGTAACGCCTAGTTCCTTGAACAAAGTATAGAGCTAATAACAATATATATAGGTTTGTTCTTAAAACACAGTTGCTGGATTTTGTTCCCAGAGGGATGATAAATTAATTAAGCTTAATTGTAGAAGTCACACAGAGACGAAACCATGGACTCTGAAACATGTTGAATTTTTTTCAACAAAAAAGTGGTGTAAACAAAGTTATTTCTATAAAATATAAAAATAAATAATCTCTATCCACTAGAAACAGGGTTATGATAAGTTATTAGAATTTGGTTTATTATATGATTTATATAATAAGTAAAATTAACGTACCTACGTATATTCAAAATAATCCCCATTTTCAGGAACTCAAAAACTAATGAGCTCGTGATTCTTTGTGTAGAAACACGATTATGCGTATTTCATCCCTTAATATAAAAAAGGTCTAAGAAAAATCCGGCCGCTTCACATTTCTCGAAATGGGGTAATGAAGTCCCGCTATAAAAAATGAGCGGGAGAATGGGCATCGGCATTTCTAAACTTTCTGTACAGTAGAAAAATGTTAATTCGCGTCGGACATTCGGATGTTTATCTGCAAACTTCAGATGAGTTACTTCTTTTGTTAAACAGAATATTCCATTATAATTTAAGTAATGCTTCGTCCTGGAATTCTCCAGACACAAGACGGTCTGGAATTGAAGATCGTGGATGGAAACAAGTCACGAAAATTTCATATAATTAAATTTCTTTCATTATGTTATTTTTTTTTTTATAAAAACTTTCTCCAAAAATTGTGAAAAAGAAAAAATATCAATACCTAAACCTATTATTTTTTTTTTAACACTTTATAGAAATTCATATGTTCGCCACAGCCACAACTCTCAATGATTCGAATATTATAATTGTTTATACGTAGACAAGTTATAAACAGAACACTTTAAAGATCGAGATCAGAAATATCAGAGATATCTCAAAATCATCTAACAAGTACCTACTAGCCATTACAACTGTACTACATAACTATATTAAAATATTACCACGTATCGAGGCTGCGGAGGGCAAATGAAAGCTCTGGAAATTAATAAGCGATTCATTAAGCGATTTATTTATTAGTGATTAATCATTATATAAAATGACAAAATCACTTAACACGAATTAAATTAATTCATTTTTCTTGAATGCACACTATTTCACAATTTAGCACTTGACTATAATTGACTATTGAAACATATTGATTATAATATTCTCTTTATTGTCGCTGGGTAACACTTTATTAATCACTTGCTAGAATATGCTATCCAATTCTTGGTACTCGCACTGGATCAGTGGTGGCTACTGACAATGATCAGTCAAGAATACCCGGCTCTGTCTGTTTTGATCTGCAGTATTCTTGCATTGATTGCAGACTTCCTCAGGTAATATCCATCTAGTTTGTGATGGACTTCCTTGACTATGCCTCATATCACCAGCCCTTCTTTGCATCATTAAGTCTTGTAACATGTTCAAATATATATATTCAAGTGCACATTTGTATAATGCGAGATAGCTTCTTAACGTAGATTTCTTTTAAAATAGAGCTGTTTGTTCTGTGAGCTCCGAAAAATATACTGCCAGCGTCATTTCTCATGCGTCTGTCTTCCTGTGCCCTTCATGTCCCTTATTTACATTAGTCACTTACTTAAATAACGCAAATTGAAAAAATTGGACAGTTTCCCTTTTGATTTTAAACGACTGAAATCTTAACGTTAAGAAAACTTGAAACTGTGTCTCCACCATTAATCAAAAATAAGTAGTAAAAGCCCCAAGAACTTTATTCGAACACGTAATTTTATTAAACATAAGTAAGCCACTGTGTTGAAACGATAAACAGATTCGTGATACTAAATTATACATTTGTTAGTTAAATAAATAACAAGGAACAAACATTATTCGGTGGCAAGTTACATTTAAAGGAGTTCCGCTTTGGAATGAACCAAGTCTAGCGGAAATTTAGTAAATATCTCTTTTCCAGTTGATGGTTCCTTTACTCAATAAATTGTGGGATGTGATTGGTACTGATGTTAGGTTGCCAGCCGCTCGTATCTCCCCTAGCTGGGTACTATTAACATTGCCTAAAAGGGTTCGATAAAATTTCCTGCTGAACATTTTTGGAATGCGATCAAATTTATGTTCGCGTACAATATTCTCTTGTATTTTGCACACAGTTATCTTATTATAATAGTAAATCATTTTTACATATAAATACTTGTATATCTTACTTATTTATTTATCTTTCTATTGTATGGTTTTAATCGCTCTTAGCTATCTTTTGGATAGTGCTGTATAGCTGAAACCTAAAAAATAAATCGCGTTTTTTCTTGGCTGTTTGGTGATAATGGAATACTTTTGGGTTTTACGTAACAACCAAGTTTTGAGTTACATTGCAGTGTCCACCAATGTACAGATAATGAATTGAAGTACTTGAAAATTCATCCATACTTATGGAGGTAACACACATAAGGAATTCACTACAATTCTCAAGATTGAATGAAATACATGAATTTTATGATAATTAAAAAATATATATTTTTAGCGACTTAATTATGTTTCAGGTAATACAGATATCACAACAAACAATTCAATGCCAAAGATATTAAGTATCGCAAAAGAATATTAAATATATTTTAATTCAGAAGTAGTATACTTCCCACTACTTAATAGCGTACCTACTAGTATCACGTCAGTAAATTGCACTTGAAGTGATACTATATAAAAGTTTGTTTTACCTTAGGAAAATTTTAAGTTGTATAAAATGATACGTGGAAAAATTTGCTTAAAAAAAAGTAAAAAATGAGTGTCAGTTGATTTGCACTGGGCGCGTTTTTTGCATAACGCATTGTTTCCAATCCATGTTCATGTTTGCGATTCAAAAAAAAAGAGCAGGTTTACAATAGAAAAATTGTAAATTTCGTATAACTTTTGTTTTCAGTGTAGGGAGTACTATTTGCAAATAAAAATATTTAAAAAAACATGGAGATGCTTTGCTGAGTGAAACGATATGGGAGAACAGCTCCTGAAACAGTTTAATGGTAATGGGGGAAAAAAGTTAAATGCAAAGTGGTTGGTTGCAATTGTCCTGGTGCTTAATTTTTTTTTTTTTTTATAAAAATTTATAAAATATATTAAAATTATTTATTCGATAAAAATATTGCGTTATGTTCTGACTTATATTGTGATTAAATTTTATTTAAAATAAATAAGATAGAAGACTAACCAGGAACTCTTATTTATTTGATTTTTCGTCAATAAATATAGTCCTGAAAAATAAAGCTATATTTATATAAAATTAAGAATTATTGGTGAGATTATGGATATGATTTTTTGATATGGCGCGCTTTTTTAATAAAATTTCCTGGACGCCATCATAAGTATCCGATCACCAACTGATTCTGACTCTTGCTGTTCAGTTCTATGATACAACTATGCTCTTGAACAAACTACAAAGCACCTTTCTCACAAGTCAAATGACTCCGGAATTAGTGGCAGAACTCAGAAAGTGGTTGATAAGTTACCTATAAATTAATTGAATTGAATCATTACTGTAATGATCATGAATTATTCGTTTGCTTATTTATCTATAATACATTTTTATAAATGTGATTAAAATTGTTTTTTTCTTTTAGTTATACAATGAATGAAATGTAGTAACATTTTAACATTAATTATAAAAAATGGACCTGCAGACAACGTCTTTTAAGACCTTTTGTGGGTCAAGTGATATTAAAAATATGTAAAAAAAAATATTTTAAAAAAAGTTTACCATCTCCCAGAAAACCCTTCCTGCAGATGAAGTAGAGTCTAATCTCACAGTTAGTCCCTTTAGTTCAAGTTGTCCGGGTTGCAGAGTTACGTAATTATTCAAATAACAAGTTGTATCAAATATTAATTAAGTGAATAATTGTCGCGGAGAAAGTAATGTAATCAGCTCACGTAATTACCTACCGCCGGGGTGGGGCGCACAGGGCGCGCTTATAAAAGGGAAAAGCGAATAAATAAATTATTTCCAAGGAAAACATCCGCGAGGTCTGAACATTACGCGAACCTTAACTAATACACGACCTTTGACGAGTGTAGCGAGGCGCGCGGCGCGAACAGGTGTGAGGACTTAAATTATTTCAAAGGTACGAATACAAATGGTTTCCCGTTTTCAAAAAGCGACGGTGATAAATATTTACTTAGCGACAGGATTATTTATTAAGTAAAGTAAGTGGCCCCCACTATTGGTTCCGTAACTAAAAGCCTGTACGCATTCTTCTCGAACGTGCGAGAACACGTGCGTCTTGAGGTGGGTTTTATTATTTATTGCTACCTGTTATTTCAGTCGAGATTACTACTATCAATTTTATTATTTGAAAAATTAATATATATTAATATAAAATTAATATATATTATTAATTTGTTATTGAAAGTTAAATAAATACATGTAACAGTGACAGTGAATATTACATTTTTCATACGTGTTTAACTGTCCCCAGAAAAGTAAAAACTTGTACTTGGGGCCAGGAGTACATGATGCATAATGTTAGAGCATGAATGATAAGTATGTATAAGTCAATAAATGGAACAGTGTAGAGAAATATAAACATCATAAAATAAATATTAGTGAATCAAGTATACAAATTATTTTCGGAGTACAGTTATTTTTTAAATTCTTTTTTATCAATTTATCAAATTTTTGTTTTGATTATGTATTAATCTATTTGTTTAATGTATTTCTTGAATTTCGTATATTGTTCTCCAGTTCTGATATTCATTTGTAAATTATTGAAAAATTTAAGTGTTTTTGCAAAATCTGTCTAATGTCGGAAAATTCATATCTTTAAAAAGTAAATTTGTAGGGAAGGTTCTAAGTTTCTTTAATATTACTTTGATAATTGAGTTATTTTAAGAGTCTGTAAGTTATTTTTATAAGAGCCTCCCCAACCTATTATTCCACATTGTAATACGGATTGTACAAAAGTATAATATAATGTTCTAAGTGATTCAATCGTTTAAATGTTGCGTAATCTTGTAAATATATATTTAATGTGTATTAATGTATTAATTTTTCTTACAAAAATGTACAAAACTGACTCCTTATGCAAAAACTATAAAGATTATTTTATAAATAAAAATATACTGTACTTATACTGTACAAATAATAGATAAAGAACAAAGGTGCAAATAAAGATACCAACTTTGAGAACCACCATGGCGTAATATTACTTTAATACTCGGGAATTAAATGGTATAATACAAACAAAATGTCGCAAAACAAATTTCAAGAAAGAAACGTTCCAAAATACGAACATTTTAAGAAAGAAGTCAAATGCTTGATTTTAGACAACGATGTATTGTAATATTGCTCTCTTGTCTCAAATGGTTTTTGTATAGTAAAGTTACTACTTCTAAATGGTTTCTGCTTTTGTACGTTAATTTGGCTTGTAAATACTCCTTCCATAAGCTCGAGCTATTGACTCATATTATAGGGAGTAAAATGTAATTGAAATGTAATAACATAGATTTAATTTATAATAAAAATCATTATGATGCCTCTATTGTATAAATAAATAACCAAATAAAATTAAAATATTTATTAAGCGGGTAACCCAAATTTAAGCTCATCCCAAAATGATTAATCAAACTTGTAAAAATTGAAAAGCATTACGAAATAGTTTTCAAATAACAAGATTTTTTAAACAAATTTTTTATCAACTTCTTATAGATCAAGTGAATTGGGTTTCACATTTTACGTACAAAATCGAAAATAATAAAATATTCAATATTGTCAGATATAGATAGATATTGTATAGAAATGAAAATAATTACACGTAATCGATGATTATACAGCACTGCATGTTTTACGATAAATTAGAAGATTCTGGAGATTACTGAAAAGATCTACAATAAATTAATAGATTCGAGAAAAATCTGGAAACCCGAAAATGTAATGGTTTCTGCTTTTGTACTTCTCACATAAACTAGGGGCGAGTAACCTGCGACAATAAATTAAGAGAGTACCTAACGAGCATTCAGTAGTAAAGTGCGACCTCAGACGGCGGATATTTTGGAAAAACGAATTTGGAAAAATGAACGAACGAAAAACGAATGGAAACGAATAAAGTGTTCCACAAACGAGTGGTTAGTGCGAAATTATTGTGATATACAGAATAGTGCTTCAATTAAATTTGCGTCCGGTGACTTTTGTTATAAATAAAAACTATAAATTTCCATTGTTTCATTTGTATTTCTATAATCTATACACCTCATTTCTTAAAAAACACGTACGATTTGATTAATTTTTGAAGCTGGGAATGAAAAAATCGCATTACTCAATTCGTTATAAGCGCAATCATAATATAGCTGATCCTTAGCCGTATATGCTTTCAACTGATACATTTTCAACCAAACGTACATTCTAACTTAAAAATATAACGTCAAAAATATAATTGTTTGCAGAAAATATCAAATTGACGTAAAAAAATAAAAATTTCGATGTTCGACAAAAATCTCGCCTTGAAGTGACTTGAATGTTATATAATGTACACTCAATATTTTTATACATTAAATAATTAGTATCAAAATATATTTTAAAATAATCCGTAGATATACTTAATTTCTTTAAAAAAACCATTAAGATTTGATAAATTTTTGAGGTAATAGAAAAGCAACACATTACTAGGTACCTACTCGATGCGTAAAGTGCGATTATAATATAGATTGTTGATCCAGTTTAAAATTTGTATTTGTATAGACAATATTTTATTATAATATTCATTATATATAAAAAAAATGTTACCTCTGCAGAAGTTTTTAATAATTTCTAACCCATTCCACCCCGAAGCAAGCGAATCGCTAGCAGGTGACATTATGGTCGTAAAAAACAAAGCTAGCGACTTGTCGGTCGAACATTAACATAGGTTTTTAATTAAAAAGAATGAAAAAAATTTTTTTTTTGTAAATGTATATTTATTTTTGTAAAATCAAGCGGTTTATTCAATTATTTATCATTAAGATGTTTGAAAAATAATTTGTTATAAATTAAATAGTGTTTTTTAGTGACCCTATATCAATTTAAAATCTGAGTAGAATGGGTTAATAAACTTAAAACAAAATATAAAACACATTTAATTAGAATATTTTTGAGTATGTCCAAATTTTTCAGAACAGAACTGGATTTTTGTTACAGGAATATTATTAATCAATCAATGTATATATATAGATGTCTCACAGAGACGAAACTATATTTTTATGGGAAAGTAGGTATAGACCGTTAGAACTCGTAGGTATAGGATCGTTAGAACTCACATGTGAAACGTGGCGCATAATTTAAATATATACAACTTCCAAAAATTAGTAGCCATGGTATTCTATCATGGGTGGAAATGGCGGACGTTGCATGTGTAGTGATCACCTAAGCCAGCCGTACGATAGATCGTAAGCCCTTTGTGCACCCAAAAGACTTCTATACCTACTTTCTCATAAAAATACAGTTTTGTCTCTGTGAGACATCTATACGTACATTGATTGATCACATATAATTAATTGACATGGCAGTGCTTTTTGGTAGGTAGACCTCTTTCCGTTTAAGAAAGACAATCGAATTAGTATGTGTAAACCATACATACGTACGAAACACATTGTTTCGTTGTGTTGATGTTTATACCTGTAAACACCAACTCAAGTATATGATGTGCGTCGTACGCACTACTTACATAAATATACCTACTAATTGGATTGTTTTTCTTACATGGAAAGAGGTCTACAACAGGATAATTTTTTTGATACATTTGCATTACACACACGATGAGTTGTATAAACAATCACTGCTATGTCGAGGGAAGCAGTGATAAGAAGGACTTATCTCAATAAAATTAATATAAGATTTAGTTTAAAAAAAGTAAAACACATAACTTAAATCCATTTTTAGATATTTAATTATTTATTAATTAATATATTTTTGGTCTTGTGGTTAGGATTCTCGCCTCATGATCCAAAGGTCGCAGGATCGAGCCTCACTCCAGACCAGCAAGTTAGTCCTATTTTCATAGCACAAGCGTTTAGCTTAGGCTGAAAATAGTAAGAATATAGATATGACACTTTATTATGTGTTCGCATCTCTATTGAAAAAAAAATGTTAACCATTTTCTAAGAGATATGTTTTTTTTAATAAATGTTATTTGTTTGTTCACCTGCGTATTTAAAAAAAAGGCAATAAACGTATCAGTGTTAGATTGACAAAATCTAATAATTTAAATTAAAAATTAATTTGAAAAATTCTCATTTCTCTAGTCGCGCGGGAAACAGAGGTTCAGCTCCCTGCCCGAGAGATTTTTACTTTTATCTTATTTATTCAACGGAATGTATGAAAATAAAACATTTATTCTGCTAACTCAATATACACCTACTTAAGATTGGTAATGTAATATCAATACGAAACACGATTCAAGTCAATTAAATTCTTAGAATTAAAATTCAATTAAATTAGTAAAATTATAAAAGGTGTTTTGTATGCATAGTTCTAATTTTATTAATACCCAAGCTATAACCCAAAATGTCGAAAATGAAGTACTTTAATTATAAAGGCGAAGTGTAGCGTGTTGACGTAGCTAGTGAAGGATATTATTAAAAAGAGTACCTATTATGCTTTTTTGCTTCTTAATATACATTATAACTATATTATACCCCATTATTATTTGAGCCATCTGGTAGCGTTAGTGATAGACATTGTTACAAAAAGAATTATATATTTTGATTAATGATTAATAATAATGACATACGTGATATAAGTAGTAATGGAAGCACTTATAAGTTTTAATTTTCATTAAACTGAAATATTTTTTATATCTCATCTAGAGTAGGTACATAGTTTATTTAAAAGAATAACGTCAATGTTTTCATTTTATTTAATAAAATTTTTGAAATCTTATTAATTGTGAAAACGGAATGAGATCAGCTATTGGATAGGAAGTTACGGGCGGACATTCGAAATTGTTTTTATTGGAGATTTTCGAACCAGGAGAACATAATCTTCCCAGAGGTTGCAGTAAATGTATCCGAGACGTGTAACACGTTTTTTTAACTCCTTTTTACAGTCACGCGTGTGATAATACCGACCCTAGATTACTTGTGAAACTGTGTCACGAATTACTTTTTTAATACCTCTTAAAGGAATTCAGAATACGGACGAACTTTGCCGGTGCGTACGTTTGTGCGTTTAATCATAAAAGCGCGTACATGTGTCGTGTGACGTGTTCTCGTTAGGAGTTTAAAAGCTTACAATGGTCCTGGATATGTATTTATTTATTACAAACGGGGTGGGGAAATGTATCCCTGTATGGGGTATTATTCTAATACAGCCCGCCTCTGAACGACATTCGTGGACAGGGCCGCAACTCGCAAAACTATTTATTTTAATATAATTTTCAATAATATTAATTGTTAGGGCAGTTACTAGTATTGTTAGTTAGTTTTTATTATTTATTATAATTTAATAATCAACTAGCTGTGCCCGCGCGGCTTCGCACGCGTAGATTTTTCGTATAATGTTTGGATCGTCTGTGAACCTTCTAGAACATTCTCCTTCCAGAACTTTCAATAAATTTATCGAATGTACAGGAACGTTCTAGACACACCGACACATTCCGCCACTCAGTTTAGAACCTCGTAGAGCGTTCGGGAATTTTCTATAACCTTCTCCTTCCAGAACTTTCTACAGCAGATTTTTCCGGAACCTTCTAGACTCACCGACACAGTCGGCGCGCCTACCTGGACTTTTACCGTATAATCGACCACATATATAGGTATTTAGGTACACCTATTTAAGCCTTGTAAACGTCCAAAATACATTATTTCCCACAAAAATAGCTTCGCATCTGTGAAACATCCATAGTTTATCTTAATTGATAATCATCCCTCTGGGGACAATTTTTTTTTTAACAAAATCATAAAATATTTTGAAAATAAAAAATAGTTTAAAATTTCACCGGAAATGTTATAGTTACCTTTAGCCAAAGTTTAATAAATTCATTAAACGCGAAGGAGCCGTTCTTTTCGGTTGTACCCCGGAAGTCTTCATTTGTAGTCAGCTGCGACCCTGCGGGGTGGCCCAGTTCCCGCAGATGGCGACACCTACCCCTAACAAGCGGGCTGTAAAGTTTAAAACTGCGACCCCGTGTTTGCCGCCAGCGGGCCTGAGATTGTCGACTGTTGTCCGCAAATATCGCCGCGTCATCAAAATGTTTGATGTTCCAACATTTAAATTATTTGTAAAATGGTTATTTGTAAAACATTAATAACCTCGCAGGACTATATTCCTGCCTTGATTACGAGTCGAAAATGTTCGAGCTATTATGACCTAATATCAATAGTTAAGGATATATGCAACAACAAAGTTTGCATTTTTTTTTTCAATATTCCTGACTTATTTTTTGTAAAACGTTGGACTATCATTACAGTAACTTATATCGAATACGAAAAATTTATTCTCTTTAATACAAATCAAATAATAAAAAAACCTTCGAATACCAATTGGAAAACATTCCAATTGGAATTTTTTCAGGGTTTTTACCATTTTATTTAACTTGTATTGAAAAACCAATGAATTTTTCGTAATCGATATGAGTAACTCTAATGATAGTTCAACGTTTGACAAAAAATAAGTCAGAAATATTGAAAAAAAATGCAAACTTTGAAGTCGAATATTTCCTTAACTATTGACATTAGGTCATAATAGCTTGAACATTTTCGACTCGTAATCAAGGCAGGAATATAGTCCTGCGAGGTTATTAATGTTTTACAAATAACCCTGTATATTAATTGATTCAAATTTAAAAAGAAAGTAAACGAATCAAATAGAAAAGCCTTCTGAAAAAATTAATCTGTCTATAAAAAAAAATCAAATTATCATCGGGATACGACCCCGGAATTAGAAGATTTCCAATTCCAATAGAAGAACTGCGATTACCAAATTCGCAATGTCAACCATATAAGTTTACTCAAAAATATAAAGGTAATGATCTTTTATTCCAAAAAATATAACTATATCCTAATTTATTTATAGTGAAATTATAGATACCTATGCACAAAGTTAGGAAAATAATCTAGGTTAATGGAAGAGTTTAATAAATAGTTTAAAGTAATACTTCCTTAGGCGCGTTAACAATGACATTTTAACATGCAACGAAGTGCGCGCGCATGCGACGGAAGTTTGCACACCATGAAGTTATTTAATACAAATCTGTTTTTAACTTTATTATATGTATCTCGATATCTGCGAAGCTCAAAAGATGTGCCACTGGTCTGAACGACATCCGCGTCTTTGACAACGTAGAATAGGAATCTGTAATCTGCGGATATATCTTTAGTTGTCAGTTATTTCGGCTTGTTCGTTTCGCGTTTCCTCACGTTCAAACAGTTTTACATTTATGTAGTTGTACTTTAGCGGTTGTGTTATTAGACGTGATGCACTGTTTATTTTATGTATACCAGTGAGGTATAGCTTCTAAAGCGATTTATTTAATACACATTTTTATCATAAAATCAAAAGAGTTTTTAAAAAATAATTTTTAAACCCGTTTAAAATATATACCATAAATTAAAAAGTTATCATTGTCCAAAAATAAGTTGTTGGAAAAATAGGTTTTTCAATTAAAATCAGAAAGTAGTAGGTAGGTATCTTACTATAAATGTTCAAGTTTTTTGTTTGTAACATTGTGGAAATTCATTTTTAAAATTTAAAAAATTTACTATAATTACTATAATAAATCTTACTATAGTTTTTCAGAAACATTTTTAAATTTTTATAAATAGGTTTATAAAAATGACGATTAATAATGCCATAGAATGAAATTATAAAATTAAACGACATATAAATAAAAATATATAATCCAAATTTTTCTCCGAGAAAACAGAGCAGCCTTTTGAAATAAAGATTCTTAGGTACTTTTAGCCTTTTCATGGACAATGTTAATCTTTGCTAATTCACCAATAAATCATAAATTTGTCATTAATTGTACGATAATTATAAAATAATCCATTTTAATAAGGTGCCACTTTACTACATAGATTATTTGAAGGATCACAAGACAGTAACGAAAGAATGCATCCGGAAGAGACTCGCCTCTGTTTTATCGACTCATTTTGAAATAATTTTTAACAAAGAAACCTGGCTCAGAATGAAAGGCGCCGCGCATCCGCACAGGTGAAAATTTTTTCCTCGCGTCGCGATTGAAACCTTTCCGGCGGAGGTACGAGTTTGCAAGCCTGTCGTCCACGTCCCGCCATGACCAAATATGGGCTGGGCTTTATACCGTCGCATTTTAGGCAAATGGCTCGCGATAATGGGATTTCCTGATGAACTCAATTTGCCGGGGGGTTGCTGTACAGTACAAGGACGGGCGAGCACCACACGGCTCTCCTGATCCTCGACACGAGGGACGCTGTCGGACGTATCAACTTCAATCGACATCTAAAAAAATGTTCATTTTAATGTTTGTGTACTAAATTTTGGATACATTTTTATCTATTTTTACTTCCTTTCTTTTAACTCGTAGCGTATGCTTGTCTACTTGTCGTCTTGTCTGCTTGTCTGACGAAAAAATTTTGGATCGATTTTTAACCCTTTTCCCGTGATCCAATCGAGCTGAAACTTTGCAAGCAGACTCGTGGCGACGATCAAGAAGATCTATCAAATTTTCGTTAAAACAATAATTATTATACTATAATTTTGAATTTTTCAAATTTTTAATGGTTTTTTCATACAATTATACGACACGAAACCCGAAAATGAGAAAGGGAGTATTGTAAAAACTTGGTTTTTATGGTTTATTTTTTTTATTTAAGTTTACATAAAATTTATACATATGATTTATTAATTTATTTATTTTATTTATTTGTTTATTTCTATTTAATTTAAATATAAAATTTTGGTTGGACTGTGCCTGTCTCACAAGAAATGTCTGTGTTGTGACAGGCATAGTTTTCAATGGTATTAGATACAAAACATAGTATGTAGATATACAGGGTGGAACAAATCAGTGGGCCCTGAAGGGAAACCACTTTAAATCCTTAAGATAGATTATTTTACTTAAAGGAAACATTCCTTTATTTTTAAAAAGAAGTAAAACTGCATTCAAGGATTTTTTTAATTCGCTTGCCTCACCCAGGAAGCGTACCAGCTAAAAATTCAAAAAATAAACACTCGCTATTTTATTCTACTAATCGATAGGATCAATGTTCAGGATAAAATCTCTCTAATAAACATTTTATTTTATCATCAATTCTAAGACAAAGGACACGTATTATGTAACATTATTACCTAGCAAGACATTGATACTTGAACTATTTATTTTTTCGAAAAATCTGTGAATGTAGTTTTGTTTCTTTTTAAAAATAAAGGAATGTTAAGGATTTAAAGTGGTTTGCCTTCAGGGCCCATTGATTTTTTCCACCCTGTATAGTAAAATAATTATAATTATTCGTATTTGATGGAGTGTTGTATATTAAAGTAACATAATAAACTGATTATAGTGTGTGTTAGTGTGTTTGAGTAAGTGTGATGATACACGTTATTTAATTTTGATGGATTTTTTCAAATCATTTCAGTCCCTCGAAAGTATTAACTTGTGTATGGGACCGGAGAATGTCTAATTGCAATCAATAATGTCAACAAATCATTGAAAAATTGAGTGATTGGATTGTGATATTATCCTTAACATGCTTATTTTTAAATACTGTAATATCAACTCAACATACTCATCTTTAAATATTTCCATATATAATTTGTTTCATTCCATGACACATACTTATATGCAAGAAAAACTTAAAATATATTAAATAAATAAAATTAAAATATATAAAAATATATTTTTTGCAAATATGTGTCACATGTTTTTAAAAAATACAGTAATCTACCACACTTGTGACATTCTCCGGTTCAATCTGCACTAACAAAATCTTCTGCAGTATCCGATTGGCATTGATTGATTTGGTAAATTATTAATTGATTAAATAATTAAGTATGTGTCATTTTAGAAAACTTTATCTCCTTTAAATGAATTTTAAAAATGAATTTAATTAAATTTAATTAATTTAAATTATAAAAGTCTCACAGAGACGAAGCTATGAATATGAGAAACGTGTATAAGTATTTTTATACGATGTCCTAGGGCTAGCAACCTCTATGAGCTGGCTTAACTGATCACTCTACACAATGCAATGTCCACCAATTCCATCGTAAGAACATCCACACACTATCAATTTTTCGAAAGTCGCATATTGTTCTAAATTGGAATCTTTCAGATATTTTAAGGGACCATGCTAGACACATCTGTAGTCTTTTCTCATGAAATATAGTATACATAGATTTTTTTATAATTTTGTAATTTTTTCATACAAAAATTAAAACAAAATACATAAGAAAGTTTGAGAAAAAGTGCTTGTCGCCGCTGAATTTCCCTCATATTTCCGGCCGATCTTCTCCCGTCCTTATATGAGCTTTTGTAAAATGAGGCGTGGATGCAAAATTATATTTTAAATACAGTTTTACATGCATGTTTCACAGCACGGTGTTAAATATAATTTGTTATATGCTATGCTGTTTAATATAGTTTGTGAAGCTCTTTCCTCCCTGCATAAATTCAAAGGAAAGAGGAATACCTTTCCCTTACCACACAGTCCTAAATATTAATATTCTCTGTATCCCTTTTTTACTGAATATAAAATGTTGAATTTCCTAAAGCTCGGTATTGATACATGATACGATGCGATGATTCATTTTGCTTCTTACTCCTAGAATCTGAGGCTTTTCGGGCTCAAGCAGGGCAATAACCCGCAATATTCATGCCTTGATTTGCCTTATATGCCTTCAAATGAGCGTCTACGCCCACAATCAATATATTCTAATTGTGCCAATCTATTTTGGGTGTAATCTGATATTTCATTTGTCGGTTTAAATACCGTTTTCCATTTGAATATAATATATTCTGAACTATATATATTAATGAAAACACATTATTATTTTAAAGTTCTGTGAATTATTAATCCATTGGTCCATTGATTCGAATCCTGGTAGCAGCTAAAATATTTTTTCGTTAATTTGATTTTTCTGTATGTCTTTTCTAATTTATTAATACCTAGATACCTGTATCTCCGCTCCCGGGAATAAAATTTCCGCGGAAACAGGTATACTTAGGCACCGCTAAGTGGTTTGAAATTCTGCATGCAATGATACTTTTATTTATTTCCAGTATAAAAAACGCATTAACTCCGTAATCTTAGAAACACAAGATTACATGCAACCAAACCTCTCCGGAAAACAATGCAAATTAGCGATTAGAGTGGTGAAACTGTCTATAATTTTAAATTGATTTAGATTTTAAAAAAAAAATTAATTTAAATTAATGAAGATATGTTGACTACCGAGAATGATATGCCAAATGAAATCAAGTATAGGATTCACGAAAAAAATCGCTGTTATTTAGCCCTTGAGAAACTTTTCAACTCGAAAATCCTGCCCACGAAATCCAAATTGCATTCTACCATTTGCATTCTACCTACTTTCATTCAATTTTTTTTTCCCCAATTTCCCCTATTTTCATACAAACGTGAGACATTCTTTTCCAAAGCCCTTGGGAAAGAAACTTAATGATTTTTTTTAAAAAATTCTCTGAAAAATATACATATGAGTCAACGAGAGATAATGAGTCAGGTCAGTGACGCATTTGAAATAATTCAGATTAAAAAACGGCGATCTCCTGGCAGTAACCCGTAATATCATACGTAGTGGAGTCATTGATCATCTATGACACTTGAAGAACAACGGGGCTCTTTTGGTCTGAAAATAAAGTATTAAGGACACATGCGAAACATGACTTTTTCGTTGACATATAATAGGGAAAAAATATCGAAATTAAATATTTATAAAATATGAATTATATGTTAATTATTGTGATCTTTTATTTCGAATTTTTTTCAAAATTTATGCTTAGAAAAAAGTCATGCTTCAATGTTCTCACTGCACGCCCCTTTAAGGACAATAGTGGGGTCTAGACCTTGTGTTGCAATAGGTACGTGGGGGCACAGAAGCAATGCAGAAATTTGTTCCCTATCTATTTTTTAATTTTTCGCTTTAACAGGCCAAGCCTAATTACAACGAATGGGGACCCACCACCTTCCCAGGGCCGTTCTATGAGCCGACGGCTCCCATATCGGCCCTACTCTTGCGTCGCCAGGTTGACATTTTTCTTATTTAAAGCCATCCCCGTGCGGCTTTTTATGCCGCTGCACAAATCTATTTCTTTTATATGCTTTTAATTTTCTTGTATTTGTATTTGATTTAATAAAGAAAGTTCTTGGTGGAGGGGACAACGAATGGGTTTTTTGCTGCCAGAACCTTGCGGCGTTCGCCCTATACACGGGCCAAGCCTAATTACAGAAGCGAAACACCCGGGCTTGAGTAAATCAGATAATTTAATTGTGACCTCACCGGGTATCAAACCCGGAACCTTCGGTGTGTGAAGCCAGTGTCATGTCCACTAGGCTGCGATGTACTATAACAACAATCTTTCATGTTTACATGTTTGTCTGGCAAGTAGTAACAAAATACTGGCTGATCTGGAGAAGCTACGGGGAAAGGAAGGATGGGAGCAAAGGCAATGTATTTAAAGAAGTGGAAAGGCATCATCCAGAAGGCTATACAAATAAGGCCATTAATTGAGATGGAAAGGTAGAATAAAAAGCAATTTGAAGGAGCTCCATTTTCCCGTCATCCAGTGTAGTTTTACAGTCTAGGAGACATATATGAGGTACAAAAGGTATTGGTTCGTGAAAATGGCTTGGATATATCTTACCGATTGCTAGAGAAACGATTACCAAAATGAATCTTCTTGGTGACTAAAGACATGAGCTGGGATAAGCAGCAACTGATCCGGTTTTGGCATATACCTACTAAAGCAGCTTGAGACACAGGGAGATGGACGTGCCTTATTTTTAGAGTAAACCCACGACTCTCATGCAATAAATAATGAAAAAAATACATTTATAATAATGAACAGCAAAATAGCTTTTCGGCATCATTATTTATTTATGTTAATAAAAAATAAACACTGTTATTTGTATGTTTAATTTCTTAGCCCTTGTTAATATAATATCAATTTTAAAAAATATGTACAGATAACATAAGATTACACTTATTACACAAATTTTAAAAATTAGAAAAAAGTTTAATGGCAAATTAAGTAAGTGCCTAAGCGAATTGAATTTAAATTTTTTTTATCAATGTCAATACTTCGAATTTTAATTTTAAGTTATTTTGTATCTCGAAGAAGGTAACCATTCGCCCCGAAACACGTTGATTATTTAATAGGTAGTGATTTCATTTAAATTAATTTTATGAGTAGGATTTCAATTTACAGAGATTTCTAGACCGTCTGTTGCCATTGTGATGAACTGGTGAGATATTATAGTGCGAACGATGACATTTTCTTGGACAAGCGCAGCCTGCATTAGAAGCATTGCACTTCAAAAGCATCGCGAAAATGCTGCAGTAACTACGCAACAATAGTTGCTGGAGCTCAGCTGGCTGCAGATGATGCATCCACAGTCTGTAAGCGAGAAGTGAAGCACAAAAGCAATCTAGAAACAGAAGTAAAAAGCCCTTCTGTATCGTTCAGTCTTCAACACTAGTAAAAATTGTATTTTATGTCATAATCTCAAATCGTGATCCGCCCTGGAAATATATAATATTTTCACGACATCGTGACTCTGGGAGGCAAATGAAACATTTAACGATTTAAACTTTTATTTAACACGCAAAGTCACCGGACACGAATTTAATCGGAGCACAATTCTTCTAATTTACAAAATCACTGAATGTTTCTAGAATATTTCACACACTAATTCACTAAATTCATTATTCGCACTAATTATACAATTTCGTAATAATTCGTCTCTCACATACTGATGCGCGTTACTTAAATCGCTCAGATTCACACTAGAAAACTTCGCGCTTGTCGGTAGGTACTTTCTTGATGTAATACCGCTGGAATCACACGCGCCTTGGCCACACCAACGCGCGCCGCACGGTTCGTTTATATGTGGGTTTCTATGGCGTTAGCCCATAGTCAACAACGCAAAAACTGTCGCGCAGTAGCCGGTTGATCCATTTTTTATAGGTAATGTCGCTTTTTTGATGTTTCCAGAAAACGGTGAACCATGCGAGAGATTTCGATGAAAATTCTTCGACGTGATTCCGTCTGATACTACCATCTCGTGAAAATATTATTTATTTATAAAAATGTGAATTTGTTTGAAAACAATTTCTCAATCATTGCATTTTTATTGGAGGTTTTAATACTTAATGAAAGCACTTATTCAACAAAAGGGCAATAATAGACTTGGTTTTATTTACTTACAGTTAGCCATTGAGTCTGTTATTAGATGTACGTACTAGATAAAAAATGTTTAATTCGTAAAATATTGCTGAGATTCATGATTCTCCAGTTCTTGCCTCATAGGTCAAGAAAAGTATAAGTACCTATATGGGTCTATACTACATTTTCAAAATTCTATTTAATCATCTATCTTCCCGCTGTTTAAATTTTTAAGAAATGTCCCATTGTGATTTTTTTAAAGCAGAAAAATGTTATTTTGTATTTTTAATGTAAATTTAATATTGTTTTCAATTTGTCTATTGCATTTTAATTTCTTTAAAATTTTACACAGGCTGTTAAATTATATAATATATTATTTATTACCTGAAACCAATCTATAATAATTAATGTTATATCTAAATGTTAACAAATAAATATATAGAATACATAAAAAAGGAGGTATCATTACCAGCGGTGATACCTATGTATGAATACTATGTCATGCGAATTACTAATTTTTGACTTTAGATGGCTGTAGCACAAGCCCTTTCAAATATTTGAAAAAAACAGATGAAAAACATATACACTACTTTCAAAAATTTGATAAGTTACAGATATTCTTGCGGTGGAATTGTTCAACGTCGTATCGTGTAAAGTGATCCCTTAAACCGGCTAATAGTTTTGTGGTCACCTTATAAAGAGTTCCATACGTGGTTCCCATTTCGTTGTTGTCGTTTGGTCTTTGTCAGACTTCTATAATTTATCTTAATTAATAAACAGTTTCGTTTATGTCAGACTTCTATACTTCATCTTAATTAATAAATAAATATTTGCTTATAACAATAAAAATAAGTTAAGTAATTGAATTGGTCGCTGGTCGCAAATTCCCCGTTTTTTTGGGAGGGCTTTAGGTACATTTTTGCCATTATTTTATCAAATCAGCCTGTTTGTAATTGTTTGTCGGTAAATATTTGTGTAAAACAACAGAACCAGGGAGGATCGAACATTACATTGTTGTGTGGTATGCGTTGTTGTGTTGTACCTGCATTCCATTCATGACAAATTGCATGTTTCCCATAGCTTGTGTGCATAATGATTCCTACAGTATGTTTGTAAATGATATTATTTAACCACGGCATTTCACTAACAAGGAGGATTCACTGTGTAGAATATCGCACTTAAATTTAGTGATATTCATTTATCTTTTTTATATTTTTTATTTACTGTGTATTGTTTCATATTTTGTATCATTAATGTGTCAATTTATTTAGTTGCCATTGATAATAATTGATTAATTGTCGATGACGAATAAAACCGTACGAAATTTTACGCCGACTGTGAAAAATAAGATTTTGTAAATTTCGAAATTCGAAAGCTTTGCAGCTGTCTAACAAGATTGATTGATGGCCGACAGTGCAAATATGTATTCCATTTTTGTGTTCTCGCGTTTACATTTATCGTTATTTTGTCAACTTTTTTATTCCTCCCGCTTTTTGTTTGCCATCTTATTTCAACTCTTCGAATAACTATTATTATCTTATCGTTTTTCGTTTTCATGTCATTATCATCAATTTTGATACCGATTTATTGATATGCTCAATCTGATATTTCTTAATTGTAACCAATTTGTAATAATTTTTATAACTCGACAGTGAGCCTACGCGTATTTTCAATACTAGATGCAGAAGGGCCAAGTAAAACCAACAGTGAAAAAAATTTATTAAGGATTTAGATGTAAAAGTTAATAAAATGATATATTAATAAGATAGGTCTCACGCTAACCTTCATTGTATGGTGAAATTATTTTTATGAAGATAAATAAATACGAAATTTACATAATATAGGTATATTTATTAAATATACGCTATTTTTGTTGACTGGATCTTTGTTATATGACAAACTAATATTTAGCATCAGCTTGGTACCTTAAGAGGCCCCGGTACACGATTTTCGTATTTGCTCTCGATTTTGCTAAATTTAACGTAAACTTATTAAATCATTTTGCAAAACCCATAGCTAAACAGGCTTTTAATCAATTTTATTATGATAGATCCATATACTGTTGAAAAATTTCCTTAAAAAATATTAACAAATATATTGTTACTAACAGGAAGGCATTTGTTACGGCTATCGCCAATTGCTTACTGCTAGGCCCTGCGGGCGGCTATTGTGGCTGCTTGGCGGCCGATGATGGCCGCTCCATGGCCAGAAATGGCCAATTGTGTTTGCTGTGCAGCAAACACAATTGTTTACCTATGCCTACGTCAGCTGCTTCGCGGCCCAATTGTATCTGGCTAATTTCCATTTTTGCTATTGTGGCCGCCTCGCGGCCAATGATGGCCGCTGCGCAGCCAATTATGTTTGATGTGCAGCAAACACAATTGTTTACCTATGCCTGCGTCAGCCGTTTCGCGGCCAATTGTATCTGGCAAATTTCCATTTTTAATTACGGGTAGTTTAGATATAATTAAGACAAAGTATTTATTTAGTATTTCTAACCGGTTAATAAGTCAGAGCGGTATTTGAAAATTAATATTTTGAACATGCTTTAAAATTTATTAAGAGTTCAAGTTAATATTTATCAGTTGTCGATTGTCAAAATATTAAAAAACATAGTCCAATTTTCTTAAAATTCTGAACAATTTTTTCACAAATAATTTGCAATAAATTTAATGCATCGTGGATCTGATCATATCGCTCTAACTCTTCACATTGTCTCTTTATCCATCCTTCCTTAGCTCTTTTGATCTCGCGTCTAATAATCCTTTGGAAGTTTTTGTATTCGCTGCTATTATGATTTCTGTTATAAGCTATTCTGCATTGTTCCATCAAATTTAATATGTTATCTTTTAATAAGATGAAAAGTCTACTCTGTAATGACTTAAACTTGAAGCTCAGACAGAGGTTGATCAAATGCTATGTATGATCAGTTCTACTTTACGGTGTTGAAGCATGGACGCTGAAGGTGACTACTTTAAATCGCCTAGAGGCGTTCGAAATGTGGATTTATCGTAAAATGTTAAGGATATCTTGGACTGACATGACTAGTAATGTTGAAGTTTTACGTAGAACAAATACAAACAGACAGTTACTCAACATAGTAAAGCTCCGTAAAATTTCATACTTTGGTCATATAATGAGAGGCAAAAAGTACTCCATCCTTTAGCTTGTCATGATGGGGAAGATTGAGGGTCGCAGAGGGGTCGGAAAGAGACGGCATTCCTGGTTTCGAAACATCCATGAGTGGACCGGGATAAGAAGCGTGGAAGAGCTGTTCCGCACTGCCCTGGACAGGGAAACTTTTTCCCAAATGATCGCCGATGTCGGGAGGACCTGACAGGGCACATGAAGAAGAAATAGAAGAAATCGTATAGTGTGTTATGGCCGTGCGCGGCGTGCTGGGAGCGGGGTGGCCGCGCACTGCGGCGGCGAGAGCCTGTGCATTTCAGACTATACGATTTAATCAATTCGACTTCTTGAGTATGAAGTATAATTTTTTGAATATTTTTATATTAATGACAGTGAAATTTTTTTATTTTGCATGCACAATTTAATTAAAATAATCGATGTTTTAATGGTTTTATGGATACTGCAATATAGGTAAAAAAACGTTTAATTTTTGTCTTTTTTAAAACGATATATTTAACAACTCGTCGAAAAATATTAATGTCTGATAGCACCACTTCTTTTTCAAACTTTATACAATCAATTTTTAAATAAATATATGGTGTTAATTTGAAAATATACGAGATTACTGTACTAAAGATAACTCTATTTCATGAAAACTAAAATAGTGTTTCGGGGTTATAATTTTTTTTGATATTATAACAATATATTTGTTCATATTTTTTTAAGGAACTTCTTGAAGAGTAAATGGAGCTATCCTAATAAAATTGATTAAGAGCCTGTTAAGCTATGAATTTTGCAAAATGATTTAATAAGTTTACGTTAAATTTAGCAAAATCGAGAGCAAATACGAAAATCGTGTACTGGAGCCTCTTAAGTCATTTTTGACCATGGATCCTTTTCGCGCAACTACGTCATACGATGTTTGGTCATGTCAGGTTAATTAATAGGTCGCGCACCATTGCCGTCGGTGTAGTTTATTACAATTTCCGAATGTTTTGAGCCCGGTAGGGTTGGCGGCATTTTTACACCGACCGCCTCTCGACAGGGGGGCTTCCGCCGCGGCGACAGGGCGACTTGTAAAACTCGGAGGAATGTAAGAATTTCAATTATGCAAAGCGCCCCCGGCCCGGAAATGTTGGGCGGCGGAGGACACGGTCGGGTTGTGCAAATAAACACAAATAAAAATCCCCCAATAATGGGGCCTCGGCTTTTTCTGAATTATGGAAAATAAATCCTGAAAGACGGCGGCCGGGGCGGCGCTTCTCGCGAGAAACGACTCGTTGAAACGCCGCGTCGGCTAAATTTTAATTCAAACTTGATCGTGTGGACGAAATGTATCGTGTTTTTGACAGATTATTTATTTTTTACTGCCTTTATATTAATTAACTCGTGGCGTCTGCTTGCTTGCCGTCAACAAAAATTTTGGATCGATTTTTGACCCTTTTCCCGTGATGCAATTGAGCTGAAACTTTGCAAGCAGACTCGTAGCAACGATCGAGAAGTTATATCAAATTTTCGTTGAAAAATATTAATAATTATTGTATAATTTTGAATTTTTAGAAATTTTAATGTTTTTTTCAAATTGGAATCATTACAAAAGTTTATTACTACCAACGGCGCCGGCGGTCCGATAACGTCATGGAATATTTAAAATTTGAATAACTCCGTCGGTAGGTATAATAGGTACTTCACTACGAATTTCGAAAATTTATGACAATTTTTTTACAGATGACAGTACACTTTTTTTTTTGGGAAGAAATCAAATAATAAAGGGATATTTTAGAGATTTTTGACATAGATATTTGTCTAGACATGTTTATTTTCAGTCAATCAATTATTAAATTATGGTAAACTTAATTTACAAAGATAGGGAGTAAAATAAAAACCTAGTTTTTATGGGTTAGTTTTTTTACATCTTTTATTTTAACTCGTGGCGTCTGTCTAATTGACGCAAAAACTTTGGATCGATTTTTAACCCTTTTCCCGTGATCCAATCGAGCTGAAACTTTGCAAGCAGACTCATGGCGACGATCCAAGAGATTTATCAAATTTTTGTTAAAAAAAATTAATAATTATAGTATAATTTTTGATTTTTCAAATTTTTAATGATTTTTTCATACAATTTGTATTTGTACACATCGACGGTACACGCGAAAACTGATAAAATAATAATTTTGGATTTTTCAATATTTTTTATCCCTTTCGTAGCATCGCATCCCAACGAGCCCAACGCATAGGTTAAGCGCCAAACCAGTTTCCACTAGTAAATGAGAAAGGAAGTATAATAAGAACATGGTTTTTATGGGTTGCTTTTTTATTTAAATACTATCCCAATTTTCAGTTTTTTTTCATATAGCCTATAACGCCTCACTGTTCTAGGGCAGTTATAATTAACAGTTAAATAGTTTTTTACATATTCTTACTTACTTACTGTAACGTCGGTAGGTATGCATAAATCGTGAGCTCATTTTTCTGTCTTCTGATTGGCCGATATAAAGTATCATCATTCAGTCGGTAACTGATTCGTTGTTGGTGTCGTCATCCATAGCCAGTGGAAGGGGCTATTGGTATCGTCGTCGGTTCAATCAAGAATTTAAAGGGTTGTCAACCTTATGACACTTGTCAGATTTCCACCAGTCACTAGCATGGTATTACGTCATTGTCAGCTATATTATTGAAATAAAGGAATTGAATTATTATTTATTATTAGGAATTATTATTTCTAGCTTAACCGCAATACCAGGATATAACACTTATCATCGCGCCGTTTCCCGTGGGCAAGCAGAGAGGATAGAGCGCCACACTCTTCTGTCCTGACATACAACTCATGCCTCATCCACATTCATTCATCTTCGCATGCAAGCTCGACGGTTGTTGAGGCTTCTAACGGGACCATCTTCCAGTGCCTATCTGGTTGTGCCACGTTTTCCGCGATCACCCTCTCTTTCTGGCAATATATCTTCCGTTATACATATATCTTTCTTACCGTTCTTTCCTCATTCATTTGCTCAACATGCCCAAATCACCGGAATGAACATTTTTATTCTATTAATAATGCTAAGATCAGCTTTACATTCATTCCTAATATCTTCATTCCTCAATCTATCATGAATGAATTTGCCACACATACGTCTGAGGGTTCTCATCTCCACTGCATTCAGTCTCCTTTCATTCCTCTTCTCATATTCTTGGATGAATCAGATTATATAATATAAGAAAACGAGTTATAATACCATAGAAAAAATTGTATAATATGCATAAAAAATGTATATATATATATATATATATGTATAAGTATACGTACTGAATTCTCGAAGAAGTTTCCTATCTACCTAATGGGGCGTAAAAGAAGATATATCAATTTTCGAACATGCGAGTGTTGTTACTTTTCATACGAGAATTTCTAAAAGTGTCAATCCTAAGTTTGACGTTTATCGATTCTGAATAAAATGCTTAGTCACCAATGTCATCATGATAACGAGTTTGACGAATATCCAGTTTAACATATTTTTATGAGATTACTCTTGTGCGAATTTTTCGATGCTGGGGTGGCGGGCGCGAGCTAAAACGCTTACGCGCCAATTTTTTATATAATCTCTACTATCCCGATTCAAAACATCGTATTAAAAGTTACATTAAAAATGTTTTAAATTATGTTAAAAATAAAAATTTTGGAGTATTGCACACATTTAAAAATATCCCGCTCTAAGGGTTGGTTTTGTTTCCAAAATGGCGACGACACACCTTTCGTTCTTTAAGAGCATTAGTATATTTTTTATTGCAACTCTCCATATCCAAGAATTATGACCATAGTTTATGATTTTGATACACAATGGATTTCGCAAGGAATATTCTTCTTACAAACGTCCTCTACACGCGCTGATTCAAATCAATAATTATTTACCCAGATACAAAAATATTTTATATCATTTTATACAGGCAAAACTGCTCGCAACTTAAATATTCGAGTTAAATAACACCTTAAAGGCTTGTTTAGACACGCGAGAATCGTGCGATTGCAAATCGCGCGTTTTGAAACCGCAGATTTGTGTCATGTGTTCAGACAGCCGCGGTTAATAAGCGATTTGTGTGAGTTAATAAACGTCAGTTTGACAGCTCCGGTGCCGTTCTCCATCTTTGAATATCAGAGATAAATTCGCTCATTACATTGTGAACGACGGCCGTGTTTCATGGCAAGACACAAAAATATAATTCTGTCAGTTCATTTTTGGTGAGTAAATACCTACTTACCTAAAAGACTCTTCTTTTCCAACGTGTCTTCACCATTTCCAAATATCTCCACCAACTCCTGCCAAGTTTGGTTATTGGCAATTTTATTTGAGTAATCCTCACACTGAAGATCCCATATAGCAGGTCTTTTCTCCACTTCATCAACAAAAAGTTCAGTGTCAAAGCGATCCATAACGAGCTCACGCGTGCTCCTGTTGTGATGTGAAAACCGTGCGGTGCCCGCAACGCAACTGGACGCTCTCGAAAAGCTCCATAGTAATAGAATCGCGCGGGCGCCGCGCGAGTCTATTTTCTAGCGGTTGGGTGGCGGGCACCGCGCGATTCGACTAACCGTGCGGTTATATCTGAACGATTAAATACAAACCTACATAAATAAGACCCGCGCGGATCCCGCGCGATTCTGAAACCGCGCGGTTCCCGTTTTGTCTGAATAAGCCCTTAGTTTTTAAATATCAACGGCTTCTCCGAATTTGCCAATCATCGGATTGATAAAAATCATTCTTTTTCTTATAAAACAGGGGTGAATATTCTGCATAAAAATAGTTTCGGCCTTCGATTAGATAATTTAGAAGCTCTCGAAATAATACGCCACATATGTACTATGTAAAGTATATGATACATTTTTCTTACAGATTAATTGAAGTTCGGTTGAATTGCATTCCAGAAATGTATACTTTTGTATGTGTACTAGCATTACCGATATTCATTAACAATTCAGTTGAGGGTAAAGGCTTCTCCGTTGGTTTTCCACTTACCCCTATCTTGCACCCCCATTAAGTTGCCGCAATTCGTTAATGTCGTCTAGCCCACTCGTCTTAGGATGACTCGCACTTGCTTTCAGTGTCCTTTCAAAAATCTTTATATATTTGATAAATTCAAACAATTTATTTTATATTTCACTGTAATAGTTTTATATTTAAAACCAATCGGTTTCGAAGAAATCATTTTCCTTCACGGGGGTAATTAAAAAGAAAAACAAATATAATCTGCATTTATCTGATTAAACGATACTATATAAAATTATAAACAGTTGCCTTGATGTAGAAAATGTTGTATACCCAATTAAAATAACCCATCAGAATCACCTAATACGCAATATGTTTAATTTAATTTTTTTCATGCGAATATTGGATACTTCTCTCCATAACCGCGACTCATTAGAACGTATAATATTTTTCATTTGTAAAGCAATATAAACATATTTTCAAACCACGAATCAAAATTCGAAAAGAACCTTTTATTGCAATTGATAATATCATCATTGATGCAACACATAAAACAACTTCCTTGTATTATTACAACTTTTGTAATATAATAATGTAACATAATATGATAATATTTAGATGACATTATATTATACCATCATGCACAAAATGTATGGGCATGTCATGCCTGTGTTTGTACTAAACTAAATAAAATAAAATAAAAATTTAATTACATATTTTATTATTAAACTAACAACTTTTTAGGCATTATATGATAATTTAAATTATAAGGAATATAATTGAAAGAAATAAAAACATTGATATAAATAAAATGAAAACACTTTATACAAAACCACTATTTATTAAATGATCAAATGTTTCGGGGCCAAATGTCCCTTGATCAGGATATAACGTATAGTAGAAATTAAAATTGTGTGTATAGATATTTTAACAAACACGAAAACAAATAAATGAGAGTTGAATAAATAATTTTTAACTAATTTGGCAACACAGTCTTAAAATAAAACTGAATTGTAAAAAAGATTTGATTTTTCATAATATTTAATCGTTGAAATATGTTGATTTTTCTATAAATGAGCCCTTGATTCTTAAAGTGGTCAAGTCAAGAGCATTTTGTTAAAAAAAGAATAACAGCCAATTTTCTTGATAAATTAACTTAAAATTTATATTTTTAATTAATTCACAATCACAAATAAAAGACCGTAAACAATATTTAAAAAATTATGTATTAAATAAAATTGATATTTTACACAAACCGTATATTTTACTATCAATCAAATCTCGACTTTTCGCAGAAGTCTTATTCAGCGTCATCAGGAAAAATCTGTCATTTTATCAGATTTGACAGGACAAAACACTTATCAACAGAATCGCGCCATGCACCTAAATTAGAGAGAGAGTCCATTGAAATATCCAAACGTTCTAATTTCAGCAGAGACGACAGTTACAAGCTATCAAGTATTTGGCGCCCTGTTCTCACGACTTTGATTAAGAGACATCGCAGAAAAGTCCGAAGATGTACATATTAGACACTGGTGACCTCTATCGTAGAAGAAGTGAACACTCCACAACAAAGTGCATATAATTAAGGATCTCGGAAGAAATAATTAGTTCGGCTTACACCTCCGCCGTGATAATACTTCAGCGAAACGTCGAGATTTGCTTCTCAATAAAATGCAGAGCATTGGTTTGTATGTTCCTGATAATTAATTACCTTAGACATCGTCAGCATATATTGTTTTACATTCCAATATACAGGACCAACCTTCCGATGGTTATGCC
This sequence comes from Agrypnia vestita, assembly GCA_016648135.1. Lineage (NCBI taxonomy): Eukaryota > Metazoa > Arthropoda > Insecta > Trichoptera > Phryganeidae > Agrypnia > Agrypnia vestita. The sequence continues at coordinate 99,072 of JADDOH010024825.1, forward strand.
TGCTGGAAGAGCTACCGCTATGCTGAACAATATCGCTTTGGGTATTGATATATTCCATGTGTCTGAAGGGGTTTTCCGAAGCAGGATTCTCCTACAACTTTGACCAGATTTTATGTTATTTTTAATTAATTAAATATTGTTTTTTTGATACATATACTTTCATAATATGTATGTCTTAAACACGTGAGTTTGTAATGTTTGATATTTTGTTGTTTGTATATAATCTCACTTGTTAATAATATTTACGAATTAAACTTATATTTGTAATGTAAATGTTATATTAAAAATAAATAAATTGAAATTGAAAAAAAATGTTTGAACATACGTTTCGTGTGAAATACTCGTTTTATTTAACACATAAATATGTCCAACGACCGTAATAATAACCTTAATTATTCTCTAACATAAAATAATGTTATTTTAAAATAAATAAACTGCTTAATAATATTTTTTTAATTAGTTCAAACTCAAACCATTATTTTTATTATCTATCAACTTAATACGGACTTGCCCCACTTTCAAATTCGGCTCGTATAGTGGTTTTATATGATATGTTTTCTTTTTATTACTATAAATAATGTTGCCTTTTTTTTAAATATAATAGAAACCTAAAAGGTTTATGGATAACATTTTTACATGATTCAATATAGGAATATAATAATAATATAATTTAGATACAAAGTCATTTTTTATAGTTGGCCGAGTTTTAGCTTTTTTGTCACATCTGTTTTGAATTTGTCAGTGGTCAGTTGTGGCAGTGTTTGTAATAAAATTAAGTATTGTTTATGACAAATAAATTCTTTACTGTACCGTAAATCTATTTATCAAAGAAAACATATTTTTTACAAATAAATAAGAATTGTTGGTTGATCATTTGTATTATATTACGTGGGTAAATAAAGAAAAATATCCACTTAGGGGTGCTATTCTCTCTCTCGATCCCTTCTCCGCGCGAGCACTTTCGCATAAAAGCCTCCCCGCTGTGAAAAACAACAACTGATCTTTGACAAAAGATTGCGGTTTTTATCACGGAGCACCAATACAAAATATTTGCCGTGCTAGCATATTTTAAGTGTAGTGATTAAAATTTTATACACAGGGTTATTTGGAACACATTAATAACCTCGCAGGGCTATATTCCTGCCTTAATTATGAGTCGAAAATGTTCAAGCTGTTACGAACTAACATCAATTGTTATGGAGATATGCGACATCAAAATTTGCATTTTTTTTTTCATTATTTCTGACTTATTTTTTGTAAAACGTTGGAATAGTATTACAGTAAATTATATCAAATATGAAAAATTCATTCCCTTTAACACTATTTAAGTCAAATATAATAATAAAAATCTTCGAATTCCAATTGGAAATTTTTCAAGGTTTTTATCATTTTATTTAACTTGTATTGAAACAAATGAATTTTTCGTAATCGATGTAAGTAACTGTAATAATAATCTAATATTTTACAAAAACTTAGTCAGAAATATTGAAAAAAATTCAAACTTTAATGTCGCATACCTTCATAACTATTGATATTAGGTCATGTTTGCTTGAATATTTTCGACTCATAATCAAGGCAGGAATATAGTCCTGCGAGGTTATTAATGTTTTCCAAATAACCCTGTACACAGCTGCCCTCCGTTTTAAATAAATATAATATGCCAATTATTTTCAATGCATCGTGAGCAGTCGTTGAAACGAAACTGATAAATTACACAGAAGAGAAATGTCTGTTTCATAAATATCATCAGTGTTATATTATTGGTGGATTTGGCGTTAACTTTTTAGAGACTATTCATGATGGTCATTGAATTAGGTAAAAAAATATTAACATTGTTACCTCTACGTTTAATAATATTTTTATATTTTGCTACTTATGTTTCGAGAGTAACTCGGGTATTAAAAATAATAAGTAACTCTTCCCCTCTCAATATTCGTTAAAACCACCCTTACACCAGGAACTACAGCTTATTTTGTCAGTACCTAATCAAATAATTATTTCTTCTAAAAGATCAAAATGATTTTGTAGTGACATTATTAATATAATTAATAAAAATGTACTTTGTTTTCACCATTTATATATTTAAAATATCAACATGTTTAGAATAACAGTTTGATAAATTAGAAATTGTAAATTAAAATAAAAAGAAATGTTAATATTTTAGTGTTTCTGATTTCATAAAAACCTTTATTAAATATTCTACTTTTCAATGAAAACTCTTTTTATTGTCAAATTGTACTTTTGAAACATGTTGTAAATATTTTAAAATAATTATTATTAATTAATAATTAGAAAGACAAAAAGGAAAAAAATCTTTATAAAAAGATAAATTTGGCAACTACCGACAACACAGTTAAATATCATAGCACTATGTTGTGAATTAAAATTGCAAATTGCAATCGAACAAATCTGTTTTTATTAAAAATACAATATTTTTCTTTATTACAATATACAATATTAAATACAAAAAAACTTCTTTTATTTTTTAGTATTAGTTACGGAGTAATTTGTTGTGGTTAAGACTCTCGCCTCGTGATCCAAAGGTTGCAGGTTCGAAACTCACTCCGGACCAGCATGTTATTCCTATTTTCATAGCACAAGCGTTTAGCTTAACTTGAAAATAGTAAGAATATTGATATGACACGTATTCCATGTTCACATCTCTATTAATTATTATTACAATTACAATAAAAAATAGTTGATAAAAATGTACTTTTGTTTTCACGGCTTATATATTGAATAAAAATCAACATGTTTAGAACTACAATTTTTTAATTTAGAAATTGTAAATTTAATTGAGTAAAGTTGAATATTATAAATCACCAGGACCTTTTTATAAATAGTTATCATTTATTTTTTTAATGTAAGTACTGAATTATTTATACAATTACCATCTATTATTTTTATATTTTATACTTCGATTTTTGATTTTTATTTGTTAGTGTACATTGTATCCTGGCAAAAGAACCACTGGCCCTAAAACACGTTAATATTTTTAATACTGAAGAGGTAAAAACAAAATATATTTTTATTTATTATATATAAAACATAATAGTTATTTCGACGATATTTTAGATTTATTGCATAATACAAATTTGATAACTATTATTTTTGAACATTTAATCATAAAAGTGTCATTTACAAAAAAAAAAATATTATTTTATATTAAATGGTTAACATGACGATTGGAAAAGTTCCCGGTTTGTGTATGTGTAGGTATACTCTCCACAAAATATATTTTCGTTAGACGATTCTGTCTATTCTGATTTGTTTCGAATAATTGTAAAATTTAATCCACAAATTCTGTTCCACGGCGCTCTTGAATTGTATAATATGCATTCTTCCGAAACACTGGTTTATCCAAATGCTTATCCATATTTTTCGTGAGAGACGCTTCTAAGAAATCCCCGAACAAAGTGTTCCTCCAGACCTCTATTCTGAAATAGCGAGAATGTTTTTAATTCCTGTTAAGACTGGAACGAAAGCGCTATCCACGAATGGATTTTAATTTTAATCTTCTCATTTCAGTAATTTCCTTTGATATTTACGAGTAGATGATTGACATATTTTCTGTTATTCATTTTTGGAATAAACATTTAGAAATATTTCAATATTAGTACTAGCTGAAATCAGTTGGTTGAAAAGGGTTAGTATTTATTAATTTCAAATCGCATCAATAATATATATTTTGTCTTCAGAAGGTATATCATCACAATCAGAGGGAGTCGCTCAAAAACAGATGTGGACTAACGCAAAACTCTTACGATACATACGTTAAGTCTACCCTCATCTTCTACATCAAAAACACAAACCACCTAACAGCAACCAGTAACTCGCATTCACATAATACTAGACAAGCATTACGAAACCTTGACGAAATACCAAAAACTAAGACAACACATGAACAGAAAAATTAATCATACATAGGGCCTAAAATATTTAACATATTTAAAACAGACTTACCGAAAATCAGAATACACTCAATTAATAAAATAAAAGCTTTAGCAAACAACTGGCTTACCTCCAAAGGTAGAACAGCAACTGAAAATTTACTTACTGTAATTGCATAATAATGTCTTTAAATAAAAATATATACCTATACAAATAAATTAATTAATTAAGGAAAATAAAAAATTATCTTAAACAAAACTTTAACCCTTTTTAAATTAAACAATTATTCTACACATATTTACACTTGGACTTATGACTCACTCAACTTATCACTAACATTGCACTTGATACTTTGTAGATACATAATTTCTACCTTATGAAAATAAATATTACTGACGAATTCAAAAAAATATTATAATTGTGTTCTATAACGCCACTCTGGGATAGGCGTAGCCTAGTAGAGTGGCATAATCCACAAATTTAACAACAACAAAAAAATGTCTAATTTATCTTATATTTTTATTGTTAAATTAGTATTAAGTACCTTTACTTGTAAACGAGGATTTTTTGAAATAAATAAATACATTTAAGCTTCCTGAAATAGGAAAACTTTTAAAAGGATCAGGCAACCGATTTTGAAAAAAGAAGATTGAGAAATATAACAAGATGGAGGTGACTTCAGGGAATAAGACTGCAATAAATACCTGAGTTTATTTTAAAACAATATGAAAATTTCGTTTCTTGTGATGGCAAAGCCATGCAGGGAGTTTTTGTGGCAATCATAATAGCGATCATATGGCGCCGTGAATGCGTTCGAGTTTGACATATTTGCACAGGCACATTCTTACCTAGACATTAAACGATAAAAATATACTTGCCCGTAGAAAAAAAAATTACGTGAGAAAATATAAATATCGATCTATTTATTCAATATCTTATAATACTGAATAATGTCTGAATGAATCTATAAAAAATATATACACCTCGTTTCTTTAAAAAAATTTGGCAATACCAAAAACAACTGCGTATTTGAAACAATCATAATACATAGATATCCTGACAAGATAAGTGCATAATTATGCAATTATTTGTTGGGTATCTTTCAATGTTGTTGATAGATAATTTATCAAAAATACAAAATGACACAACAAATGTAAAAAACAAAAATACGCAACAAAGACGTAACATTTAATTATTTTTCGGATGGACTGTTACATGGGCTAATCGAAATACGGGGTAGGACAGGAATAGAATTGTGGATGCTAGATATTCATCGCGCTCGAGGTTGCGCTGGTTCAGGGGGAGATAAGGGTCAGTGTTGCCAAGGGTAGCGAATTTTCAAATCCACAACATCCAAAAACTAACAGATAATATTAAAAATGCATTTAAAAAAATAGCTAATAATACTGCATTGTTACGGGTCGTGGCAACACTGGAAAATAATTAGCGATTCATTAATCAATTGTTAATTAATTATTAATTGGGCAATGTCACTTAACACGAATTAAATTAGTGCCCTATTCTGGAATTCACACTCACACAGGATAAATATCTTCATATTTATATTTATTACTTGTCATTAGTGTTTGAACAGAATTGTTTCTTAGAATTGTGCAGAAATACAAAAACCTTAATTAATTCTTAAAATTATATATATATAGCATCTCTTTCTGATACTTTTCATATAAATACAAGTTGTTGAATGTAAAATATTTAGATTGATAATGTCCTCATAAGGCAAAACGCGTCTCAGAAAATTAAAAAGGTAGAATTTAAAAAACAATTGTTTTTATTTCCGTATGTGTGATTATAGAGTTCTACAATCCTTTGAGTAGCTTGTTGGTCTTGTGGTCGAATCTCACTCCAGACCAGAAAGTTAGTCCTATTTTCATAGCACAAGCGTTTAGCTTAGTTTGAAATTAGTAATAATATTGATGTGACACGTATTACGTATTCGAATCTCTATTTAAAAAAATAGGCTATATACCTATTACCTTCTTTTTCAAACACAGCAAAAATATCTATTATCTCGTTAAAATAAAAGGGCTTTTCGTGGTGATCTATTTTACAACTGAAGTCGACGAAAAAACGATCGAGCGATGCATTTAGAGATATTTAAATAATTTATACAGAGAAGTTTTAGAACTCAAGTTCTGTTAAAAAGTCCGACATTATCTATATGTAATTAATACACAAATTGATAAAATATGACTTACATTTACTAAAATTCTACGCATGCAAAGCCGCGCGGGTATATCTAATACCTTATATTTCGATTTTTATTCAAAGCATATGCTAACGTAAATGCGATGTTTCAATGTTTTTACTGCACGCCTTTGACTCTTATCTTGGTATATAAATACGTGATAACTTCCTTAATTCTTAATAATCAGATTTTAGTATTTAATAAAAACTTTTTTTAAGAATATACTTTGAAAATATGTCAGATAATTTCGTTAGCCAGCTTAAACCACGAATATTAATCAGCATTAGATGTCTCATAGAGACGAAATTATATTATTTATGGGAAAGAAGGTAAGGAAATCTTTGGTTGTTCAGGGCTTACGACTTACAACCCATCGTACGACTGGCTTAAGTGATCACTTTACACAATGTAACATTCCCCTTTCCAGCCATGATAGACTACCACATCTATCAAATTTTTGGATGTTATATATATATTAAAATCTTACAACTCGTTTCATATGTATATGCCGGTCGCGCTAAGGATAATTAGAATTAATTATCCTTAGCGCGACCGGCATCCAAAGCTTTTTCATTCCTTTATTAACCACAGATGTCACTAATGAGATATCTATTTTGATTTCGTCTCTTTGAGAAATCTATAATAAATGTTGATTAATGATGTCCCTGTGGACAAAATCCAGTACTGTGTTCTGAACAATTTTGACGAACTCAAAATATTCCACGAATATTGTTTCGAAAGGGTGACTGCTCAAAAATTTTGTAAATTTGCAATATTTTAATAAGGTTTGGGTCTAAGACCCAGACAAGAGAAAAAAGTAGGAAAAACTATATTTTCTTTTCTTTCACACACAAATGAAATCTGGAATGGCAACCCGAATTTTCTTCTTACATGGATGATAATTTTACCGATTTGTCACAATTTTTAAGGTCTTAATAAAATATGAAACTATCCAATTATACAAAAAAAATAATGTGGGTTCAAACTATTACTATATATTTTTATGCGGGGTTAAAAAGTAGTTTTCCCTCAGCTATTGGAAAAGGAATGAATTTACTTTTCATATCTGCTTTAATATTCGTATTGGAATATAATAATACTATATCTCTCGCATCCATTTTGAAGAGTCCCTCCTTGACTTCGCGAGTCTTGAATGTTATTTTACACATTTCTTCCTCTTGAGTGAATTTGACTTTCTCTTCACAGAGGTGAAGACGTTCCGAGAAAAGCTACGTCTATATAATATAACTTTTTGAAATTAGCAGTCGACTAAATAAAATAATGTTAAACGAGTTAATTGCAGCATAAAAACGTAATACTTCTGCTTTGAGTACGTGTTATCGAAATGACATCCATCCTTACCGTAAGTATTATCACGAATTCTCGACGGTAAAATCTGAATTGAAACACAATAAAGCAATTTAACTTTTATTTATTAACATAGATGATGGACACAAACTTAACTGGGACAGTATTTTATAATTCTCACTATTTTCGTACTCGAGAATATTCTAAACGTAGGTACTTTAATGTACTTTTTCTTGCTGGTTCATTCAATCGGATTACCCGTTCGCTTATCTGCGGTTTTTAGCTGTTAAACCCAAGATTATCCCTTAGAAACGTCGCTGTTTACATAAAAGCTTCTCGATTTCTGGAATCTTCTCGTATATTTCCGTATTTTCTACGGGTTTCAAGGTGTTTTCAATTTATTCTAAAACATTCAGTGTTTGGAAGTCCTCAATTAGGTATATATATTTCTTATTCCTTCTAGACACTCGTGACAGTATTGTAATTATTTCAAATTTTTAGCTTTATTCGGAAGAGTTATATGTTATTAAAAAACAGAAGTTTTTATATTTTATACAGAAAAGTGTACACGAAGTACATGCCATATCTTCAATATTATTAATATTTTCAATTTAAGCTGAAATCTTTTGCTACGAAAATAGGATTTACCTGGAACGAAGTTTGAACCCCGACTAACAATATCACTAGGCAAATGCCCTATCATTAGATCAACTAGTTACAAATCGAGTGTAGACAGATAATAAATGTGTTAACGTTTCGATAATACGCAAGTGTCATCAAATATATAAATTATTACAAGAAATCACAACCTCTTGCCGAGTTTGAAAGTAATACGTCTTCGCTGGACTGATTCGTTGAAATGTTATTTAATCTTCCATTAGATATGGCGCTTGTCCCGGGGAAGATGCCGCTGACAGGCATGACTTTTTATTGTCATCGATCTGTTCTGAACATTTCATCAAAATGAAAAAAAAATCATAAAATTACATGTAGGTCCTGTCAAATGTTTACCATTTGATTAAATAAATAGTAACGTAAATGTATTTTATAACAACTGCACACAGTCAGCTCATAACTCTGCTGCCGTGTCTCTGTTTCAATTTAATAACTTCTTCTTTTTTTAAATAGAGATGCGAACATGGAATACGTGTCGCATCAATAATATTCTTACTTTTTTCAAACTAAGCTAAATGCTTGTGCTATGAAAGTAGGACTAATTTGCTGGTGTCCTGGAATGGAGCTCGAACCACCAACTACCAGATCACTAGGCGAGCGTCATGTCCACTACACCAACAAGCTACTCTTAACTAAACTGTAATACAGTAACTAGTGAGAGGCCGCGTGTTCGCTGTCAGCATAACACGGGTCCACGGCAGTGGGCGTCAAAATGAAACACTTAAATCATTTAATCTTTTATTTTTAAACAAAGTCACTGGACACAAACTTAACTTCAACACTATTCCGTAATTCACACTTTATATTGGTCTTCTAGAATATTTGCCCATTTATGGAATAGGTTCCAGCTATTTTTATGACTTCCATGTTTTTTTTTTGATATCAAAACAAAAACTATTCAAACTATATCACGTTGCGTATTTATTAAGAATGTTGTTTTGAAATTTCTCTCGCATTCCCAAGTTTTCGATTGACTTCCAGGTTTTTCTAATTGTTTCCAAATTGTTATCTATCCATACCCACGTAAAATTACTCCTTATGTGCGGTTCTTCTTGATTTAGGATCTCGACAATAAACAAATTGAAAAGTATGTTTTATTTAGAATGTGCGTTTTTGGTTTACCACTCATACTTAATGACATATTGTACAAGAAAATTTTGAATATGATAATAGAGGTGTTACTTTTACCGTCATTCGCAAAATGGTGACTTTCTGATTTATACCCATATGAATTGTTTAATTTAATGCATACGAAAGAAAACGAGGTATTAAAATTCAACTGGCTTTCGTTGTTTAATCTTATCAACCACGTACAGTGACGTTACGTCCTTAACCTGGTCGATTGGTTTAAAGTTTTGCTCAGTGATCATAATAATAATTGAAGAATCGCTACTCCCAGCTTAAAGCGCGCGAAGCAAATTGTTCGACGAATCTCGAGGATCTCGCAGAAAAGCGTGCGGAGTGTATTCGCGACGATTCGAACGAATCATAACGAAGTAACCTTTCGTGGAGCTGATTTACTGAACTCGGAGTTCAGCCAGGTCCGCCCGAACGCTAGAACGCTCTGGCTACCGGGTAAAGCACCCATTATGTGATAAGACCCGGCGCCTCAGCGCGTTGGATACGCTTTATCCGTCTTATTATCTGCTTTTTCATTTCAAATATTCTTTTAACGCCCCCTGAATGAGTTAAATTGTCAGAAAACCGGCTCGGATAGATACGATCTTGACTTGATAAATGAGAAAGAGCATTACGCGAGAGACTCTCTCGAATGCCTGGAGTAAATTTTTCACAGTCGAATCAATTTTATAGAAAAACATCACCTTCAGGCGAGCGGGAGCGCTAGACGCTTCGACCACATTCAAAAGAATTTCCAAGGAAATGGTTTTCATTGTTGTTCCGCATGCATAGAAGTTGTATTCGCGGGCAAACATCCGTTTTAGATTTATTCGTCATCAAGAACGGAAATGTTTTTGAAACATGATTTTATCTACTCGTCAATAAAATTGGGTTAGTTTAATTGATTTATTGTGCTTGAAACTAATGTATACATTTTTTACACTTTCATAAAAAAATACACATGAAATCTTCAGTAGCACATTGAGTTTCCTCTTATTCCTCGGAAAATCTCTTTGATCAAAACAAATTCTCCAAATTTCTTAATCTCATGAAATTGGAAGCCTCTGTGTCATATTTTTTTCATCTGAACCCTTTTATAAAAAAATACGAGTAGGTAGTACGTTAAAACATTTAATTAATTTAAAAAATTGTATAAACTATTTTAAATAACTTTACGTCTACCGGTTACGGTACCACTGTATCTTCATCAGGGCGGATGCATTCTAATTATCCATTACTTATTTTGGTAAATAAGTTCATTTTTTAAAGTGGGCGTAGCTACAATTATGGTGGGTGTATTGGACAAATTCATAGACACCAAAGTTTCGAATATATGTGCGGGCGAAAGGAAAACGGAATGACTAAAAAATGCAGGTTTTCAGGAGAGTCAAAACGAAATTTGGGAATTATAATTTGTGGATATTCTCATATATTTGATTATGGATTTCTACAAACTTACTTCGGGAATAGTATATATAGAAACAATCCTACCCTAAGATGTGATTAATAAAATAATTCTTGATTAATTAAGACAAAATACATGTAAATTTCAAATATGTAAATTAAAGCACGTCTACCAGAAGCTATCATTTTGTGGCTTTGTTATTTCGACATTTTACCAGTCAGGTTTTCATGATCTTAATTTTAAAAATAATTTTATTAATCTTTTCCTTTTAAGATATTTTAAATAATCAAAGGTTATATCTCGATTGAATTTGAATTTCGAAAGAAATTAACCTTTAATTGCGACATAATGTACCTACAAATCAGTTTTTTTTCCTTTTAAATTTACCTACAAAGCTCTCGGACAAGCTGATCGCGTATTTTAATATCTGTTCAATGAATATCGAGATAATTATATTCAGTTTTAACTTCAACGTAATTTGTTTCTGAAAAATCTTGCCTCGAAGGAAGTTTGTTGTGTTTTTTAATACACTCAGATCACGCGGCACCTGCCTTTATTCAGTTTCGTAGCATAATTACCTGTTTTTCTTTTACTGTTTCCTTCAGCTGGAAGAATAAAGAGAAAAGGAAAACAATGAAGCGCCAGAATATTCCTTGTAAGAAATTCCCCGAGATGTATTAAGCCATTAACATAGACGCCTCTACCATCAATCGTTTGAAATTATATTTTTCCTTGGGCTTAAAAAACGTCTTTTCTTCTTACGACTCAATTTTTGTTGTTGCCTTCGAAGAAAGCTTTCCCAAGTGGGTAGGCTTCGCGGGTTTTTCTGTAAAAAAAAAACGACCGAAGGCGGGGCAAGTTGTAACAAAATTATTACCCTTTCATTACAAAAATATGTTTGCGTTAAACGTAGGAGACCTACAAAACACTCAATTCGGAGAATGCCGATGAGAACAGGGCTCTATCTGTCGAATAGTTTATAAAACGGAACATCGTTAAGAAATTAATAAAAAAGTGTCAATTAATCAAGATAAATTACACACGACTCACAGAAACGAATCTACAAATATGGGAAAGCATGTATGAAAGACTACATCGAACGTCCAAAGGGCTTATTTGCTGTCCTGGCTGGCTTAAGTAACAAGCACACACTTTTATAAAACAATTTAAGTTGTATACCTTTTTTATATACGTTATTTATGCTTATATTTTTATTCAACTACGCTATCGCCATCTGCGATCAAAAATTTCATCATTATAATAATAAAATAAATAATAAAAGTGGAAAATTTGTACAGCGACATTTTCGTAAACATTTCACCTCAAGGGCGCTTTACATAAAAATTATTTAGTCCTACACTTGTATTTAAAATTTAAAATTGCAAATTTATGGAAATTATTTCTCAAAAAGGTACGTTTTGAGTCTTTTTTAAACACTGTTTCTGGTCCCGTATTACAGGGGGAAGAGAGTTCCACGCCTTGGGTCATTCCATGGAATAGTTCATCCAGTAAATAAGACTTTTTTGTAAGTGTAAAGCAACATTATTTTTAAGGCATATATGATATTCATCCAAATTTTTAACATACACACCAGACAGCGGTCGCCAAACTTTAGAACCTCATGGACCATTAAATTGATAATTTTCAATTCCGCAGACCGCTAATAGGTTTTTTTTGATAAATATATTAAGAAAAAATACTTTGGTATCAAATGTGTTTAAAAAAATATATATAAAAAAATTCACATGAAATGCAGCTAATTAATAAAATAAAACCAATTTAATGAGTAGCTGTTACCGCCAAAAATGACGGTGCTTTTACATGCCGGTTCCTAAAGAATAAGTATTTACTTGTTTACAGCCGACACCCATGAAATAGTAATAACGACTTTTATTAAAGTATTTGAACATTTTTTTATTTCCCCTGCCAGCGATTGGGCGGATCATTAAATGGTTCGCGTCTTTGCTAATTCCTATATGAACTTTATTTTTGACGGTTAATGCAGGCTCAGCGATGGCAACATCGCTATCGTTGCCGCCTTCGGGTTTGCTGGCCCGGGGTTCAAGCCCCATCTCCGGATGTTTAACTTGTTTTTTTAGCCGTGAATTTGAAGGAAATTATGGGAACAGACAGACAGATGGACGGACGGACGGACGGATGGATGGACAGACAACGAAATTATTATGTTTTATTTAAGGTTTATATTACTGTCATTCAACGTATTCAGGTACTGAAAAAATATGACTTTTCATACGAACCGTATAGTTGTGTAGAGATTCGATTCTCGACGTTTCACTGGAGTTATATCACAGCATCTTCAAGAGAGTGCCCTCTTGCTACGTTCTTGATCCCGACCCTTCTCACTGGCGAGAGATACCCGAGATAATTTACCTCCAACATACTCATGAGAACCTTAAATTCAACATAAACATGTACATTAACAAAAAATAGAGATGCGAACGGAATACATGTTTCTTCAATATTCTTAGTGTTTTCAAATTCAGCTAAACACTTGTGCTATTAAAATATCATTGTCTGAAATGGGTCGAACCACCGACCACTGGATCACATAAATACTAAACCAACAAGCTTTTCAAATATGTATAAGATACATATACATTCCGGTACAGCGCTGTGTACAAATGTCCCAAATTAATAAATTAGTAAGAAAATCAATATGGTATTTATTCTCCGGAAGCGCTGTCCCACCCGGGGCGGTGCTAAGTAGCGCTAATAGCGGCATAAATAATGATCGCGCCCATATTGTCTAAATGCTAAATGTGCCGTTTTGCGCTTATCCGGTCGACAGCCGAGAGCCCGAATACAGCCGGTTAAATTCGCTGACAAAACACGCAATTGATTTAGAGGCGGCGCAATCCGCGCCGTAAATGTGTTTCCAGCCCTCCTCAAGGGCGGCGATTGTATCTCAATAATAGAAACATCCGGGCGGGCGGCTGCGGTTCCAGTCCGCGGGCGGAGGGCAGGAGACGAGCGGAGGCGAGCGGAGGCGCGCGGAGACGATCGATCCGGGTCGAGGAGGCTCGCGGGGCACTATCTGCGAAAAAAATAAGCATGGAGGTATCATTGCCAGCGGCGACACCTTTGCACACTGCGTCGTGAAAAAAATGAGCATTGAGATATCATTACCAGCGGCGACACCTTTGCACACTGCGTCACGAAAAAAATAAGCGTAGAGGTATCATTGCCAGCGGCGACATCTTTGCATACTGCGTCACGAAAAAAATAAGCGTAGAGGTATCATTGCCAGCGGCGACATCTTTGCATACTGCGTCACGAAAAAAATAAGCATAGAGGTATCATTGCCAGCGGCGACACCTTTGGACACTGCGTCACGAAAAAAATACGCATAGAGGTATCATTGCCAGCGGCGACATCTCTGCATACTATGTGATGAAAATATAAGCATAAAGGTATCATTGCCAGCGGCGATACCTTTGCACACTGCGTCAAGAAAAAAATAAGCACAGAGGTATCATTGCCAGCGGCGACATCTCTGCATACTACGTGACTAAAATATAAGCATAAAGGTATCATTGCCAGCGGCGACATCTTCGCACACTGCGTCAAGAAAAAAATAAGCATAGAGGTATCATTGCCAGCGGCATCATCTTTGCATACTGCGTCACAGGAATTACAATTTTTCGACCATAAATAGCTATAGCATAGTTGGTTCAAATATTTGAAATGAGACAGATAAAGGACATATATACAACATTGAAAATTTTGCAAATGTGTGGATGTTTTTAAGATCCGATGAAAGTTGCATTGTGTAAAGTGATCACTTAAGCCTGCTATTGCAGGTCGTAAGCGCTAAGGCCACCATGTAAAGACGTCCATATATGTTTATCATATAAATAGCTTGTGTGAATCTTTAATAATTTAAGTAGATTAATTAAAAGTTTTCGAAGAGAAATTCGTAAATTCAGATGGTCAAAGTCCACCGTCACGATACTGCTGTTGCCAAGTGACAGCACTAGCACGGAACATGAAAGAACGCACATCATATTGCGTAGTTGCTTGTCAAAAGACTTGCTAAACGTAATCGGCTAATATTCTAGGCAGCATTAAATAGTCACTACAATATTTTATCTGTCAATTTCAAAAATAACTGACATCCGCGAAATCAGGCAAAGCGTCAGTTTAGGCGACGCTGAACTTTTTGTAGTTGTAAACATGATTTCCGCATACTTCCAACAAGGGAGTGGACTAGACACAAAAGACGCAGAAAGCTAAAAAAAGTTTTAAAGTGAAATTCGTAAGTTCAGGCTATTAAATTCCACAAGCAAAATATCAATTTCAGAACGGAAATTTCACTTCTTTTTACTCCTTTATATTTAACTGGTGGCGTCTGCTTGCTTGCCGTCAACAAAAACTTTGGATCGATTTTTGACCCCTTTCCCGTGGTCCAATCGAGCTGAAACTTGGCAAGTAGACTCGTGGCGACGATCAAGAAGATTTATCAAATTTTCATTTAAAAAATTTAATAATTATAGTATGATTTGGGATTTTTAGAAATTTTATTGGTTTTTTCATATTGGAATCATTAGAAAAGTTTGATTAGCAACGGCGGCCCGATAACGTCGCGGAATATTTTCTAAATTTGAATTACTCTGTTGAAAATGTTGAAAATCTAAATTGTCTGACAAATGTTTTTAGAATTTAATCTTCAAAGCATGAAGTGTCTTATCAAAGCTCAAAACATCTGTCATTTTAGAAATATATTAAATTACTGTAAGTTTAGTGTTATGTTATATTATTTAATTCGTCTTTAATTGTTGTTATATTTTACAAAGAAAGAAAGTATAATAAAAACTTGGTTTTTATGGGTAACTTTTTTTAATAGAATAATCTTAACGTCCATGAAAAAAAATATAGTTTTATGTTAAGAATATAAAAATTATTTTGAAATTCAGTATTTTTAATTCCCGCCAAAACACTTATTTTACTAGTCACGCCTAGGTACGTCACAATGCACGAGGTTAATTTGTTATTTAGGTTTCGCGGTGCACGGCGTATAAGAGATTACTGTATATTCTATTTCAATGGTTTTTTTTACAAAACAATATCGATTTTATTGTGTATTGGTGCATGATCCCCGGTAGAAAGGGTTACAAGTATTGTATGGTGCCCAGATACGCAAATACTACGGCACTATGCCAGACAAAAACAACGCATTTTTTCAAACACTGCCAAATTGATGATACATATATGTGTTGTATCAAATGTTTCCAAAAATTAAAATGAAGTTAATTAATTCCTGGGGTCCTCTAGCGGTAGATACGCGAAGGTTTTCGTGACTATTGTATTATAAAAAGTGGATTGCTTTAAAAATGGAATAAAAATGTTAATCAATTAAAAAGAGACTACATATAATTTTTTTTAAATTTTCGTTTACTTACCAGAGTGCCGTGGCGAAATTGTATAACGCGCCATTCCCGGATAGAATTGGAGGTCCGTGGTTCGAGTCCTCGAGGGATTTAAAATATTTTTTCGTTAATTTAATTTTTTCTGTATGTCTTTTCTAATTGATTAATAAAAATTGTTTAATATATTTTCATTGGTATTTGAAATATGTGAAATTTACGTATCGGTAACTGGTTTTGAAAGCATTGTTGTATGCTTTAGAAACATTTTATCCACATTCATTTTAAAATCTCAGCTGTGGCTATAAAGTCAGTTAAGTTAATAAATATAATATATAAATTTCGTTTTTTGCATAGTGGTGTTTTTGTTTCTAATTCTCTAAAGTACGGTTGTCTTTTGTCTTTTTTCTGATTCTACCTCTTGATGGGCTAATGACTGAGTACCGTGTCCTTTTTTCCACTCTACTACTACTACTAATCTCCTCCTCTTTTCCGGGAACAATTTTTCAAATTCACCTAAATATTTGGAGTTTGCATATAAATTGCTCGAGGATGCTGGTAGTCTATTGTTCAACGTGGGAACAATAAACTTCAGTGTCCTCGATTAATACTTGTTAGAGGTTTTAGGAATTGCGAGTTCCAAATTTGTGGTGCATTATTTTCAACGTTTTCAGTTGCTGTAGTATTTATCATACCTGTGGGCTAATATCCGATTGTGTTTAGAGTAGCTATATGAATGTTTTGGATCTATTTTATCTATAATATATATATATATATATATATATATATTATAGATTAACAGATTTGGGGCGATGGGATCCAGATGAAACAGTTAAAATGCTTAAACAAAGTCACTGGACACAAAATAAACTGGAACACTATTCTCTAATTCATCATTAGAATATCCACACTGGCGTATTTCATTCATGCAGTTTCTATTACACACAATCATCTGTTTATTATTTTCGCTTCTGTGTTCAATCGCACGGTTCGCTTCTGTGGTCTTCGCAACCGTCACAACAAAAAACGACTTACCACATGAATCGTCCCGTATTTATAGCGACTCAATTTTCTCGCAGCTTTTGGTATAATTTCGCGTATTTCAGATATTTCTAAAAATTTTCAAACTTATATTAAGGATACATTGAGCACATAATAGTTTTAAACAGCTTTTAATAAATACCATATTTATTAATCAATTAGAAAGACATACAGAAAAATCAAATCAACGAAAAAATATTTGGCTGCTACCGGGATTCGAACCACGAATTTCTCGCTATCCGTGGCAGGCGAGTTAACCAATCATTATGCTATAGCGGCCTAGTACATTTCCGTGAATATATTGACCTTATCTGTAAGTCTCATTTATTAATTTCTTCACATATATTATCCATTTTTAGAGCAATCCACTTTTTCTGGTACGGTAGGCTCAAATTACTTCGTGTAATTGCCGCTAGAGGACGCCAGAATTAACCGTTTTAATTCGTTTTTTTTATTTTTGGACACATTTGATACAACACACGTATATAATGTTCAAGAATACATTCTATAAAAATGTCTAAAGTAAGAATTTTTTTAATTAAATATCTTTTTAATCTTTCAGTGGACCCTTTCTATGATTTCGTTTAGAATTTAATTACAGAAGATGCATCTTAATGTCTATTTCAAAGAGATTTGGAAATCTTTATCCAGCATCACTAGATAAATGTCTTTGAGAGAATCTATTTCGTAGAAAAGGTTCTTTGGCATTATAATAACGTCTGCTTTTGATATATATATTTTTTGTATTCGTTCAGCGTTCAAAATAAAGATTTTTATAATATTGGCACAGTATGTATTTGTGTGGATTTTTATTTTTATACGAAGCTCTAGTACCAACCGTGAAAGAGAGAACTAATTAGATGTGAACGCAATGCGGATCGGGGTTAGTTAACAGAATTAAGAATGGGTCCCTTAGGTGGTTCAGTCATGTGGAACGAATGAGAATACATAATGCGAGTTTTTGCAGTTCCAGAAATAGACAATATCCGAGAAATCCTGGCTAATGATTAAGGCGTTATTATGTTTATGTTTATGTTAATTTATATAGCGCCGTTTTTGCGTAAGAGACGCTTCAAGGGCGCTTTACCTTTGTTAATATTATATAATAACTGTAACCCGTAAAAAATGACAGTACTTTGACATGTCGGTTCCTAAGGAATAAGTATTTGTTTATATTATTAAATATATGTTTTCGTATAAAAAAAATATTTTTCGAAAAAAAAATTACTATAAAAAAGTTACGGACGTTACACGAAGCTACGCGGACGAACGGGGGGACAGACAGAAAACGAAATTATCATAATTGGGTAGTGTTATTTAAAAAAAATTATAATAAATATATATGTATCTCTCAATTGAGGCTGTTGAGGAACATATTATATATCTTGGCCATAAGATCAAATTATGGAAGGAAAACTAAACAGAAGGGTTGGATCAGGTTGGGCGACATAAGGGAAACTTAATCGTGTCCTTAAAAATAACGATATTCCCATGAAATTAAAAAGAAAAGTGTTTAAAAAATGCATCCTTCCTGTGCTTACTTATATTAAAATGTGCACAGCGATCTATGAAGAGACATGTGTTAGGCGCAAGAACTGAGAGAACATAATCAGAAATGAGGAAATCAGACGCCGGACAAAGTTGTCGATGGTAAATCGTGTTGCCAAATTAAAATGGCATTGGGCAGGTTATGTAGCCAGACAGAGAATAGACAGATAGGCACCAAGAGTTCTGCGATGGAGACCACGGGACATGAGACACGTTCTCGAAAGCAGTAATCAGTCCGCCCTCTACCTCCGCGGGTAAAGGTCGTCCTCCTGATAACGTTGAATAAGAATTCAACGAAACGTCGAGAATCGTTTCTCGGAAAAACATACGGTGCGTATAAAATATCCGCAACCAGTTACAGTTAAATATGTCTAACGACCGTAATAACAGTCTTATCTCTTTAAGATAATGTTTTATTTTCCATTATTTTCCATGTATATTTTTTATTTAATTTCTTGAGTTTTTTTTTAAATGTGTACTGCCATTGTTTTTATCTCTATCTGAAGTAAATTTTTAAGTGCACTTTATAATTATTACACACTTATTACTATTATATACTAATTATATACTAATTATTAACCAAATTTTAAAAACAGTACAGGTAGTTGCTTTAGAACATACTAGTCTAGTTAAGCAACTACCTTTACCTTTTCTTTGTAAAAAATAATTTAGAATAAATAAAATAAAATAAATAAAAAAGTTGTGATTGCTTTCATGTTTACATTTTTAAACACTTTGAATTCTTTGTTTTTGCTTTTTTTTTCAATGGTGCTATATATATCGAATGCATACAAATAAATAAATTAAATGAGGGCAGTAGTTGTTGAAGTATCTAAGTAGTTCATCATTATAAATGAGGGTTATAAATGCAAAGGAAATAATATTAAAAAAAAAATTTTGAATGCCGTCACTGAAAATTACTTATTTATAATGTACCTACATAATTCGAGATTTTATAGGAAAAAACTATGTTTACAAATCATTGTTAAAAGCAAAGGCAGCAATATCCACTTTAAACAAAACACCCAAGTTACGTGACAAAATGACCGCTTCATGAGAGTTGATGTCAATTTAAGATATATAAATCATAGCAATAACAGCAATATCCAATTATGTCAACACCAAAAGTAGCGATGTCCACTTTTTGGTAGCAAACATTTATTTAAAAAATGGAAAGATAAAAAGTTTATATGCATGTATAAAAGGAGAACTGTGATAGCAATTGTTTTTCTTCTTCTTCTTTTTCTTTTATTAGATCTGTTGATCTATGTTACAAAAAACTACGCCTCCTGGGATGACGAGGTCCAGCTATCCCTCCATCTTTTCTGTGATCTTTCCGGTAGGCGTCATCCAGAGGGGATTTCATTCGCTGCCGTACGCACGAGTCTGTCACTGTCCATTATTTTTAAAAACTTATTTCCAATATATAGTTTCATAGATTTCAGAGAAATGACCTCATGAGCAGTGACAGGTTTCTCGTATTTATCTCAGAAACTTGTATACTTGGGCTGCAACTTAAATGAAAGATGGGATCCTTCGATTGAAATCAAATGCCGCACAGAGCAAGCTCGTGCAACCTTTATCCGCATGAAAAAGATGTTCTGCAGTGATGATCTCAACCTAGGATTACGAATTCGAATGGTCAGATGCTACGTGTTTTCAGTATTACGTTATGGAATGGAAGCATGGACGCTTACCGAAGAACTGATAAGGCGACTTGAGGCATTCGAGATGTGGATCTATAGAAGAATTCTCAAAATGAACTGGATTGACAGAGTTACGAATTAAGATGTTATGGCTCTAGGACACGTGATGAGACATCCAGAGAAATACGAGATCTTGCATCTCATAATGCAGGGAAAGATTGCCGGAAGTCGGGGCCCTGGAAGAAGGAGGACTTCATGGCTGAAAAACTTGAGACAGTGGTTTGGCCAGTCTACTGTGGAGCTGTTTCGGGCCGCAGTAAGCAAAGTCCGCATAGCCAACATGATAGCCAACGTCCGGTAAGCGGACAGGACACGAGAAGAAGAGAAGATCTCAAAAACACCTCAGCTGGATATTGCTGCCCTCCCTTTCCTACCGCTCACATTATTATTCAATAACAAAAGAATATTCAATATTAATTTTTCAGCCCTCCGTGCGATCGTTTCATACATGTACCGCCGGTGGAATGCGACGGTGGAGGCGGGTAACGCGGTCACCATCCCCAACAGGGGGGCATTTGCATTCCGCGCGCGGCCGACCACCCCGCCCCGTACGCCGCGCCGTTATTGCCGCCCTATACATTATTATCGTACCAACTGATCCTCGCTTGTCGAGAGATGTCGTTATTCTTTATTTGCCTAATATCAACTGTCGCCCCTCTTATTAGGATGACAATGTCAACTTATTTGAGGATTTTTCCCCGAGAAATCGCTCCACTTTGCTACCCCGCGGTGGCGGGGCGGAGAGTCTGATCGTAATCTTGTGGCGGCGGAATGCAGAAACACGTATTTCGTGGATTTAAAAAAATCGTTTAGGGGGTTGGAGCATTTGGGAGGATAATTGGGTTTGAAGGTTGTGTGGCGTGTTTCGTTATTTATTAAAAATTTCCGCCGAGAATGAAAATTTTTTGGAGTTCTCAACCCTAACGCGTAAGCGTAAATAAATAAAAACACACTGCATAAAATTGTTCAGAGATGGACATAACCTCTCTTTAAGGCAAGACAGCGGAAGTATGTCTCTCCTTGCGCATATATCAGATACATTTCTAATGCAGTTAAAGTATTACTAGTATTATTGACTAAAACTTATTTTTCACAATAGACGTTACTTTTTTATATTTCGTTCCAAACCGAGCTCTTCAAGTAAAAATATCTATTTTGAATGAAGCGTGACTTACTTACTAAGACATAATACGTTTTAAGAGTACTTTATCAGCTTATATATTATATTTATGTATTTTATTTTTTTATATTCTTAACTCCATGTAATTATAATTTTAAATTTCTTGATATTTTTAACACCTTGTTATTATAATTTTAATATGTATGAAATAACATGATGTGATTTACTCCTCCCATAAGCATGGGCGTCAGCTCTTTTATGACTAGTAAAACGTTTGCTTTTTATTGTATGAAGTATTTTTGTATTCAAAATTATGTACCATGAACACGTCTCTAATAAATAAAAAAATATAAAAATTGTTCGACGTTTACATGATTGTTTCATATATTTTTTAATTAAGTCAAACGTAATGGAACCAGCCACGTAACCATACCATGTACCAAGAAATTTACGTTTGTTCATGTGTACGTACATACACGATGACGTTACGAGATGTTAGAATCAGAAAGAATTAGATATAATCGATGTTTTTCCAGCACTCTACACCTTTTACACTAAAACAACCTGCGATGCAAAATTCAGTCTAATTTAACTTTCGATTAACGTGTTATTACCATCGACAAAACGGTAGCGAATATAAGTGTTGCAAACCGAGTGATAAATATCCGGCTAGTACCTACCGACAAGCGAGAAGTATTTCTAGTACGAACGTGAGCGATTTAAATAACGTGCGAAATTGAACAAAATATTCGAGAAAGTGACCGATGCAATAGAAACAGTATAATAAAAAGTTACTAGAGATAATTAGTGCGAATTAAGAAATTGGATAAAAAATGTATGAAATATTTTAAAAACATTTAGTTACCGTAAATTTATGAACAATGCTCTAGTAGAATTGGTGTCTTGTAACTTTTCGTAATAAATAAAGTTTTAATGGTTTTAGCTTTTCATTTGACACCCGAAGCCAAATAGAAAATATTATGGTGGTCTGTGTTCGTGATTTATTTAACTGAGATGCTCAGCAAACATCAGAAAGAATTGAATGGCTCGTTGGTGTAGTGGTCATGGCGGTCGTCTAGTGATCTAGTGGTCGGCAGTCCGAACCCCTTTCTAGGACACCAGCAAATGAATCCTATTTTCATAGCACGCGATTTTATCTTGATTTGAGAATTGTAAGAATATTGATGCGACACGTATTCCATGTTTGCATTTCTATTTAGAAAAAAAGTAACCCATATAAACTATGTTTTTATTATACTCCCTTTCTTTGTAAAATATAACAACAATTAAAGACGTTATATAACATAACACTAAACTTACAGTAATTTAATATGTTTCTAAAATGTCAGATGTTTTGAGTTTTGATAAGAAACTTCATGCTTTGAAGATTAAATTCTAAAAACATTTGTCAGTCAATTTAGATTTTCGACATTCGTAGTGAAGTACCTATTATGTATACCGACGGAGTAATTCAAATTTAGAAAATATTCCGCGACGTTATCGGGCCGCCGCTTTGCTAGTAATCAAACTTTTGTAATGATTCCAATTTGAAAAAACATTAAAATTTCTAGATCTTCTTGATCGTCGCCACGAGTCTGCTTGCAAAGTTTCAGCTCGATTGGATCACGGGAAAAGGGTTAAAAATCGATCCAAAATTTTTTCATCCGGCAAGCCGGCAAGCAAGCAGACGCCACGAGTTAATATAAACGGAGTAAAAATAGTCTATTAATCTAATCTATTTGTAAGTATCTTAAACTATATAAGTAAGATTTCTTACAATGTTTTCTGGCAGAATTCTTTAGAAAAAATTACTTTAATGTACAGGGGACGAAGTATTACAATCGCAAACCTTATTATTCTGTCAATTTCATATTCTAGTCATCCGTCCTGTAGAAAATGTATCCCTAATTCAATTTAAAAGAAAAAGAAATTCAATTTCAAATATAAATGGTAGTAAGATACTGAAAATGTATTTAAAGTTTACTGCTAATTTATTTAACGACAACGAATTTTTCTCTCAATACTGAGTTCTCGACGAAAATGGGATTGGGTGTAGTTGAAGGTGTAGGAATTTTTATTTTATATTACCGCAGCAGTGTTTATCTTCCCACATCTGAGTTACTGACCTGCCAATTGTTCGTGTTAATCATTTCTGTGCTCTGGGTTGCGGTGTAAAATTAATAGCGTTAATTAAAATGACTAAAACATTTCTATCGATGAAAATTTCGGTGTTTTCGGGTCGTTTGTTGAAATACTCGTACGTCTTCGTATTACATTTTATTTTTTTAAATCTGTTATGTAAACTAAGTTATTACTAGGGAGTATTTTTTAGAGGTATAGAACATTAAAATGAAATAAAACACAAGAAAATTGTGGTAACGGCCATGGTATTTACTTTTATTGAAACGATAATTTTATTCCATTAGTGTTCAAATATGATTACGTACAACGATTTTCGAATAAATTTGCACAATTTTCAAGCGTTGTTTTGACGTAAGTTTATTTTTGGATGGTGAAACGACACACCAAATTGAACACAAAGCAGTTTTAAGCTGTCAAATTGAATATTGCTTTTAAAAGTGTCGCCAATTCAAAAAACAAACCTGTATGATATTTTTACTCCCTTTCTTTTAACTCGTAGCGTCTGCTTGTCTGCCAAAAAAATTACGATCGATTTTTAACCCTTTTCCCGTGATCCAATCGAGCTGAAACCTTGCACGCAGACCCGATGATAAAAATGATCTTACAAATTTTCGTTTAAAAAATAATAATTATAGTATAATTTTAGGTTTTTCGAAATTTTAACGGTTTTTTTCAAATTGGAAACCATACAAAGGAGAAAAGACGCGTGGAGAAGGCGCAAAACCTGTTTCAACTAGTCTGACTCGAGCCATGGGTCCAATCAAACGGTTTCGCCGACGCCGTGCCCCCCTATACCAATTATTACGTTTTCAATATTCTATAAGTTTTAAAGATAATAATTTGCATGGAATAGATTTTTATATGAACTTGAAAAGCAAGAGGAATATGTTGATAGAATATCAAATTGGAAACAATACAAACGAGAAAGGGAGTATAATAAAAACTTATTTTTATGGTTTAGTTTTTTATTATACACTAATGGCATAAAATTATCTTTCAAAAAAAGTCAATGCCATGACCACTCCCACGATTTTTATTTTTTATGTTTTATTTCATTTTAAAGTTTTTTATATTAAAAAAAACCTTATATAAGTTACTATATGTTTTATATTTTATATGAATCTCCTGGATTAATTTCTTTAAAAATAATATGAAGGATCAATCAAAATCATAATAATAAAAGAGCTGCACATTTTAAGAGTTATTTATCAATCTTGCACAATAACTTGTCCTTTCTGGCTCTTTTTACAAAAATATTTTCAACAAAATACAAGCATTTTTGATTCCCGGCAACATCATAATCGAAACCCGAAAGCCGTTAGTTTTTTCTTTGCAACAAATAAATATGTCACAACGCTATAAATATCAAATCACATGAAAATGTATTGTTAATTCATCAAACAAAGTAAATAAGTTTGCAGTACTTAGTTGGTTTATTTTAAATGAATAATTTATTGTATTAGGTTAGTTCTAATACATGAATACAATATGTATTGCTGATTAAAATCTTTGTTAGTAGGTTGCTCGTATAATATAGAAATGTGCCTGTTGGTTGGCGCTCCTATATCTATCTGCCTCCCGCTTCGGAAATACGGGTGATGGTATGTATGAAAAATGTGGGCTAAAAACCACTCTGATGAATGCGGGCATTAGTAGCGATGGAAAGGGTTGCGGAGAGAATCATCGGAGGGATGAGGCAGCGCGGCTGGGGGATGGGGAATGAGGAAAGAGGGAAGAGGCTTGCTTTGTCATCTTCTTTCCGGAAAAATTTATCGGGCTTTATTTTTGTGTGCAATCGCAGAGATTTTGCTATTCTCCAGCGGAAGTGATCTCGGAGAGGAAATAAGTTTCGCTTCACCAGAAAAGATATGATGAAGTCATTTTATGCTCGTATTTGAGGGTGCATCTGTTGTTCTGAAATGAACATAAAAATTATATATTATAAAGTGAAAAAAATTATATTTTTTTTTTTGTTATCGAGAAGAATTAAAAGATTTTTTTAATAGAGATGTGAACACGATTACGTGCTATGAAAATATGACTAACTTACTGTTGTCCAGGAACAGGGCCCGAATCACCGACCACTGGATCACTAGGCGAGAGTCATGACCACTGTACCAAAAAGCTACCATATTATATACTATTTCATAATTAACTTTATCTTAATTTAACTTTATTTATTTAATTTACAATCAACCTTTTTTAACCACCAGCTTCGGAAAAATCCTTTTTCTTCGGTAGGTAAAACTAATTGTTGACTTAAAATCTTCTTTTTTTCATTGTTGTACAATTTTCCATATTGAAAAAAATTACAATTGTTTTAATACAAGACTTTTTAAATACATAAATGGAGATGCTCACATCGAATCCTACTAATCACACCAAAATCAAATAAATTTAGCTGTGCAAATAAGACTTACCTACCTTGTGGTCTCCTGGAACGAGGTTCAAACTTTCAATCACTAAAAACTGGTGGCATCTTAACCACTAGACCAAACCTATTCTGTATAATAATAAAAATCAGTACCATAAAAAGTATAGGGAAATTGCCGAACAAATTAAGTTAGTTATTTTTACTTGCTTTGCATATTTCTAACGATTCTAATTTATCCAATTTAAGACCAAAATTATCTCAACGGAAGTAAATATACCCAAATTTATTTAAAGTTTGGAGATTTTCCATTTAATTAGTATTTAAAACATAAATGATTATTTAAAGAGTAGGTTGTTGGTTTTGTGGTTAGGATTCTCGCCTCGTGATCCAAAGGTCGCGGGTTCAAATCTCACTCCAGACCAGCAAGTTGGTTCTATTTTCATAGAACAAGCGTTTAGTTTAGTTTGAAAATAGTAAGAATATTGATTTGACATGTATTCCTTGTTCGCATCTCTATTTAAAAAAAAAACATTTCAAAGCCTTCACCCTTCAACGTCCCGGGTTTATATCCCGGTGGTTATCAAATATTTTTTCGACCCATAGTTTTTTTCTGTATAGCTTTCTAATTCGTTTAAAAATCATACAACAGTGTTCTAAAATTACAGCTTTACAATAAGATGGGTTTGAATAATAATTCAAATTTAAATTAGATATTTAAAAATACATTTCTATCTAGTGTAGAAGGGTGGGAGTACCAAATATTGGTCAGGCCCTGATTTCATTGGTAAAATAAGGGAGCCTTGAAATTAATTGGTGCAAAAAATAAGGCTCGTGTGTTCCACAGGCACTCTCGGTAATTACTTCGGGCCAGAAACAATAAAATAAACTTAATGGATTAAATTTGTGTTTGGTCAGGCGAAAACAATCAAGGTTTTTAAGAACGGGAGGTCAGGAAATTTAAATACATCGTAGATCCACATATTTTACGTAAAAAATCGATTAAGTATAATTAGTACATTCATGAATATGTATAATAGTGCTAAGCACTGTGCTTTATGAACGTAGGTACGAGGTATATATTTTTTATTCAAATATATAAAAAGTACCGTGTACATACTACAGAATTCGCAAATAAGTTATTTACCTACGTATCAGGAAGTAAAAAGATATTTTATTTTTTGAACACGTGAATTACTTTGTGTCGATACCTTGCGTGATAACGAGTATAACGTATTTTTACCACTTTTATATTGTTTGTCTGTCTGTTTATCTGGACGGAAACTTACAATCGATGTTTCACCCGCTTTTCAATCTCCGATCGAGCAGAAATTTTGCACGTCGATTGGAGCGTGGAAAATTTTCATTAATCAATTAGATTCACTAATTAATCATACAATGCATCCTTATTAATAAATAAAGTTTTAATATGGGAAATTGAGGTGAGATTAGGGAAAACAAGGGAATGAAAATGAGCTCGCCAAAAGAGATGGCAGTGATTTTGTATGAAATATGTACTTCGTAAGTGCATTAAAAAAAGTTGGAAATTATTTAATGAGCTTACCAAAATAATGGCGCTAGTTTCCTGCCGAAGTGATTTTGTAAGTTGCGTTATATTAAAACTAAAAAATAGAAAAATATATTTCATGAATAATATTACAGTACACATTTCATTACATATGTAACATATTATATTACACGCTTATATATAAATGTAATGAAAAGTAAAAAAAAAAAATTTAATTTTTAGTGGTTAGTACATTTAAATGAAGCGTGATATAAACAAAAATTATTATAATGTATTTGTAGTAGGAATCTCACCAGGGCTAGATATAATCAGCAACATGTGGTGTTTATTACTTGTGCTCGTCGACAGTCAAAAATAAACGAGAATCGGAATGATATATTTTTTGCTTGCAATAACTTGTGGAAAAATTTCCTTGCTTTTTCGGCAAAAAGCTGAAACCTAGCAAAAGCGGCAAAAGGTTTTAAAAAAACCACCGCGGATCGAACAACAGGTATTGTTGTCAATTCCATTTTAATAATATTATCACAGGTCGTGGCTGTTGGTGGTAAATTAAAACACTGGAAAATAATTATCGATTTATTAGTAAATTTAATAAATTCATAAAGTCACTGGAAACAAATAAAATGTAAGCGCTATTTTTTAATTCACACTATTTCGCAATGGATCGCTCGTCTGTGAAACACTTAATTATTGCTTGTTAGAATATTTTATCAAATTGTCGCACTTCGCCCGATATCTGTCGCTTCGATTAATCTACGCGTTAGTAACACTGCAGTCGCTATCGCTGGTTAAGTGGCATCGGTTGATCGTCAAAATAATCATGAACTCTCCGCGGCACTGACTCCGCTTTTTATACGAAACATGTTAGTTTTTCGAACCTTCGAGATTATTCTATGCATTACTAGTGTTTGTGAGAATATTCCCGCCTCTCCCAGATTGTTCCCGAGTGTTGTAGGCCGTTATGGAATGTTCAAGAGATTTCGATCGTGTTACTGTTCTCAAGAGGCTCTGTCAGTGCGCAATCGTATCGTTACAATTATGTATCTCGGCATCCGCGTCCATAATCAGTAATAAGATACAAAACGATTACCACACAGGTTAGATACGTACCAGGCGCGGTCGCTTCATACATGCTTTGGATGTTCAAGTTTGTGTTTACTGGGGTATTATGCCGTGTTGTTACGACCTTTCGGGCCGACGTTTCGGATCCCATTGCAGGGTCCATCATCAGGGCTGATGTGTTGTCTTGAATGTTGGTGTTGTGGTTAAGTATCGGCTTGCAATACCGTGCCGAAGTCATGATGTGTTTGTATTGTGTTGTATGTATGATTCATCTGTTGTCTGATCACTATCTCTGCGGAGTCTGCGACGAGAATGACTTTGAAGCGCCGGATACCAAGATGTTTTTAATTTGAGACCATCATCTCTATTAATGTTTATCGGATGCTTGTAGATTTCTAGCGCTTCCTTGATAAGACGCGCATGGTGACTCTTAGGCTTTCCAAGGATTTTCGGTTCGAATGCAAAATGATGGCCGGTATCCAGAAAATGCTCAGCCAATGCTGATTTTTCTGGATGACCGAGTTTGCATGCCCGTTTGTGCTCGTTGACCCTTTTGGAAATGGTACGCGCCGTTTGCCCCACGTATACTTTATCGCAGTCTTGACAATCGAGTCTATATACACCGTCTGTTTCTAAGCGATCTCGATCCTTCGCTGATCTCAACATATCCTTAATTTTGAAGTTGGTACCACTAATTACCAGTTAATTTTGAAGGATGATGATGGACCCTGCAATGGGATCCGAAACGTCGGCCCGAAAGGTCGTAACAACACGGCATAATACCCTAGTAAACACAAACTTGAAGATTCTGAGTGGCCGTGAAAACCTAAGAACATTCTATGCTTTGGATGCTCCGCATCCCTTGTGTTCTAGAGTCAAAAAGCTTTAGACTTTTTAGTGTATATTATAGATATCTCACAGAGACGAAACTGTATTAATTATGGGAAAGTAGGTATAGAAGTCATTTGGGTGTACACAGGACTTATGACCTGTCTTTTTATGGTTGGCTTAAGTGATCACTTTACACAATTGTAACATTCGCCATTTCCACCCATGATAGAATATACCATGCTTATTCATTTTTTGGAAGTTGTATATATGTTCAAATTGCGTGGAAATGATTAATAATGTCTCTGTGACATAAATCCAGCACTGTTCTGAAAGATTTGAACAAACTCAAAATATTCTGAATTTAGACTTTTTGTTTCTAGCCGAATACAGCATTGCAGAAAATAAATTAGTTCAGTATTATAGAAAATAGTCGTAACACATACTACGACAAGGCGCGCGTACGGGGCGACTCGAAAATACATATACATTCTCAACATAGAACATCTATGAAACACGTAAACACAGCCACCAGCAGCGGCGGAATCTGTAACGAATTCCGTATCCACACAGAGTTCAAAAATTCGATTTTCGCGCATGCGCATTCATTTCTGCTCGTCGGGATCTTCGGATTGTGGATACGGACTTGAAAACAGCATCCAACGGAGTCACCCGAGGACAGCCGAACGTAGCCGAGCAGTCACGGCTGAAGGGTCGAGACATATTACGAAACGAGCGGATTTTTTTGAGGATTTTGTTTGTTTAAATAATCATTTAAATTAAATTTGATTAAACGGTTTGAACACTCTTTCAAGAACTAGGAAAGGACACACGAGTGCTCTCAACAACATAATATTATCTTATCTTAACCACACTAGCAATTTTCCTCAGAGAATTTTCCACAATGAAAAGGACTAAAACGTACAACCGAAGCACACTAGGCGAAAACAGACTTTCTTCCCTTGCTTTAATTTATATTGAGAAAACACTCCTGCTGTTTTTAAAAGAGAAGACAAAATTTCACAACGATTTTATAAAGAAAGAGCGTCGAATCGAGCTTAAGTTTACATAAATGAAAACTCGGGTATGTAACGGATTTTTTAAAATAGGTACGAATGACGCATGAAATTGAATAGAAAATTGTTGAAGCGTAGCTTAAAGGATTTATAAAGCTTATTTGACAGACTATTTTTGTTACTATTTGTTGTTGCATGAGCTAATCTATATTTGATGGTAGGTATAAACTGAGTATCCAGCATCCCTTCTATCAAAAGTCACCGACCGCCACTGATACATACGACTAATTAGCCTAGAAAACTCTACACAGAAGATTCTGATTTGTCCTTCCTTGAGTACATTTTCTAAAAAAAATTTTTTAAATTTGTACTGGCACGAGGATGATATAGTTTTAGAAATTACAGGTATGTAAATAACAGTTGGTCAGATGACTCTCTGAACAAAATGATGAACAATGAATTATAAATAATTCTTTGTTCATCATTTTGTTCAGAACTTGAAAGCACGCTTACCACTATTTAAATTTCGACACAATTCAATATTTATTCGTGTATTTTTTTGATACATTTGATACATTGATGATATATTTGTACAAACCTTAAATAGAAACCCTCATAAAAAAACCCTCATACCCTAATATAGTGACCAAGAACTTAGGGATCCGTTCTTCTACCAGTTATATCAATAAATTTTCCTATTTTCAATAGTATAAAGTGGTATAATTTAAAAAATTTTGACGCTATGAGTTTATTTACTTTTTATTTGTCTTTTTCGATTCTAGTTGTCGATTAATATTTAGTTATTTCACCCTAATCATTGCCTAATGGCATTTTAAAATGTTTCTTCCCTTTATTGAAGCCATCAAAGTTCATTGGCCACCATTCCCAGTCCGTGGAACGTCCTCCAGCTGATATGAAGGGCGATGAAGAGTAACGACTCAATTCTTGGCAAAGCTTAAATTTTATAACATAATCAAAATAAATTCTCATTTATATGGGAAGTTCCCCAAGTAGAATAGGATGTGTTTAGTATCTGGTTTAAACTACGCACGCACATTTAATAACAAGAAAAATTTTTTTTTTCGCTTAGTTTCTAAAACATTGCAACATTTTGAATATTTGTACGTTCTTAAATTTATTCATATCGTAAATTACATATATGTGCACTCCCAAATAAGATACGCTTATGTTGGTGACTTTGAGAATATATAAAAATTATGAACTAATAATATCTTGAAAATTTAAAAAAAAATATAGAAAATAACAGAATTGTTTAAAATTGCAGGTACGTTAAATAGTTTTACGAAAAATTACAATAAATAAAGTATATTGTTTTAAAATTGAGAAATTTTTTACCATTTTGTGGATACTTTTATATTGAGATTAAATCTGTGATTCGATTTTTAAAAATTAGGAAGTTTATCCGTGTGACTGACTTTGCATCTAAAATAGGTAGGTATATATAGCAGTCTTCTGGTTTGTGTCTTCTGGGTTATTATGCTGTGTTTTTACGATCATTCTGGCTGACGTTTCGGATCCCATTACAGGGTCCATCATCAGAGCTGATGACTGAATGATGGACACGACATAATAACCAGAAGATACAAATCACCAGATTCTGAGTGGCCGTAAAAACCTAAGAAAATTCATATATAGCAATATTCCATCAATAAAATGTGAATTTGATTATTAATATAATTTCTTTTCATTGTAGATTTTTAGTTCATATTTTATTGGTATCGAATTCCACTATAATATTTTAATATATACGTAACATATTTTTAACATAACATAGGTATCTATGATAAGTTGGTGTTGTAGGTATAAACTTGCTTATGAATTATGAATTTTCATGGAAATTTTATTTTTAAAATGTCATTTTATTTAAATGGTAAAACATATTTCATTTTTAATGACTGTTCTCATAATTTCCTTTAGAGTGCCGCAGTATAAAAATTTTGGATTCTTATGCGAAAATTGATCCAAGGCTAGTACTATTTTTCTGGTACAGGCTTTTAGTCTAGTTTAAAAGTAATAAGAATTTCGATGCGACTTCTGTTCCGTGATGACATTTATTTTTGTATAAAAAGAAAAATAATAAGAAAAGATACAATTAGTAACCTATTATTTTTTTATTAGTTACGTTATACAGTATTTAAATATTTAGATTCCCTGTTTTTTTAATTAGATTAAAAATTTAAATAATTAGGTTTACAAAAATTAGGTATTACATCACTTAATAAAATTAAAAAAATATTAAAAAATAAAATCATGTAAAAAGACGGATTATTTTGTTATTTTGATTCCAGAAAAAAAAACAAAAACGATTTAATTAAATTAAAAATAAGCAAAATAATTTAACGATATACATTTTTAATTTTAATTCTTTTGAAAAATCGCATCCTTACATTTCAAAAGGCTCTTTGACCGACCCGCCAACCTTATGAACGGCCAAATATTATTTCGGCATTAACATAACAAACACAGTGGAGATTGAATCTCAGATTTATCAAATAAATAAACTCGTTTAATGTAACTAAGTTAATTAACCAAATTCGCCTACAATTTGTGTTAGCGCCCACAGAAGTTTGCCCGTACTTGAGGATTCCTACACTAAACAATATAAAAAACGAAGCCAGGGAACTCAGCGCCCCGTTTATCGTTTAATAATTCAAATTTTATGGGTGCAATTTGTGTCCGCGGGGATATTATCGAATAATTTTCTTACATTCAGGCAATAATTATCAAGGGATAATCAATGTGTATTTTATTGAAAATACTTTTTGTGTACAAGGTTATTCAAATTATTCTGTTTCAGTTTATCCTACGGCTCTCTTGCTTTTCAACGATAACTAACAATTTAAATAAGTAATTTAAACAAAAACAAACTACTTGAATCAATCTGTTACAAAAAGTAAAAAATAGAGTATTATATTGCGTAGATTTTTCAAATTAATTAAAGTTGCTAAACTATTGAAACACCGTCATCATTGTCGTTCTATAACTTGTATTTGATGCCACTTGAAACGTTATTTTTACAACAAGATATGTTATTTTTCAATAGTTATATATGTAATTAATTTATAGATAAAAATTGACTTGGTTTAAACCACTATATTTTTGGTAACACCAACCGGTTTCGGAAACACCGTCCGTTCTTCAAAGTTCTGGGTAAACTGCAAACTAAACTATAATTAATATCCAAAGGAAATTACCTACAGTCCTATCTTAAATATGTTCCCATTCACCACATCATTTGTCTCTTCCACCATCACCCCCACCAATTTATTACCCCCTTCTCAGTCAACCGCCTATTGTAACACCTGACAATAATTTTATTTTATTTTAATTAAGGAGACATAAACATACATGTTGATAGAATATACATTTTATACAAGCAATGGCTATGTCAAGTCCTCAATTAAGAAATAAACATTAAAATTTAAAAAAATTTAAGAATAAAAATAATTAAAAAAACAGACGATCAAAGAATATTATTAATATTTTTAATATTAACTTTGTGGTCAGGCGTTTTAATCAAATGTTAGATATGTTAGTGTATAACCATTTACTGAGATTTTTAGTCTTCCGGTTTCGAGACGTACCCGTCTCTTTCTCAGGACAACCACTTTTGTGAATAGTACTATGGCTGTGGTTGTCGTTATTTAACGTTATTTAAATGCTGATGTAGTGGTTGTCCCGACGAAGAGACAGGTACGTCTCCAAACCGGTAGACTGGAAATCTCAGTAAGTGGTTAAATATTTACATAACTTATATTTTGTTAATAAAAGAATGCTGAAAATAATGTCGTACGACAGGTAAACAAAGACAAAAAAAGTTACTGAAGTTATAATTGCCTGTATTTTGTAATGCTTAGTTTGTGGCTTACCCTGAAGAATTTTTTTATATAAATATATAATATATAATTTTATATAAATATAAAATAAAAGCATGCCAAAACCCCCAATCGGAAAACCTAAGTGCTAAGTAAAAATATTTAGAATAGAGTATGGGGAACAGAAATGAGGTGCATTTATTTTTTGTACAAAGGATTCAAACTGGATTTAGCCGATTATTTCCATGTTTTGACTGCACTTAGCATTCCGTTCGCAATTGTTTCAAACTCCCGTTCAGTTAGATTCAGCGCGTTTTAAATCTGGTCTATTTAAAACTTTGCACTCTAAAATACTACACAAAATGCATCAAAACAAATTCATGCATAATATTATACATAAAAGAGATTGAACTTTTTCTTTTCCTGAACTGTTCACATTAAAATACATTTTTTAAATTAATGTTGTTACTGTGAATACTTACTTTCCATCACGCCGTTTCTTCGCAGGTATAGATAAAGAGGATAGAGCGCTACACTCGTCTGCCCTGACACACAACACTCACCTAATCCACATTAAAACATATTTGCCTGAAAAACATTTGTTGAGGGTCCTAACAGGACCATCTTCTAGAGTCTGGTTAATCTGATTAAGCCACGTCTTTCAAGGCTGCCCTCTGCCCTCAGCGTCAACACTTGTATCATATATCTTTCTTACCCATCTTTCCTCATCCATTCACTCAACATGATCGATCCTTCTTTATTCTACTAACATGTAAGGATCATTTTTACGTTCTTTCCTTATTTCTTCATTCTTTTCTCCCTCATAAATGGATTTTTATTATCTCATTTCCACTGCATTTAATCTACTTTCGTTTCTTTTCTGCTATCTCCAGGCTTCACTTCCATACATTAGTGTTGGTGCCGGAATTCTATTGTGTACCGCTATTCTTGCCCCAGTAGACATGTGAATACAATGTGTCTGTAAATATACTACATCGATACAACAGAATGCTGCAGATAAAATTTGTCGACAAAATAAAAATAAAATTGGAAAAAATTCTGTACGCATTGCATGTAGGTACAAAGTTCGACAAAGGATTTTTCAGAATCAATCATCTACCTGGTTAAACTGGAAACTGAAATGCCATTACTAATCTTGGTACAAACGTATATACTGTTTATGTCAAAGCGGGGCTAGGAAAATTCAATGTTCGTCGATTTACATGTAAAACGAGGGATGTTGTTTTATATTCATGGTTCAATTCATGAACATGTGTACATTTCATTAAGGCTGCCATCCAACCCTTGCCGTTTAGCCCCTCGGGAAAGAAAGACAAATAATTGATTTTATTTGTTTGGTATGGTTTTTTTTTAATGTCTTTGGTAGCTTCACTGCTGAGTATCTAGCGATAACTGTCGCGTGGGTCTCTTACCACGTAAATTAAAACATCTGTTATAATTGCTCGTGATCTAAGGTGTATAAAAAAGTAACCCATAAAAACCAAGTTTTTACTATACTCCCTTTCTTTGTAAAATATAACAATAATTAAAGACGAATTAAAACATATAACATAACACTAAGATTACAGAAATTTAATATATTTCTAAAATGTCAGATGTTTTGAGATGTCAAGATTTTGATAGATTCAATTATCATCAATATCGTACATTATGAATTTCCAGCGCCAAATGATTTAGTCAGAATCAGATTTGAGTAATGTAGAATTCTTCAAAACTAAGCAGAAATCTAAAAGAAATAAATTATTATTTGATTTTCCCAAAAAACCCAATTTTGCTGTCATCTGTGAACCAATTGTTTTGTAAATTTTCGAAATTCGTAGTGATGTACCTATTATACCGATGGAGTAATTCAAATTTAGAAAATATTCCGCGACGTTATCGGGCCGCCGCGCCGTTGCTAATCAAAGTTTTCTAATGATTCCAATTTGAAAAAACCAATAAAATTTCAAAAAATCCGAAATTATACTATAATTATTAATTTTTTTAACGAAAATTTGATAGATCTTCTTCATCATCGCCACGAGTCTGCTTGCCAAGTTTTAGCTCGATTGGATCACGGGAAAAGGGTCAAAAATCGATCCAAAGTTTTTGTGGACGGCAAGCAAGCAGACACCACGAGCTAATAAAAATGGAGATCGGCTAATTTTTTTAAGACCTCGAAATTTACAAGCTGCCTTCTCGTAAATTGAATTTTATACATTAAATGACACAAAAAAACTGTTTAATGGTTTCTGTAAAATATCCGTTAGAAGCGATATCCGGGAAAAGAACAGTCGGGTAGATAAATAAGGGTGGTGTACAAGAATATATTATATAAAGAGCATTATTCTTTCCGTAACCCTTACGTGGCATTTTAAGCTACGGTTACGCGTACGCCCTTTTGGAAAAAAATATCTGCTGATTGTCTGCAAAATAAGAATTATGTATGTTTTTTGAAAAAAAAAATTAATCGATTTTAACAAGCTGTTTGAAACTGTGTCCGAATACATACAAATATATATTATAGATAAAACTTACTTTTTTCGTAAAAGCGGTGTTTTTTTTTATTTAATTACATACAGCATTATTAAAAAAAAATCTAGTGTATTTTAAGTATATTGATACATACATTTATTATATCGTTGTACCTCTCCAAAAAGAGACTAACTCTTGTGTCTGGAAAAGGACTTACACTTTTATATATATATATATATATGTATATTTTAGTTTTTTTATAGTACATAAATGTATATAAGAGGAAAAAAGTTACTTATTTGCGATAATTAATTCGTTTATTAATTAATTAATTCCAATTGGAATCTTTTCAGGGTTTTTATCATTTTATTTAAGTTGTATTAAAACGAATGAATTTTTCGTAATCGATATGAGTTACTGTAATGATAGCCCAACGTTTTACAGAATATAAGTCAGAAATATTTTTAAAAAATGCAAATTTCGATGTCGCATATCTCCATAACCATTGATATTAGGTGATGATAGCTTGAAAATTTTCGACTCATAATCGAGGCAGGAATACAGTCCTGCGAGGTTATTAATGTTTTCCAAATAGCCCTGTAGAAGGCTGTTTTATGCGATATATATTCACATATATGCTTAAGGGTACCTACCTACCAATCTTTTTGGTTGTTTTCACACTATTTTCTCCGCGAGTATGAGTAAATAAATTATTATGAAATTTTTTATGTGTAACATGTTTACGCTTGGTTCATGGGAGGCCGCATACTTATTTGCCGTTCAAACGTCTTAACTGTTTTTTTTATATAAACAAGGCGGTTTGAAAGAGTCATTACTGGTCGTTATTGAGAAATGAACGAAGCTTTAGTGAGTAAAGATGTTACACATCATTTTGAGGAAAACGAAAATTACGCGTACTTTTGGTCAAACCTCGTATGTACAAACGTACCACTCTGTAGGGAAAGAAGTGTGCTGCCTCCCTCGTGGTGACAATTTGGCTGCCGCCCGTCGCAGCCCAGTTAACAAGTGCGTGATTATGCGGACGTCCGGGCCATGTGCTGTCCGCTCAGACGGCTCGGATCGGAAGGGCTCGCAACTACGTGGGCGTTAATAATTACGTAATGTTTTGGACGCCATCGAAAATATTTACCCGCGCGGATAACGGCGCCAGTGTAAACGCCGCGTTGTTTGCTTTCCGTAGTCGTGCGGGAATGTAGCGAAATTGAAAAAAAGCCTTTTTGTTTAATAAACACTTAACGGAAAAAAGGAAGAGCTTAAAGCTCTCTCAAGCGTTTTTTGGTTCGGAGAAAACTATTGGCGTTTAAACGGATGGAAACATAAACATTGTTGTCTCTACTTGAGTTTAATTATATTATATATTGTAACGAGGCTAAAAGGAGTCGCGCACTTGTGTCAAGTGACAGTTGTTTGAAATGGTCACAATACTAACGAAGATTCCAGAACAGCCTAGCATAATCTACGGCTTATGAGAGACATCTCCAAAAGTCTGAAAATTCTCGAAAACGCGGGAAACGTCTCGGAATTTCGATAACA
This sequence comes from Agrypnia vestita, assembly GCA_016648135.1. Classification (NCBI taxonomy): domain Eukaryota; kingdom Metazoa; phylum Arthropoda; class Insecta; order Trichoptera; family Phryganeidae; genus Agrypnia; species Agrypnia vestita. The sequence continues at coordinate 137,287 of JADDOH010024825.1, forward strand.
GCATTAACCACTATAAATACGACAAGCGGGAGTAAGAGTAGAGTTATTTTTCAGTGCGCGTCTGACAGCGATAACAGAAGCGAAGGTAGCTGCGGGCGGCGAGTCAGTCCGGCCAAGCGAGTGGTAGTGGCGAGAAGCCAGTGATGTCAAGCGATCAGCAATTCGACAGCGATTCTAGAAGTTTTTTACGTAGCGAGATAAACCGAAGCGAAATTAATATGTGCGGAAATTGGATGGAATATTCTGGGGAATAGTGAATATAGTGTCGAAGGGAATATAAGGTGTCTATTTACGAGTGATAAATTGCGAAACAGTTTAATTTAAGGAATAGCGTTACATTTAATAGTGATAAGTGATTTTGTACGTTAGTTTGATTAATTAATCGGTATTCAATAAATCCGTTATTAAATCCCAGCGTTTTCATTAATTCTTCCTGCAGCCACGACACGTGACAATATTTTACTTCTCAGGATGCGAGAGTATCAAAATCTCACATCTGATGACGCATTATATATAAAATATTTTAGATTGTCAAAAATTGTGCGAGTATATAATAATTTCGTTGTCTATTTGTACGGTAGCTCCGTAACTTCCTGGAATTAATGGCTGAAAAACGAAATTACACGGCTGGAAAAAGACTCGAACCTTGGAAGCGCGGACGGCAACGCGACAACCAACCGACATAGCATTACCAGCGATTCTCCAAGGCGCGTCAAAAGTCAAAATATACTACTCATTGTGAGAGCAGGGTTTAGCTAAGATACGAACCATTAATCGGCGTTTGAGAGGCTTTCTATTATGTTTGATAAATAATGGTATATGTGGTAGTCTATCATGGATGGAATTGGTGAACGTTGTATTGTGTAATGTGATCACTTAAGTAAGCCGTACGATAGGTTGTAAGCTCTATAAACACCCAAAACGACTTCCATACCTAATTTCCTATATTAATTAGCTTCGTCTCTGTAAGATATCTATAATATATCTTGATTAATGATGTTCCCCTGGGGATAAAATCCAGTATCGTGTTCTTGAAAAATTTGGACGTAGTCAAAATATTTTAATTTTTTTATTTAATAATAATAATATTAAATCTATAGAGATAATTTAATGGTTACCCATCTTATCCTTTAATTTCATCCACGTATTCAAGAACAGTAAAACATAATATATTACTCCCGCTTAAAACATGTTAAACTAGGAGATGTGCTTAAAATCATAAGTTCAAACGTTCGAGTTAAAGTTTGAAGTGTCGTCCGCAGAGGAGAAGTTCAAATAATCTGTTCAGTTATATTTCGTGCAATTGCATTTGAATATAATAAGGTCTTCTCTAGTTTTCGCACACTTTCACGCCACCCACAACCTTAATATATTTGAAAACATTTATCATATCAAAATTATATAATTAATAAGTCCTGGACACGAATTTAGTTGGAGCAGCTTTCTTTAATACACATTGAATTTCGCACCTAGAAAATTTTCTACGCGTATCTAGAAATTCTGATTCACTGGTTTGTATCGCTCTGATTACTATGGAACACTTCTCACACGTCTGGTTAGAATCTGAACTGAAATCGCTCGTTAAATTTATTGACGCTTGGTCACACTGAATCACCGCTTTTATCTGTGTATTCGCTGAAACGACGACTGTCAACAACAACGCAAATATAAAGTGCGAATTGGCCCAATCAATCTCCTTTTATAGTCAATATAGCTCGAGATGTTTCCAGATTCCAGTGCACCATTCTAGACCCTTCTAGCAATTTCCAATTCGATTATGTACAATTTTCTCCGGTTCTACCATCTCATGATAGTATATTTGGGATTCGAAATGGATTCTAGATTTAATTTTTGGCAAAATTACTAAAAATCTCACTTTTGGGAAAGCTTAGAAGATTCATCATTACCAACTAGTTATTACTCGTCAGTCAGTAAAATAGTCTAAAACATTGTTTCTCATGCACCTCGATGTTCAAGAAAGATGATGAAAATAAAACCGCCAGATAAAGGCATAAATCATACTGTGCTTGAAAAAGCCTAATCAACAAGCATTGAAGCCATTATCATCATAGACCTCGATGTAACTACATATAAAATCACGTATAAAGGCAAATTATAAAAGAGATGATGAATGGATTTGTATTTTGTATATGAATATATATGAATAGTGCACAAGCATTAATTATATCAACAGAGCTACACTGATTACCTAAGTGGTGCAATCTATCTATAGGTGAAATTATATTACATAATCTTGGCTTATTAAGAAGAAAAAGATTTCCATGAATTAGAACAATATTGCGACAGCTTAAAATCATGACTTTTTATTAAAAGTATATTTAATGATTTTTAATTTGAAAGCTCTTACTGGATATACTTGGATTACTGGATATATATAAAGGATATACAGCAAGTGCCAGATCATGAAACAGAAGAAGAGATATAATGAAACTGCTATCCGGGAAGAAATTCAAATCTCAGCAATCGAAGAATTTCAACCACGTAAATATTTTCAATAGAATGCCAGTTGAAATAAGAAAGAGGGAAAAATTGTATAAATTTTTAATGAAACTTAGTCAAATTTAACTGTAAATAGTTGCGGATATTTTATACGAACCGTATGTTTTTCCGAGAAACGATTCTCGACGTTTCGTTGAATGCTTATTCAACGTCATCAGGAGGGCGACCTTTACCTGCGGAGTAAGTCTTTTTAAGTTTTTAGAAAAAAAAATCGTGAAAAAAATTTCGAAAACGAAAAATTTTCGTGAATAAAATTACTATTAAAAAGTTACGGACGTTACAAGAAGTTACGGGACAGACAGACAAACTGACGGACGGACAGCGAAATTATTGTAATTGGGATAATATGTGGGGTATAAAAGCACAGGCAGCAATATCCAAAAAAAATCCATAGATACATAAATTCTAGAATTCTATACATTTTAAATTAGTAATCCTCGGTGACTGTATTCAATACATTTTGTAATTTTTTTTATATATCGCTGCCTTTGCTTTTCACCTATTGTATGTAATATATATATAAAAGGTAATGGATAATGTTTATCAGCAAAGCTCCACTCCTTTTTTAAAGGAAAAGGTGTGTCATTTTCTAGAGGCGGCTTAGGAAGAAAACGTGGCGTTGTCACGCGGGCGGCTAGCAATCGCACAGCTGGAAACACATAACAAGACTAATATTTATCATAGCTTAGAGAAAATACGTACGAAACACACCATAAAATTTCTTTCAATTTCTACCGTAGGTAGAATTTCTCGGTGGATGTAACTATCACATCACATTCATCATTTCAGATGAAAGCTACTGAATTACATTTAATTTATTAGTTGTATCGAAGATGCTCCAGATAAAATTAAGAATGGTTTGATTTATGCCTTTGAGATTAATTGCATAAAATAAAATTGATTGCTATTTAAAAAGTATATTGGTGTATACATGTGGCACCTCGAGCGAAAAACTATTATTTTTTTATTAAAACAAGTTTTTAATTATAAAAACACAAAATAATGGTATATAAATTATTCATTATAATACAAGTAAAAACGTTTTTGAGTTTAAAATTTCGTATTTTTAAATCTTTTACACTACAACACCCGCCGGTCTTGATTTCTTGTGGTAAAATATTGGAATTGTAAATTAAAACACTTTCCGTAATCCAATCGAGCTGAATTTTTACTCCCTTTCTTTTAACTCGTAGCGTCTGCTTGTCTGATTGTCGGCTTGTCTGTCGAAAAAACTTTGGATCGATTTTTAACCCTTTTTCCGTGATCCAATCGATCTGAAACTTTACAGGCAGACTCGTGGCGACGATAAAAATGGTCTAACAAATTTTCGTTTAAAAATTTAATAATTATAGTATAGTATAATTTTGGATTTTCCAAATTTAACGATTTATATATTGTTTGATTTTCGAGCATGACACGTGGAGTAGGCGCGAAACCTGTTTCAATGAGAAAGGGAGTATGATAAAAACTTGGTTATTATGGGTTAGTTTTTTACACATTGACTTAATGTCGATGAAAATGCTTTCTAAAATACTTTGAAATCACAAATACACACAAGCAAAAAAACTATTGTAAAATTATTTAAATCATGGACACTTTGGAATGTATCTCTTTATTTAAAACTAGTTGTAACACATTAAAAATGACGAAATATTGGTCCCGTCCCGCTAAGCCCTAGTGTATATTTATAGTATGTTTTTGGCGGTCCACAGAGGGGCGACCGTAGCGACATGCGTAGAGCGGCCGGTTCGGTTTTGCTGACCCGGGTTTCGAGCCCAATCTCCGGCCGTTTCATTTGTTTTTTTTCGTATTAATTTTTTTCGAATTCAATTTTTTCGAATTCATATGAAATTATTTACGTTATACGAAGTTACGGGGAAACGATGGACGGACGGACAGACAGCGAAATTATTATGTTTGATTGATACAAAATTGTCATTCTGTTAAAACTTTCGTATCGTATCGAAATTTCATTCTTTATTAATACAATACATATACAGAAGAAACAATTTTCCTTACTGTCTTAAATTTAATTTAGTGTCAATGCGATACAAATGAATCTCTTAGTCAAAAAAATATAAGTAGTCGGAAACCGAGACCTCGCGTATGATGGATTTATAATGAAAACTATGTTTTATGGGTTAGTTTTTTCTGCATCGTTCGTTATACTACGTACGAAAGGACAATAATAAAGTAAAATATTTGTGTAACTTTTATTATTGTCTCACAATGAAATTTGGAAAATCAGCATTGCATACTTTATAATAATATTCCTTTTAAAATGTAATATTTTTTCATGTCCATATGCAAAGATATCACGTTTAATGCTTAAAAGAGGTAGGTAGGTACTATTTGAATTGAATGAGAACAAAAAACTTTAAGCCCAGTTATCTCAGAATGCTTATTTTGGAAGGGTGATATGTCTCGAACAACCCTTGCACTCGGGATGCGATATGTCTTAAACTTTACGTAATCTTAAAGGTTTACTGTGGAGAACTTTGTATCGCAGCTCTCCGGTAAAGAAAAGTTTTCTTTTCGTATCCCGGCGGTAACCAAATATTTTTTCGATAGATAGATTTCAAGTATCTGAAGTGTGTGTTTTAAATTATTTATATCAAACTTTATCTTACACACCATTAGATTTAATTTCATATTACTTTTATTTTTAGTCTTTATTTTCATTTTATTATATGAAATGTTAATGGTAGGTACTGTAACGAAATTATTTGCACACTGTCAAAATTCCTCGTAATATATCGAAAACAATAACACTATGGAACCCTCTAGAAAACCCAAAAGTACTAGAATTATCTACAACATTCGTCTACAAACGTCTGGAAGTGACAGGAACATTCTCTAAAATACTATAAATGTATAGTATTATCTAGGAGGTTCGAAAAACCAACGTGCTTCCTTTAAAAGGCGGAACTAGCGCTGCGGCAGGTTTCTACCAGTGCGACGGAGCGGTAAGCAGTCAGCACAGTGTGATCAGTCATGGATAATCGAGCGAAATAAATTAAGCGAAGTACATACATACTTAATTTACGTGCGATAGTTGAACGGAGTTTTCTAGAAATCTTTAATAAACTATAGTAAAGTGTTTCACAGACGAGTGATAAATTGAGAAATAGTGTGAATTAAAGAACAGTGATAAAATTAAATTCGTGTCCAGTGACTTTGTAAATTTTCGGTAATTAATTTTCAGTATTTTTATTTACCTTCAAAAGCCGCGTCTCGTGATAGTTCTATATGTAAGAACCATTATAAGACTTATTTTAACTCTCATCAAATTAAATGTATTTCTGAAAAAATAATGCAAAAGATATATCTTTTGTGCCAGAAAAAATAAATCGGCAGATCACAAACATTTTTTTCTTCTATTCTGTATAAAAGTACAATACCATTGACAACGTAGTATTTTCCACTAAAATATTGTCTTTTGCATTTTTGAGTAATTTATACAAGTATATATAGAAGGGGTATCTCTTTAGCATGTGTGAACAGGCTTGTGTGTGTGAGCGTGCTAATGCCATTCGCGGCGAGTATCGATTATCAATGCGATCTTCTCAGTCCGCGACAGATGAAATAAATATGGCGCGTTGGGGAGATGACAAAACATTAATTTTCGTGACTTATTTATTATAGGAATCACGAATGTCCGTGGAATACTCGGTCACCGCTATGTAAAAATAATATAGCAAGAAATAATGTTAATGAAACTTTATTAAAAGACATGAATAATTTAAATCTTACAATAAAAATTATAAAAACTAAAATAAAAAATGTGCGGATGGAAACTCGGGAACTTTTTAAACTTATTGTTTCACTTGAATTTCCTATTTTAGTTTGCAGAGTTTCCATTTTGAACAAGAGCGTCTCTATTCTATGATAAGAGCACGCCAGTAATAAGCATGTGTGTTTGATTGTTAAAATAAGCATGCCAATAAGGAGCAAGTGTGTACAGTTGTAAGAGCATGCTAGTTTTGAGCATGCTCAAAAATAAGCGTGTGTTTCAGTACCTTAAATCGAATATTAGTTTGTAGGGAACGAGAGTTTTCGGGAACACTGCGCACATCAGGGAATAGGGCCCCAACTCCTGGGTCCGGAGAGCGGGTGGAATTCCTCGGCCAGCCGTGCGCGTCCACACGCGGCATTAATCCCGGGTAATGGCCGCCGCACGGCATTATTCCCGCTGCCGGCCCTCGGCCCGAACCCTCATTAATGCACGATCGACCCTTTTTTCTGACGACATGTTTCTCTTTGCCCAGAGTGCCCTAATCGTCAGGAGACTCTTAAAGGAGCGCCTGTCCAAAAATGATTTATTTTGGCAATGTGTTTGGCCGAACACAACAGACATTTTCACTTACACCGCCGGCCAATATTGGTTCAAAGCGACTTTAAATCAAACACTTTTTATTTATTTATTTATTTATTAACGCCCTACAGGGCTTTTACAAACAAATAGGTAAAGTGTACATTTATACAATAGATAGTTTAAAGATAAAAATAATAATAGGTAACATGAAAATAATAATGACAAAATGGAAATCAAATACTTAAAATAGAAATACAAATATATAAAGATAAATATAATAAAAAGTAAAAAGCAAGTATATAATAAAGCAGAAGCATAAGAAAATCATAATATAATAAAAATTTTAAAAAATAATAAGTAATAATATAGAGTGAAAAGCAATAGCACAAGCTTAGAAATTCATAATATAATAAAAATGTCACATAACAGTTAGTAATCTCACTAAACTAACAATTAAAACAAAAACAAATCAATTATTTAATCCCAATTTGACAAATACTAGTAATCTTTCATCTTTCAGTTCTTATAGTATTGTTAGATTTGGCGCTAACGTTGTAGAGATTATTCACAATGACCATTAAAATGTTTAAAAAAACATGTTACAAATATGGAAATAAAACCACTTGCTTTTAAGTCCTACATTTTTTTTGTAACGCGTTACGTTTTATAAGGGCATTATCATTTTAATGCCCTCATATAGCGAAACGCGTCTCAAAAAAATTAAAAATGAAGATCTTAAAAACAAGTGTTTTTATTTCCATATGTGTGATTATGGAATTCTATTAACTTACCTTCAAATAATAAATTGGCTATGTTATCTCTGCTTGAGTTACGCGGATTTAAATAATACAACAACTTACATAAAAGACAAAACGATTAAAATACTGCCAGATTTAAAATCAAGTACAAATAAGATATATGCAAGGAAGCAAATTCATTTATTTTAAGTCATTTATCTATTTATTTATAAAATTTCATGTTGTATATTTTCACGTTATTTATAATCAAATACAGTTTTTTTTAGGTTTATTATTTTAAAATGAATATTTAAAAGGCATAAAAATCGTGGTAATGTGCATGGTATTTGGTTTATTGAAATGATTATTTTATACCATTAGTGTTGAAATATGATTTCAATATCAGGATTTTAAAAATAAAATTGCACAACTTACGAGCGGTCTTCTTGCGTAAGTCTATTTGTGGTGAAATTATAAACCAAACAACTATGCACAAATTAGCTGTCAGTTGTCAAATTGGCTGTCGCTGGAAAAAGAGTTGTCAATTCAAAAAACACACCTCAAAAAAAACAATTCATGTAAACACCAAAATTATATTTATAATAAAGCACTACTATGTTTATAACTATGATTTTTTATGTTTTATTTCATTTTAATATTCTATACTCTTAAAAAAACACCCTTTATTTATATATTTTTCCTATTTTTTTTAAATTTTATTCCATTTTTCTCTTTACTATATGCATTTTTTAATTGTTTGCTTATTGTTAGTTTTTTATTGTTGTCCCACATAAATGAATTATAATTATCACATATTAGTTACTTTTTTAAAAAAAAAACTTTTTTCTTCTTATATACATTTATGTACTACTTACTATTTAATACATTATAATGATACTCCTCTCCTACTCACGAGTTGTATTACTCTTGTAGAAGAGAAATACCATTGTAAAAAAAACTGTCGCTATTTTTACTAATATATTTAGTTTTAGTTTTAATATATTTATATAAATATATTTAGAAAATAACAGTGTGGTTTGTACATATTTAAAAAAATTTCAACATTTAATATTAGGTTTACAACATTTATTTTTAAAGATTCACATGATTACATTCGACTTTATTCATTAATGTATTTAATTCAAAGTATTATTCTTGAAACATATCAATTAAAATTGACATAAAAAACAATTTATTGTATATTGGAAACAATTTCCCAAATGCTGATGGTTTAAATTAATTCATTGTTTAGGTGGAAAAAGCCTTAAAGCGTATGAATCCGATTTGTGGAAATCCATCCGCCATGTCCATCATGAATGTTATAAATTATTTTCACCACGGATATATGCAAAAATGTATCAGTTTGTAATTCTGCTGAGCCGCGATGGAACTGGGATTAAATTAAAAAATAAGGTTTGTATTCGATTAACAGAGGCATCGAAAATGTATAAAAAAATATTGACTTATTTAAATGTGCATCAATATTCTGTTTAAAACACTTTTCGCAGTCAACGATTTTCTCATCCACGTATTAAATGGAAACTCACAGCTTGCATTATATGGCAAGCGACAAAGCAATTCAACCCGTGATATGAAAATTCCGGCGAATAACTTTATAATAAGCAATAACTTCTTAAAAATGGTTTATTTATTGGTCCTATTAATGGTGTAATCTTTGGTCCTATAAAAGGAGTAATTTTTTAGTCTATTATGGTCCGCGAACACGGTTAAAGAAATGATGAGATAAATCACTGGGATTTAATTGAGATAAATCTGAGTAGCCGTGTTGAGATTTTAATTTGGAGACAAACTCGGAAAACTCAAACCCGTAAACAGGAAATCGATTTAAATAGCGAACAGTCATAAAGAATGCTCAAACCTACCTAGAGTCCTGTATTTCCTAGAGAGAGAGAATACCTGGAGTGATGTACACATAGTCCATTTGAATATATGAAGGAAATTGATTTGGAACATATATACTCCAAAATTTTATAATGTGTGAATGTTTTGCGGTGGAATGATAAACGGTACATTAAGTGTATTGATCACATAAGCCAGCGCGTACAGGATGTAAGCCCTGAGCGTTCTTTTATAGACTTCCATATACGCTTACTTATAAATAGTTTTGTTTCTAAGGCTTTTGTAATTTATCTTAATTAATGAAATGCTTTAAGTTACAGACATAAATTTCGTACGGCAACTTGTCCCAAAACAGGGTTGCCTAATTGGGCATACTAACACACCATGAAATCTTCTTCTCTGTTTCTTTACTTTAATTGGATATCAATTATTCATAGGTTGTACACTTTTATTACATTTTAAATTGGTTGAATGTTTATAATAAGCCATGAATTTACAATAATTGTATTAGAATCCTGTAAATTTTTTGGAAAAAATAAAATATATATGTGCTGCTTGAGATATTAAATTCATCAACTGACGAATGGAATATCAATCGGTTGACATTTGACTACAACAAGCGTGAAATAAGTTATGATACCTTGAATTTCTGAGACATGCTGTGTACATGGAACTACGTAAATCAAGATTTGCCTTCAAAGAATCTTATGGAAGCAAAATCGATGTCTCGTATTGAGATAAATCAAAACTTAATCTCTGAGACTTATCTCAATCCGTAAACACGCGCAGAACAACTTTCACGGTGTACCTACGTTTGTCTGAGAATGGCGAATGTTACATTGTGTAAAGTGATCACTTAAGCCAACCATACGATAGGTCATAAGTATGTACACCCAAAAGACTTCTATACCTACTTTCCCATAAAAAACTACAGTTTCGTCTCTATGAGACATCTATAATATACATTAATAGAAAAAATTGCTTAAAAAAGGTTGTCTTTAAAGATTTTGTAAAATAGCGTCTCAGTTGGGGGAGATTTATCAATAAAATTATAGTTTAAAATGTACCTTTATAAGTGCCAATTAAAAAATAAAAATAAATAATCACTCCCTTGTAAAAAACCACCCGATTTCTTTTCAAAAGGCATCCATAATCCTTTAACTAAATTCTGTCACAGAATGGCACAGACTTTTTAAATATTTAATGATATATTTTGTATTCATCGTATCGCAAATGAGAATGCTGTGCGATAGACTATAAAAAAGTCCGCAAGTTAGTACGCGGGTTTTTGTGCAAATTGTTTTATGGCGAAGCGTAAGTACGCTTTTGACGAGAGTGTAAAACATTTTTATCAGTTTCGCAGCTCCCTCTGTGGGCTTTCGTTTAAAGTTTTCATTCGCTTTTAATAACTTTCTAAAAGGACGAAAAAATCCGCGCTAAAAATGGACCGATGTAAATCTTTTGATACTCCCGCGATACGTTTTAAATTAAAAAATACGTCGCCCGTTTTGGCCCCGCAAAATGGCCCGTCGGCGAAATGGGAGCGCGCACTATTTTAATTTTCCCGGGCCGTGCATCTATCTTGGTCGGATCCGATAGCGACTTCCGTATCACATTCCGCTGAAATTCTCTGGAGTGTGATTATTCCACTCAAAAATACGTACAGAACTCGAGCGTTTCCATATCTTCGGAGGAGAGCCGAGGGGTGGCGCCACCCCGATAGCAGATACGTCAATATCATCTAATGAAGTCTTACATTTCCAGGGGATGATGTATGCAGAAAGACATAAATGGATTCGGTAAAAATTACGTTTCAATGCATGAATTTAGTCTTGGGGATTCGATTTAGTATTCTAGTTTTCAAGTTTTCATATCAATATTCCACGTCCCGAATTGCAGAACGAATGTAATGAATAGGCACACCATAATGCATAGTGTGCAACTTGAAAGCGACTGATCTGATCATGTAATTTAATTAAATGATATGTATCGTAAAAATTATTAGACAGAAGATCTCCTCTTTATAAGCTACTTACTCATATCAATCAATGTACGTTATAGATGTCTCACAGAGACGAAACTGTATTTTTATGGAAAATAATTTTATGGAAAAGTTTTAGAAATCTTTGGGTGTACATAGGGTTTACGACCTATCGTACGGCTGGCTTAAGTGATCACTTTACACAATGTAACGTTCGCTATTTCCACCCATGATAGAATATACCACATCTACTAATTTTTGCAAGTTGTACGTATATTTAAATTATGCGCCACGTTTCACATATGAGTTGTAACCATCCTCCACGCGGCCGGTACCAAAGCTTTTTCATTTCCCTTAAATGACCAGTGATGTCGCTAATGAGACATCTATGTATAATTGATATTATAATTTGTTAGCAGTATACTTTATCTGTTTAATGAAATTCATTATAATTACTAGCATTACACTAGGATACGCCAGAAATTTTATTAAACTCTTTTTTTACCAGTATTTTCATTCAGAATATTTTGAGTATGTTCAAATTTTTCAGAACAGTACTGGATTTTTGTCACAGAGACATCATTAATCAATCAATGTATATTACAGATGTCTCACAGAGACAAAACTGTATTTTTATGGGAATGTAGGTATAGAAGTCTTTGGGTGTACATAGGGCTTACACAATGTAACCTTCGCTATTTCCACCCATGATAAAATATACCATGTCTACTAATTTTTGGAAGTTGTATATATATTTAAATTATACATACATATGAGTTGTAGCCATACTGTGAACGTGGCGCATAATTTATAAATAGAGCTGGTCCACAATACTTTACAAGTAGAACCCTGCCTAAATAAATTAGTGTAAATTACCGAGTTATGAGTCGAAAATACCAACTAAAATACTAAAGTACTGAGTCTAAAATACCAGCATCAATATCTAATATATTCAAAAGTTATGGAGATAAGCGACGTGAAAAATGCATTTTTTCACTACTTCTAAATTATATTCTGTAAAACATAGGACTGTCATGAAATGAATTAACATAGAACATTTAAGTAAAAAAAATCATTAGAACCATGCAAATATTTGAAGCGGAATTGTTCTGTAAATTTAAAAACACTTTAATTGACTTTTATTTATTTTATTTTATATTTATGGGAAACTAACAGTACATATAAAGAGATTATACATGATTATTGAACAGTATAGAGACCACCTTACAATTTTCCACAGAATCAACATGTTGTGAATTAACATAAAGCAACAATAACTTGAGTTATATAATAAAAAACAAAAAAAGTGAAAGTTTTAAGTTATGGACAAACTATGAGTGTCAAAGAATTAGAGGTAAAAGAGGAATAAGGAATGGATAGAAAAGGACAAATCTATTTAGTAAAAAGGACAAGAGATAAGAATAAAAAGAAGTGCAAAAGATATATGTATAGCATAAAGATATCTGATAATACATCTGCATATATATATATACGAGGTCTGGGCAAAAGAAAAAATGTTAATTAAAGAAAGATACAAGATAAAAAATTACATATACGAAGTCTGTTCAAAAGAAAGAAGATGGATTTAAGAAGAAGACTTGTACAGTGAATTTTTAATATTTTTTTTGATAATCCAATATTTTAAGAAGGTTAGTCAATTATTGAAAAAAAATTAATTCTTTGATGTCGCTTATCTCCCTAGCTATTAATTTTAAGTCATTGATGTTCAGACGTTTTCAGGCAGACAAATAAATACAAGCGAGTTACATAAAAGTATGTGGGGATAATGATTCGAACCGGTGAACATTACATTGTGTAAAGTGATGACTCGAGCCAACTTTTGTCCTTAAGCCCTGTAAATGGCCAAAAAAGACTGACATATTAAATACTCTTACTTTACCATACTAATTCCTTTGTCTCTGTGAGACTTTTATAATTTAATTAATACGATATGCTGTTACCACCGGTGAAAACCTATAATTGTCTTTTATGTTTAGCATTCTTTGAACTAACTAACTAACCAACTAACCATCACGCTGTTTCCCCGCACACTCTTCTATCCTGGCACACCACTTTTGCATCGGCCACATTCATACATCTTCTCGTACAAGTTCTACGGTTGTTGCGGCTTTTAACCATTCTTTGTATTTGCTTAAATACTGCTAGCTGTTGGAAAAAAACTTAATAATAAAATAAAAAATTTCTTAGATAAAGTTTTCTTTCTTTATATATTTATAATTGTCTAATCTAATTTGTTGTCAATATCATAAATATTAAATTAATTCAAAATTAAAAAACTAACATAAAAACCAAGTTTTAATTATACTCCCTTTCTTTTTAAAATATAACAACAATTAAAGACGAATTAAAACATATAACATAACAATAAACTTACAGTAATTTAATATATTTCTAAAATGTCAGATGTTTTGAGCTTTGATAAGACACTTCGTGCTTTGAAGTTTAAATTCTAAAAACATCTGTCAGTCAATTTAGATTTTCGAAATTCGTAGTGAAGTACCTATTATGTATACCGACGGAGTAATTCAAATTTAGAAAATATTCCGCGATGTTATCGGGCCGCCGTTGCTAGTAATCAAACTTTTGGAATGATTCCAGTTTGAAAAAACTATTAAAAATTTGAAAAATCCGAAATTATACTATAATTTTTTTTTTAACGAAAATTTGATAGATTTTCTTGATCGTCGCCACAAGTCTGCTGCAAAGTTTCAGCTCGATTGGATCACGGGAAAAGGGTCAAAAATCGATCCAAAGTTTTTTCGACGGCAAGCCGGCAAGCAAGCAAGCAGACGCCACGAGTTAATATAAAGGGAGTAAAAATGGTTTAAGTCCTAGAATTATGGAATAGAAAATAATGTAAAAACTTAAAGTTTGAGTGAACGGATTAATCTTTGCCGTAGCGTTTTGAAGTTTGGCAGTAAAGGTGTGCATCCGTTGGTCATTGGTAACGAATGGCACTCACAGCGCGCTCAGCTGTGCATTGTCCCCGCGCGGTCCCAAGTCCAAAGTTTCACCCTTAGGTGGTGTGAGTCAAAGATTAAATTCACCACTACCGAGCCACGGCTATCGAGTCAAAAAGTTTCGCCTGAGAGCGGCATTACATTTTCTTGATCTCGCCGAAGCGATTTCAAAGTTAACAACAACTTTTCATTAACTTCGTCAAACTTCTGAGATGCCTTGTCAATTTGGTCAAAGGGGTTATTAAGTTAATCTGTACCTTGGCAGAAAATTTGTACTCGTCTCTTTATCCGGCGAACACCCCGCTCCAACTTTCCGAAGACAAGGCGATGTTTGTGGTGTCTTCACAAAACGACGGCTCCCTTTATCGACTGTCTTCTTTCTCGCTTATACCTAATAATCACAAATAAATGTTGTTTGTTCATACTGTAACGAGACGTTAAAAAGAATTACGCACTCCTGTCACTTGTAACAATAATATCGAAAAATCTGGAATGCCCTACGATAATCTACAATCTTCGGGAGGCTTCTGAAACATTCATGAAACACCTAGAAGCCGCGAAAATCTTCTCCTACACAAGATGCAGAAATGCAATGTCCATGAGGTGCAATTAAAAAATATGGATATAACACCTCATTTCGGAGAGTTTTGATTCAAAAACACAAAAAAAAAATGTTTTTAATAAAAACATTAGTCGGAGGCTGAAAAAAGAGGAAGAGGTTTGAAAACGTATTAAAAAAAATGGTAAATTTTCCAGCCATCCCCAAAAAAATAACAAAACATTTTTAGCACGTCGCCTCGCCGTGAATAATCCAGAAAGTACGAGAGTACCAGAATATGACAGTTCCATAATGTGCGAAATTACCGGGAAGTGCGCAGGTACGCAGAATGACGCCGACGGCTAGGTGTGCCCAGTCGTGAAATCACGAAACGACAAATAAATAAGCGAATAATCTAAGTTCTTACCTGAAAAGGCGAAATAAACCGGAGTGATTACGGAAACTGGATGGAATGTTCTAATGAATGTTTAATGAAATGCTCCAGCGATAATAAAGTGTTTATTTACGAGTTACGTATTGCGAAATAGTTTTATTTAAAGAATAGCGTTAAGTTTAGTAACTTTTTACAGTGAATAGTTGATTTATCAGTAATTAATAAATCGGTAATTAATTTCCAGCGTTTTCATTCATTCCTCCCGCAGTCATGACACGTGACAATATCAAAAAATTAACTAAATTTTTACAAAGCAGTATTTTCGCATTATAACTTCGTTACGATACAGTGGTGTGGAAACCGGTCATTGTTAAAAATAATCAGTATGTAGTCAATTCATCTCATAATCAGGTATAATTAATCACTAACCTAAATATAAAATGTTGTCAATCGATTCGGGAAGGACGGGGGACCGCATTTAGGGGAGAGTTTTACGGTCTTAAACGGAAATAAGCTTAGGATCGGAGAATTGTTTTGAAATGTGACATTATTAATTTTTTTTTCTAATAATTAAAATTCTTTAGGATTTCTAAGGTTTCTAAATTGTTCATTAACCGTCTTTTATGGAGAAATCAAATGGATAAGATCTAATTTGTGTTGTTATCATGTTAAATTGCTATCAAAAGAATGGTTGGTTTCATTTATGTGGTTGGAGAATTCCGAAAAGTTATAATTCTATGTTATTTTCGCGTTAAGGTTTCTCACGGTTGGGCCTGAATATTTATTTTCAGTCTTCGCAAGTCACTTAATTGATTTCTTGATGAGAGATAAATTGGTTACACTACGGGTCAATTCTCGACAATTACGGTACGCACTTACTAGCCCACTGGTGGTTCTCCGCCCCTGGTTGCAGTAATACCTTGAAGCCGTAAAATTCTTTGTGGAAATATTTACTGTTTTTTAAACATTTCACGACGCCTTGCGACCTGTCAACGCGTCTTTACTTCGTAAGGCGGCTTTCTTCCTGAAGTATTCGGAATATCCACGAATTCCAAGCACTTCATTTTATTTGAGAATTTTGTTTTTCGTGAGACTTGTGTGCGTGTATATTTGTATTTACCACACATACATTCGCAATTTTATACCTCTGGGTTGCTCTGTTATGGTGGTAAGATTCTAATTTCTCCACCTCAGAAACGTATTAAGAGTTAACATAAGTCGTGTCAGTTTTTTTTTTTTTCAAATATAAAATACACGCCAAAAGTAAAACAAGTTGGTAACGATTATTCTTCATTTGAAAGAAAATTTTCTAGTCTGTAAAATTGTGTTTGCTTTTATGTTACAATTACACATTCGATACCTCTTTTTGCTTAAACGGTATTTTTTTCGGTAAATACTGGATAGTTTTTATCGCAGAGGCATCAAAAAACTTGTAGAATAATGGCAAAAGTCGTAAATAATAAAAGAGAATACATAAGCAACTAATTTGATTTTTTTTATTTAATATATGGTATATATACAATTCTTATATATTTATTTACATACCAAATTGACTTTTTTTTTTAATACTTTATAGTCATGTAGACCTCATCAGTGAAGAGAAGCTCTTGAGTCTGATGAGGGAGCCTCAGCTCTTATTATTATATATAGGTACATATGCGAGTCATTTAATAATATGGTAATGAAGGTAATTTAATAATAAAGTGTTAAAGTATTTTGAAAAAGCTATAGGTTTAAAGATTTATGAATTTAAGTTTGATTTTAGGAAGATTTTAATTTTTTTTTGTTTTTCTCTGAGAGGTTACTGAGCGTATCTCGATAGGTAAATTATTATAGTAGTTAATAACTTTATAAATATAGTGGTTACTGCAGCGTATCTTGATAGGTGAATTGTTATAGTTGTTAACGGCTTTATAAATATAGTGGTTCTGCATTTGGGTTGTTTTAAATTTAGGCATTATAAATTGGTTTCCATTTCTCATAAGCTTGAAATATTCCAGGTTTTCTGTAAGGTTTTTTTCTTTGCATATTTTCAATATGGAAATTTGCTTGAAAATATATTTTTTGTTGTGTCCTTTTGTCCTCTTCATTTGGAAAAACGAAGAAACCTTATGTTTTCACCCAATTATTAATAGAAGATGAAGAAAAAAGAAGAAAAATACAGTGACCAAATAACGAATAGCCGCCCGCAGGGCCTTGCAGTAAGCAATCGGCGAAGCCGATTGCTTTCCTGCTAGTAATAAAATAAATAACTGGTCGCAAAGACATTTGAATTGAAAAACCAGAATAAAACTCAGAAATACCAAAATATTACACATCGTTCTACGTATCCTGGATCACAGTATATATTAGGCCTTCAATCTAGTACCTATATTATGCAGCGTATAATGATGTGTTGGAAACTCTTGAAAGAAGGTTTATAAAAATATACTCCTTTAAAGTAGATTCAGATATCTAATTACTTACATTGAATCTGTAAAAAGAATACAGAGTCTTAGATCGAAACGCAATGTTGCTAATCTTGTGTGTCTGTACAAAGCTGTAAATAATCCTTCCTGTTAACACTTCACTGATTTCTCAAGTAAGGTTTCAAGAAACTTTCAGATTAATAGGAAACTTTGAGATTTTCAGGCTTAATACCTTGCACGGCAGTGTAGCACACTATTATCCTCTTTTATGTATGAGTGGGTTTTATAATTTCAATGGCACGAAAAACAAGTAAGATAGTTATAGACTCCAATACAGTAATTGTTTATTTATTTATTAATCAAAGTCCTAGTGGGCTTTTACAGTACAAGAAATTTAAAAAGATTTTTATATACCTAACACAAAACAAATTTTACAGTAAATAATTAAAAAATAATAATATGAATAAAACAAGTTTAAGATAAATGAACAATACGAAATGTAACAAAATAAATCTAACAATGTAAAACAATAAAAAATAAACAGTATAAATAAATTAACAATAGAAATGAACAATATAAATGATTAACGATGATTAGTACACAAGCAAACAGTAATAATTTGAAATCTTTAACAAATTAGTAATAAAGTAAAATAAAGATAATTAAATCAATATATCAAATAAATAAGATTAGAAGATAAAATAAACAATTAATAGCAAAAATCTTTTACATGAGAATTTTTATAATACTGTGGTCTATACATACCGTCATCTTTTGATTGTTGAGCAAAGCGAACTGTTGAGTCCACAATGCACTGGCCGCATGGCGCCAACTAGTAACCGACAGCTGCCATGATCTCTACAAGATCACCATTTCCTCTACGTGTACAGGGTTATTTGTAAAACATTAATAACCTCGTAGGGCTATATTCCTACCTTAATTATGAGTCGAAAATGTTCAAGCTATTATGACCTAATATCAATAGTTAAGGAGATATGCGACATCAAAGTTTGCATTTTTTTTTTTCAATATTTCTGACTTATTTTTTGTGAAACGAGGGACTATCATTACAGTAACTTATATCGAATATGAAAAATTCATTCCCTTTAATACAAGCCAAATAGAAAAATAAAAACCTTCAAATTCCAATTGGAAAACATGCCAATTGGATTTTTTTCAGGGTTTTTATCATTTTATTTAACTTGTGTTGAAACGAATGAATTTTTTGTAATCTATATGAGTTACTGTAATGATAGTCCAACGTTTTACAAAAAATAAGTCAGAAATATTGAAAAAAAATGCCAACTTTGATGTCGCATATCTCCATAACTATTGATATTAGGTCATGATAGCTTGAACATTTTCGACTCATAATCAAGGCAGAAGTATAGTCTTGCGAGCTTATTAACGTTTTACAAATAACCCTGTATAATTTTATAATGTCTATATCAATATAATTGTTATCCATTCCAAATTTTGGATAGCTGCTCTTTAGGGCCTTGTGCAAAAAATAAGTAGGTTTATAACCTATATTCTATTGAATTTCCCATGGCAGTTTATAGTGAGTTCTGATGCCAAATCTAGCGTGTGGAAGTGAAGCCTCTAATTGGCAAAAAATGAATAAATGTAGACTGAATGCGGTGGAAATGAGGTCGCTAAAGCGCATGTGTGGAAAATCTTCAGTCGATAGAGTGAGGAATTAACAAATTAAAAGTGAATATAATGCTGACTGTAGTGTGAGATCGTGTGGTCATGTGGACATATGAGCGAGTAAAGTATGGTATAAGAAAATATGAGGCGAATGACGAAGGTAGCAGGAACAGAAGGCATCCGTTAAAGACCTGTCATGATCGGAAATGATGGAGTTGGGCCTGTTTAAAGCTTCGACAATCGTAGGGCGTGCATGAAAAAATGTATTATGTAGCCGAAGAAAAAGTGTTGTTCCGAGATAAAAGAATGTCGCATTCTACTCTACCTGCCTAACCCTGCGGAGGAACGGAGGGACGGTGAGTTAGATAGTCTTCCTTCCCTCTTGTATATATAATTATTTTGTTGCCTGCGTCCGTAACGTCCGTAACTTAACGGCTGGAATTACAATAATAACACAGAAGAGGCGCGGGCGCCCGAGTGTGCACGCAATCAGCGCACGGCTTTCACAAAATCAACGCGCAAGTCTCGCCCCACCAAACCACACGATCTTGACATCTTTATATTATTTTTTTATTTTATTTACATTTAGGAATAAGCAAATAAATTCAACTGAAAAAAAACAAATGGATTTCTCTTCATGAATTTTCAACTTCAAAAACCCGCAAATATTATGTCCCGTGATTTTTCACGGGTGTATCCCTAGTGCATTATATTTGATTAAATAAATACAAAATATCTACTGCATCCCTTACAAAAAAAATATTTGTAATCTAAAATGGTAATTTAACTCTATTATTTACTTACTTACTTACCATCACACTATCTCTCTGGGAGAGTAGGCAGAGAGGTCTGCCTGGTTCTGTCCTGATATGTACAACTCACGCCTCATCCACATTCATGCGTCTTCACATACAAGCTTGACGATTGTTGAGGCTCCTAACATGACCATCCTCCAGTATCTGGTTAATCATCCTCTCTTTCTGGTGCCGTAAATACTTGCGTCATATATTTTTCTTGCCAGTCTTTCCTCATTCATTCGCTCAATATCTATTTATCTCTAATAAATATGTGGAATTTCATACCACAATACATAAACCACCAATCTCGGCCACACACACACACATACATGGCAAGAATGCCGCATAAGGAAATCGAGGCACAAGCAGGATACACGAGCCGTCTACAGGTCACTGCACCATCAGCAATTCCACGATTCATCCACACACACAGCTACACTTCAAGAAAGTTATTTGTTCAGAAAAATGTATAAAAAGCAGCAAACGCCCTATAAGGGCATGTCAGTCTCCCGTCGACCTCCGGCGTAAGCCGGAGGCTCTCGCCCTTCGAGTATCTATCATTGTCTTTGTAATCGTACTTATGTTTAACTTGTAACTGTTTTATCGAGATAATAAAATCATCAAGCAATCTACGATTTTGGAGAATCCCGTCACATGACGGGTGGTGACCCTGAAAAACAGTTTCTCCGTATCCGTCACACACATCATCCTCAACCAAAAACACCCAAAAAAATATAATTTTAATTTAAAAAAAAGTGTATTTATGTCATCAAGTGTTTAGTAAACTGTCTTGTATTTTGAAAAAGCCTGTCTTTTTATTTTGTCCGAAATATCGGGTACACAACGCCCACACATTATTGTTATTATGTCGGCGTGATCCAACAGCACAGCCGGGCGCCCGGGACCCAGCCTCCCCGGAGATGTGCGGCCCGCGACAGCTGTCACCCGGCCGGCCCTTGTAGCGGCAGCCGCGCGAATCTCGGGCCGTGTCCCCGATACAGCCCTGGGACTGTGGACAAGCGCGTCAGCTAGGCGTACATAATATTATGGCGCGCGACGGGAAATGCTCAACGTTTTGGGTGCGTTTGAAACGTGAAATGTTGGTTATGCGGATTTCTGCGCAGAACATGTTTGACATCATCGAACAACTCGCAATTAAATAACGATTGTTTTAATCGCAGGGCGCCGAAAGTATTGTCGCGAAACGGCAAGCGGAAGGAATTGCGCACTGTCCGAATCCCCTGTAATGTCACTTTGGAAGAGTACTGTGGAAGGCTCTAGAATAGTCTTTAATTACCTTAACCTTCGGGAAATGTCTAGAACAGCCTAGGAATGACGATAACCTTCACCCAAACATTAGAAAGGAAAAGAATCTTCTCGAGAGTTCGAAAAAACCAGCGTTTGGGTATAAATAGCGCGACTACGCCGCGGTGCGGGGAGTATCGTTTTGCCATTTCTATCGGTGTGAAGTATGCTGTGGAACGACGGCCGGGGTGGCCAGTCGGAGCGACGGATATCGAACGAAATAAAATGGGGAGTACCTACCCAACTGATGATTTATATCATGTGCGATAGTTGGAACAAAATATTCTAGAAAGTGATAAATAATGTGTTTTACCCAGCTATAATAATGTGTTCATATGCGAGTTTATTACGAAAAGTGATTTAAAGAATAGCGTCAAGTTTAATTCCTGTTAAGTGACTTTGTACGTTGAATAATTAATTAATCATTAATTAATACATCGCTTCATTCGCAGCCACGACCGGTGACAATAATCTATCTATACTAATATTATAAAGAGGAAAGATTTGATTGTTTGTTTGCATTGAATAGGCTCCGAAACTACGGGACCGGTTTAATTTTTTTTTCACATTTAGAATCCTACATTATCCCTGATGAACATAGGCGATAGAATATTTTCAAAAAAGTTAGAGATCCGTATGAAAACTTAGATAATGTAACCCAACATGTGAAAAAAAAACAAAAAAAAACCTATATCGCGTACGCTGTGGAAATTATTGACAATAGAGCAAAGTGATGTACTACAGTTTTATAGAGGACATCAATATATACAAAAATGTTCTTCATACCATATGTCTAAGTGTTACAGTTATGTCACAATAACCACATTTTCGTACCTGGGTATTAATCCTCATCCAAATAAATCACTTCATATTCAAGGCTATATCAGTACCTGTAAATTACTTTTTGAATTATACCATTTCCAAGTTCCATCTATGTTAAAATTTATAATTATTAAAATTTTTGTTAAGTACCCGTGCGAAGCCGGGGCCGGACGCTAGTAATAAATAAAGACCCTTGCGTGTAACCCAAACCGCACGCTGATTAACGTGTCACACTCGAGCGCCCTCGCCTCATTAGGGGCCAATCACCATCAGTGTTCTTGTTGTAATTCAAGCTTATCTCCAACGAGTTACGGACAGATAGAAGGACATTAGGCTAGTTGATAAAAGGCATAAAATTATATTTTTAATAAAGCCAATACCATGGCCCCGATTTAAAAAAATTTTTAATTTAGTTTTGCATAAAATGTATTGGCCCGCTTTTTAACATTTTTCTGCCATCCTTTTTCCTACCACGTTATCGGTTTTGATTGCCAGGTATTGAACGGAAAAAAAAACCTTTATCCAGAATATTTACACTTTTTCGCGCTGTTTGGTGTACATAGTAAAAATACGAGAAAAAAAAGCCAAGCAAGGTTGACCTAGATTTTGCAATCATGCACGCATCTGATTCGTCGAAAAAAAAATTGCGGTTCACCTAATATTCCACCGACCAGTATAATGGTATTTTAAAAATAAATCTGGATTTCTTTCCTCTTCCAGATATTTAGCATACTTTTAGTACCAAAGTAAGTCCACGTTTTGCCACCGTACAATATGGTTGGTCAAAGAATAATTTTGGATTTTCGAAGGAAGCAAACACTTGGTGGTGGGACATTATAATTAAATAAATAAAAATAACTTGGTAAAGCACCACTTATATTTATTGTCAATTCCGGCCAGGTTTCGCTACGACCGTAGCTTCTTCAGGGAGAATCTTAACTGACTAAACATTCAAAAATTATGTGCTTATATACTAGTCATGCATCAGTGTGAAATGGTCGGAGTGCCAATAGTGGGGGTAGGGGGTGGTAGTGCGCAGGGAATATTACTATTAAGAGGGAACATGTTTAAAAGTGGACTTAAATATAAATTTTATATATATTAATGGCTTTTCTTTCTCTAATGCCCTAAAT
The DNA here is from genome assembly GCA_016648135.1 of Agrypnia vestita. Lineage (NCBI taxonomy): Eukaryota > Metazoa > Arthropoda > Insecta > Trichoptera > Phryganeidae > Agrypnia > Agrypnia vestita. Next base: position 160,728 of record JADDOH010024825.1, read on the forward strand.
TATCTAGTCCACTATCTATTCCGTTTTTATGAATAATACTAACTCCTGAATAAGTGGTATTTTACCAAGTTATTATTATTTATTTAATAATAATTTTTTTCAATAAAAAAGGTGGTATAATTATAATGCCACTACAAAATAATTTAGCTGTGTTTGAAGAAGAAATAATTTTGGACTTACGGAGGCATACAGACTATTGTAAGAATGCACGTTATAAAACATATATCAGAGTAATGAAAGAAATAGCACAGCCATTGCATCATGGACTATTTCTATTTCTATGGTGTACATCTCCCACATAGGACAACGTATTGTGCGGCTGGTCATATGCCGCGCAGCTGGACACCTCGTGGTTGCCTATCAAAATTTTGTCCATGTGCACCAGATGTTGCCTAGCATGAAATAAATAAATCTTTTAAATATTTTTTATAATTAACAAGAATATACTTTGTTTACACCATTAATTTGTTAAAAATACTAACACGTTTCAGGGCCAGTTCCTTTATCAGGATACAACGTATAGATACTCGTTGTATCCCGATGAAGGGACCATTGGCCCCGAAACACGTTGATAATTTCAATAAAAAAGTGGTGTAGACGAAGTATATTCTTGTTAATTTTAATAATAATGTACCACAAAATCATTTTTCATTAATTGAAGAATTTGCCTTTTTAATCTAGGTATTCTGATTTTGTGGTATTTAAATACACCTACCGCAAAACGTGTTTTTGAAGCGCAATTTCATTCTCTACATTAAACTTATTTTTCTCAAATCATCTTTATTTTTTGACGTCTCTTAGTTAGATAGAAAATATAAATGCTTAAAAAATGATGTTGCATTTAGTGCGCAAATTGCCAGTATCAAAAAACAGCGAAATCTTACAAAGTGGCGAGATGCATAGTTTATTTCAATGGGCAGAAATATTATATACATTATTTTCTTGAAACGGCTCGAATAGTAAGAAATGTGTGAAATATCTACAAATTAAATAATCAATAAATATATGTATTTTAAAATAATCTTTACAACTTGCTACTGCGTACGACTTCGCTGTTTTGCTGTTTTTTGATACTGGCAAAAATGCGAGCTACATTTAGTTATTTATTTATATATTAAGGAATCTTAACTGTTTTTAAACATATGTAAAAGCATAGTGTTCATTTCATAGACCATTTTAATAAAACTTTTTCTACTGTATTTTGTAAATAAAGCAGTATTTATAATGTTAATAAAAAAATTACTACTTCAGTGTGAATTTACTCATCTCATTTCTAATTAGTCAATATCTCATTTCTACTGCTACACATTTCAGACTTGAAAACTTATGAAAATTGGAGATCGTTAAATATCAGAAGACCAACCTTGAAGTAGGAATGCTATTCGAAGAGTGCCTTAGACTTTTGCGGAGACAGAGCTACTGTGTTACAGTGCTAAGAAATATTAAGATAAGAGTGATTGCAAAATAATGATTCGTACGCAGTATTTATAACTCAATTGGCCAACAAATGAAATCGGCCGCGGAGCTGCCACCATAATCCCACAGGGCCTAGCAGCAACCAATCGGCTATAGGCGGTCGCAGATATTGTTGGCTGCACAGCGGCTACCATCAATTGCGTAGCAGCCACCATGACTGTCCGTACCTAGTGTCTAAAAACAAGAAATAGATACTCTAAATAAATTATTTTATCGAATTTAAACATTATAACTTTTAGATTGCATCTTCGGTAAGTTCACCATTTTATACATGAATATATTTCATAATATGTAGATCGACGCCAACGTAGTTATTTCAATTCCAATTTTATTGAATAAAGCAATCTTTTCTTTTTTCATATTTGTTCCTGGAATATTCAAATATATCTGCGTCTCAGTGAAGTTTTATATGCAGCTTTCTTTCCCAACTGCTCCACACTCCGTGAATACAAATCAGATATTCTGTATAATATGGAACTCAAATTTGTGGCTTAATATAATCCTCAAAAATATCACAACGTGATGTTATTCGGATTTATTAGGTTATCGCGTTAGATTATGTAGAGTGCGTATATTTTTACTTAAACTAAACTTTACACTACACACGCGTTATTTTATTACAACTATAGTATCAAGAGGAGCTGTGCTTTTCTTTATCAGGTTTAATTAATATCGTTGATAACATTGACGTATTATAATATAAACACGTTATTCCCATACTAGCCGGCTTTCATATGTAGCAAATTTTGCATTGAAAGAGACAGCAAATCACGACATACAAACGCTCTGCGTGTAGACAGAAAAATCAGGTAATTTGAAGACACGGTGACTAAAATAACATGCTCATTCTTACAATAGTGTATGAAACCTTACTTTTGAGTTATCTTACAATACGGTTGGTCAAATAATAATTTTGAACTTACGGCTAACATTTTATTTTTTAAATTTTATTCCAGGCTTTTGTAAGAATGCACGTTATAAAACATCGATCAGATGTTCAGATGTAATGACAAAAATAGCGCAGCCATTGCATCGTGTGCCGTTTCTATGGTATGCATCTCCCACATAGGACAACGTATTGTGACAATATATGTCAGGCATATAATGACATGTCAATGACTAGAGCATCTACGAACATCCAATCAACGCTGTATATTGTGCAGATTAATCTTAAAATTCTACGAGAACAATCTACTACACCAATTTCCAAAAAGCGTTTTCCGATTTTTGCATATTGAAATCATTGGCTCGAAAAAATCTCATTATTATTTCCCATACAAAAACCAAAATCATAAATAACCAACTTAATTAAACTACTAGTCCAATTTTGTGGTGGTAATGGTTTCCAATCAACACGAAACTGGTACGTACTACCGAAGCAAACCCCGCTTCCCTTCTATAAACATTACTTAAAAGTTATGTATTTTTTATGCAACGTTTTATAGAAAATCGGGCTTACATTGCTGATTTTCAAAATGAATCTTGACATAATTAGTGAAGACAAAAAAAATTACAGTTTCTTCACAAACCTTTTCGCGTTCATTTGTATATCTATCCAACAATAAACTGCTTTAAATATTACCTACATAATTATTATTATTATATTCGACTCTTAACTATAAAATAGCTAGATCTATAAAAAATATCTCAACTATTTAAAACTGGTTAAAAATCTGATACTGAATTAATGAACAGAAGGGATTTTAGGGAATTTTGAACGAAGAATAACATAAAAGAAATACCCAGGGGTTGAAATAGCGATATCACCAACTTATTTCTGTTTTTCCATCGCACAAATTTGAAAGAACTTTTAATATAACTTTTTGTTTTGCATAATCTTTATAAAAAACAGTTCAACCTAATTTTACTCCTGAATTAAGCCAAAAATACTTAATCTTAAGTTTTACGACATCTGTTAATATATTTTCCGACTACTTCATCATCTTATCTCGTATCCCTTCACAGTATTTTAATTTCGTTGGTCCATACGTGGAGGGATTTTCATTATTTATTGCTTATCACTTGTTACTTTATTATCATTATTTATATTATGTTAAATTCTGTTTGTTTGATTTTTCAAACGTCTGGAATAATAAATATAAGAGCCAATCTATCAAAAGCCGTACATTGTCAAATTTTTATGAATTTCACGAAAAAAAAATTTTTTCTTGAAATCCTTAAAAGTTATTTAGATATATCAAGTATGATTTTTGAGTACAGTGGAGTTAAAGGAGACAGATTCATCTGATATGAACAAAAATATAATGTTTATTTAGGTATATACATGTAATAAAATTAATAATATAAAAATAATATAACCTTTAAAACAAAATACGACATCAACGATTAAAATACAAAAAATATATGAGATAGTAAATGAGAATTATATAAAAAAAAATTGACATTGTTTTCTAATAAAAAATAATACTTTAAAATACCTCATAAATAATTTTAAACGCCATTTCAGATGACCAATAGATAGAATATTATTGCTGCAAATAATAAACAGTGCTTTCATTAAAGTAAAAATGCATTTATCCGTAAAACGATATTTTAAAAAAGTGTATAGGTTTCAAATAATGACATTTAGCTAGAATATTCCTGATTCGCGAGGCAAAAAATATCCGAAGGGATGGTAAGTCTCGAGGCATAGTGGAATTATTGGTGCAGTAGTGGAATGTATACTAGAGAAAATAAATGATTTAAATAGCGTTGATATTTTCGTACAATATTTTAACATAACGCTTATGTACCTGGAACAGTTTTTAAGAGGGTTGGTTTTTAGGCAGTAAAAATAATACAATAAGGAAGCAGAAAAATAAGTGAGTGGGATGGAGTATTTCTGGGTGCGTGGGCTTGTTCAAAGACGTCAACATGTTGTTAAATCTGGCCACCTTATTCATGTAGAACCATTTATTTTTAAAAATAAAAAGCACGAAATAATAACACAACACAAATTCTGACAAGTCTTCAAAATCTTCAAAATAAGACAAGTATTGAAATGTTGATTGCCTACTTAACGTGGTACAGAATAACAACTAAAATTCTTAGTTTAATGGTATTTTTATATTATTTGTTTTCTTTTAAATATGCTTGACATTAGTCGAATTCATTTATACTAAACAGCGTGTTTGAAATGTGTATTGAAAATTATTTATCAGATCCCTCAATTTATTCGTAAAATAACCAATGTTTGGTCGGCGAAACACATTTATTCATACAACCTATACGTACTCTAATCTCCTTTAAAGTAGTCCCCTTGGCAATGCAAAAGTGCTCCCAGCGGCCCCGCCATTGTTGGAAACACTTTTGAAACGCATCTTTTGGAATAATATTCTGCTGGGCCATCGTGTTACGTATAATCTCTTGTCTTGATTAAAATCTGGCCCTTTTCAGCGGCATTACTGGAAGAATAATGTGTTGGTCAAGAAAACATGTATCAAATAAAAAGAATGGGCGGGCGCTTTGTCGTAATGTGGCTGCAAATTGTAACCACCTTCGGCACAAATTTTGCGGACACTTAATTCTAAGTCCTCGATCAAAATCGAATGCGCCAATCCAATGTTTACCCCTACCTGGTCACTAGTTTTCGGACTATAATGCGATGATCCCGTATGACCAAATTCTGCACTTAGTCAATCACTTTGTTATAAATTTTAATTAAATAACTTTGTATAAACTACTTAAATGATGACTCTACGTCTACCGCCTTCGATACCACCGAATCTTCATCAGGACTGACATACAGCTGACTATCCATTACCTATCCTAGTAAACAAATAAAATGGGGGTGTGACTACAGCTAAGGTGGGGAAAATTAAGGGGTGGACGCCGAAATGGGAAATATATCCAGTAGCGGGGTATTCATGAAATTTATCTGATTATTAATATCTAGTATCGTATTCTAGTATCTCTTAGTTATCTAATCTAAGGCCTCTACTATTTATATGTAGAATTTCGATGGAGTGTGGCCTGTTTCTAAAAGATGGTTCGCGAACTCGGAAAAATTATTGTTTTTAAGACATCAGAAGTGTTCCTTCACTCTAACATTAAAGTTATACGCTATTTTATCTATATAGAATACCGAACAGTCATTACAATCACATTTTTGTTTCAGCTTGTTGAGAGCCTATCGGGACGCGATTTGTTGGCCACTAATGTGCGGCCATCTTTGAAGCGGTTTTACCACTTCTTTATCCGAGAAACGTTCATAGTAGCTCTCTACACGTTCTCAAGTAAATCAGAAATTACTACAAAGGTCTGGAATAGATTTTGGAAACATCATGAAGCCACATTGACTCTAAAAAAATACTTATGGGTGGAGTTTTCTAGTGGGAGCCTGAGGAAAACGACCTTGCGTTAGACAAAAGTGCAGCGAACTGAAGTGTGACTTTAAGAACGGTGCTCCGATTAAATTTCAATGTGTCCAATGATTTAAGTTAATTGATAAATCGTAACTTTCAAAAGAGTATGAAATTAAAATTAATTAGTCTTTCCGAATTTTATATGCAATCTACTAAAAAGACAAGTTTTAAGAGTACCAATAGAATTATAGAAATTATTCATAGAACACAGTAGGTAGCTTGTTGGTGCAATGGTTCCAGGACACCAGTAAGTTAGTCCTATTTTCACAGCAAAAGCTTTTAGATCATTTATAAAATATAGTTATATAGTTAGATATAGTTAGAATATTGATGCGGTATGTATTCCGTGACCACATCTCTATTAAAAAAAAATTAACAATCATTGCGCTGATTTTTTTATTTATTTATCTTAATCTTGTTACATGACATAGGAGATGGAGCCGCTCATCTCACTAGGAAGAACCTGTGCCGAGATGAGCAGCTGAACAATATAGTGAGAACAAAAAATAATAAAGATATACAAGAAAATACTATATAACTATAAGATTAATTAATTAATTAATTGAGTATATAAATATAAAATGTGGATAATAAGAACAGTATATATTGTATAATACAAAAGCAATAGTGAAATTGAAGTAATATATATAAAAAATCATATGCATGGATAGTAACAAAATGTATAAATAACAGCACAGTTAAAAAGTATATTTAGGTGTATTAAATTAATGTTTGTGTATATTAAATAGTGTTTGTGTAAAAAAAATAAAAAATGAAGTTTAATGAGCAATAAATTATGACCTGTTTTCGGCAGTTGGGTATTTGTGCAAATGCAGGTGACAATAATGTCTATTTGATATTATCATTACGCTGATAATATCCTTCCCACAAAAACTTTTTTTGGACCAACGTATAAATACATGGGATATAATTTTATATTTAAAAACCCAAACGTGCTTGCTTTCTATAAATGTACGTGTCTTTTTTAAAGTTTCTTCTCCTCCTTTGTTCCTATCCTACGGTACCTGTCCCGTGGGTGACATGGACCCGCCCAAAGCTTAGTGGGTGTTACGGAAAATACTGTCAAAAATAGATATCAGGAAGTTTTTGTAGCTCAGTAGCGATAAGACACGTAACATATTATTAAAATAAAACATTATTAGATCATCAACTCAGCTCCAGTGTAAATAAACAAAATCTTTGTCTAAATCTTCTTACGTCAGATTTGTTCCGTGAAAATATTCCAGGACTATTATTTGATGGTTGTATTTGTACACTTGAAACAAACAACGATATTAGATATCTGTACTGTCATAGATAGGTTTATTTTTATCAAATGGAGAGTGCTTTTTGATTTATATCCGAATTCCCTCGAAAGGATTTTTCTTTCGTATTTTATTTTAAGATATTTAATATATAAACATACGCATGCATTCGGCACCCTGAAATGTGACTTAGATGTTATGTAAACTGATATAAATATTTGAGAAAATATAATGACAAGTACATTAAATTACGGATCCCCAAATAATAATAATTTCGTTGTCCATCCGTAACTTTCTAGAATCCAATAACTGATCTCACTCCGTCTTCAAAATTTACATTGACTTCATGCTCTTTTAATAAAATACTGTAATTAGATTTTTTGAATATTTCAGTTCCATGAAAATTAAAACTAATAATTACTAATTAATCATTAATCAACATATATAATTCTCTCTGTAACAATGTCCAACACTAGTGCTACCAAATGGCACAAATAATGATGAGGTGTATAAAATGAGGCACAAAAAAGTATATTTCTCTAAAAATGAACCAGATGTCTCAAATAATAAGAGGTGTAATATAATAATGTGGTAGAAGAAGCAAAAAAATTATAATTCTCTATTTAAAAGGTAATTTCACTAACGTTACCATGACGTTACGCTATACGCGTTACGTTACATTGCGCTGCACGCACAGCTGGAGGTCGAAATATATAATAAAAATATGTCATTTTTGACCGGTTGTAGGCAATAATATAGTAATAATAGTGCGTGAAAAGAATATATCGAAATATAAATACATCAGTATTTAATTTATTTATTTTATATAAATACGATTTATTTTACAAAAAAAATTATTTAAAAGTGCTGACCGCAAATATACATATTTAAATTCTCTGGATGATGCATTATAGAAACCAAACTCCATCAACACCATATGTTTATAATATTTAATCTCATTTGAAATTTCGAAATCGATTGTATCTTTATTATATTTCCAAAACGAATTTTATTTTTAGAGAATGTTACAAATAAGCCCCAATACGGGCAAGACACCCAATGCATAAATCCGCAGAACCTAAAACATACAAGACCTCGTAAGATGGAGCAGGTAGAGAAGGCGTTTCTGGAGGGACAATGTGGAGAGAATGGAGCAGACGAGACTTTACAGAGCCGTGATGCGCGGGATTCCAGAGGGGCGCCGACCGCCAGGGAGACCGCCAAAGAGACGGAGAGAGCTGGACGTCCTCGTCACAAGACCAGGACTTCCAGCAATCAATACCTGTCAATACAGATCAGGAATCTAACAAAAGAAGAAGTTACAAAACTAGGCACACGAAGCGTCTTTCCAGACGCAAGTCAGAAGCTAATATTTTCATCATGCATTAAAAAAAAATTAAAAGCCTTATACAGGGTGTAACAGAGATAGTCCACAAATTCACAGGTCTTTTGACTACTACTCTTGAAACTATGAGTTTAAAATGTTCAACCAACAACGAACTGATATCAAAGTTATGGAGATAAGCGACATCAACATTTGAATATTTTTTTCAATATTTCTGACTTATTTACTTCCTTTCTTTTAACTCGTGACGTCTGCTTGCTTGTTTCCTTGACGAAAAAACTTTGGATCGATTTTCAACCCTTTTCTCGTGATCCAATCGAGCTGAAACTTTGCGAGCAGACTCGTGGCGATGATCAAGAAGATGTTTCAAATTTTCGTTAAAAAAAATAAATAATTATAGTATAATTTAGGATTTTTAGAAAAATTTAATTGATTTTTTAAAATTGGAAACCATACAAATGTTTAATTACTACCAACAGCGGCTTGACGATGTCACGGAATATTTAAATTTTGAATTACTCTGTCGGTATACGTAATAGGTACTTTACTACGAATTTCGAAAATTTACGACAATTGGTTCTCAGATGACAGCAAAATTCACAAATTTCTCAAAATCTTGATTAAATTGACTGACAAATGTTTTTAGAATTTAATCTTCAAAGCGTGAAGTGTCTTATCAAAGCTCAAAACATCTGATATTTTAGAAATATATTAAATTCCTCTAAGTTTAGTATTATGTTATATGTTTAAATTCGTCTTTAATTATTGTTATATTTTACAAAGAAAGGGAGTATAATAAAAACTTGGTTTTTATGGGTTAGTTTTTCTTTGAAACTAACTTGTAATGCAAATTAAAAATTCATTCGCTTTGATTTAAATCATAATAAATAATGTGATTAAGAACCTGCACAAATTTGAATCATGTTTTTAATCATTTTCTTTGACTTGTATCAAAGCCTTTTTATCAATGTTTTTTTGATATTCTATATGTATATTTATAGGCCAATGTACATTTAAAACCAGTATAGTTTAACGTTTTACAAAAGATAATTAAGAATTATTAAAAAAAGTGCAAACTTAGATGTCGTTTATCTCATTAAATTTTTACATTTAATGAAGAAGACCACCCTTCCTAAGTGTTTGCTACTAGCTATGAGACACCTGTATATATATTTAAAAAATTACATCATCAAAATAACTCTATGTCATAATTCAACATTGACTTGAATATTTACAAATAAGCTTCATAATTTATTATAAGTCAATTTATAATTTTGGTCTCAAAATTTAGAAAATTTTGGAAAGGAAAAAAGCACGGTAATTTATTTTTCTACCTGTGAACGATAAATTCCTAGGTATTCGATCCATACTCGTTAGTAAGTTTTAGAAATTAGGTGTCCCAAATGCTTCATCATTGTGATTTTCCTTTATTAAAAGAAGCAGTAGCATACCATGAACCTTGATGGATGAGTGAAACAAGTTCAGGTCATGCCGTAAATCAAATGCCTGCGTGCTTACATTTTTTACAAAGGCTGTCTGAAGACTTTGAATCTGTTTTTTATTTATGGCACATTAGTGACCTCTGATTTATACCTCAAAGTAAAATCCACCAAATAAAAGTTGGTTACTCGTAGCATGTACAGTGTAGACTTTGGAATTACATCTATTATTTTAAATTGAAAATTTTGCCTAACAATGACCTTAGATTGGAGAAAAGTTAAAAATTTGAAAATTCTTTAAAACTCGTGCTTCGATAATAATTAATCCAAAGTGTTTATGAGACTTTGCAGACTTCACAAATTCAGAAGTTCACTCGCAACTTCAAACTAACAACAATACCATTGTGAATATAGGGAAAGTTATGGGCAATTATATTTCGTTTAATATTAAACCGAGCGTGAGGTGAAGTATGAAAACATTTTTGGTATTGATTGAGAAACTATTTTAATTTATTTTTTTTATAAACTTTCTTAAAGCAAGTAAGCGGAAAGCATGTTACAAGCAGACTCAGCTGTAAAGATATGAAGATAGTGAAATCAACGAATAAAATATTTATATATTGGGGTGATTTAAACAATATAACGTATATTGTATGGTACGATCCCAGAATAAATATATGTAATTTTTATATTATATCTTTCTTTAATTTATCTTTTTTCTCTTGTCCAGACCTCGTATATGTATGTGTAAATGTATTGATCAGATAGCTTTATACTGTATTTCTTTTGATCTTCTTTTTCTTCTTATCTCTTCCCCTTTTTATTAAGTAGATATGTCCTTTCCTTTCCATTCCTGATTCCCCTTTTACCTTTAATCTTTGACTTTCATGGTTTGTTCTTAACTTAAACCTTCACTTTCTTATTTTCTGTATAACTTAAGTTATTGTTGTTTTACGTTAATACATAACAGGTTAATTCTGTGGAAACTTGTAAGATGTTCTCTATACTATTTAATATTCACGCGTAATCTGATTTTTATTTTTACTATTAGTTCCCCATAAATAAATAAATAAAACTATATAGTACTTAAGGACAGTTGCGAAAATTTGCATATATACGTATTTTTGCATATTTCAAGAAATCGTTTCAAACACGCAATATTCATTACAGTAATGCAAAGATTGCGCCATTTCTAATACTAAAGTACCCGAGAATAACATATGTGTTGTTCTCACTTGTACAAAAAATCAAATCATTTTTTCCAATTAGGCATGTGGGTGGAATGAAAATAAGTTAGTAAAATATATATTGGGCCAATGTAAAATATTTTCCTACAAGAAATGTTATCAATGTTATTACTAATATTTTGTCCGGAGTATAAAAAGCACTATTTTTTTCATGGATTTTTTTATTTAACAATATATCTATCGACACGTTGTTACAACCGGGATTATATGCAATTTGCTTTATAGTGTTTAATTGGTGGTTGTAATCGGTATTATGGAGAGGAATATTTATGAATCTATTAAGCATTGAATGAAAACTGGCTGAATTGTTTTATTCCATCCAATGAGCATCATGAATAATTTCTACAAAGTTAACGCCGATTATATCAATAATGTATTAAACGCTTTGAAAATAATATTGTACACTCAACCATCAAAAATGACGTATTTTTATTATGTATTTCGGCCGCCAGTTAAGCTGTGAGAACAGAACTATCTAAAGATGCGTAGAGTCGTGATGGAAATTATTATGCTTTTTGCTTCTTACATATACCTCATCATTTAATTATAACTCATTATTATATAAGCCCTCTGGTAGCGTTAGTGACCGATAATTTTACTTAGAGAATTATTTATTTTGATTAATGATTAATGCCAATGATATATGCGATATAGTAATGGATGCACTTAATTTTAATTTTCATTGAACTGAAAAACTAAAAAATCTAAATATTTTAAAAAATATCCGATTCAGAGTACATATTACAATAGTAAAACAATGTTTTCATCACAACAACACAACAATTTTGAAATCAAACTAATTTTGAAAACGGAATTAGATCAGCTCTTCTTATTATTGGGGATTAATATCTCACTACTATTAACTGTTTAACATAATTTGAATGACTTAAAGACACGAAATAAAAATCTAAATTGTTAATACAGTAGTATTGAAACCAATATATGAAAAAAAAACAATCAGTCGTTTCATACAAAGTTTGTTAGATAGTAATAATTTAGAAAGATAAAAATAGTAAATAAAGATAAAAATAATTTAATTTACTACCATTAATAAAGAGAAACCCAAAACTCGCTAAAAGGCTGGATAAGGATTTTGCTGGATCACAAAAAGGCCTGCTTTGAGAAAATAATGTTCGTGGCATTTAAAGCACTTGTAATCTTTCAACCGCATAAACATCTCTTTGAAAGAATTGAGACATTTCGTGTGAAAAAAACACACTTGTGTCAGGTGCGTTCTCGTTCGTACCTGTAATAATATGTATGTGATCCCTAATAATATTATTTTATTATTATATATAAGATCAAATTATTTATATTATTATTAATTATTGTATTAACAATTTAGATTTTTATTTCGTGTCTTTAAGTCATTCAAATTATGTTAAACAGTTAATAGTAGTGAGATATTAATCCCCAATAATAAGAATAGCTGATCTAATTCCGTTTTCAAAATTAGTTTGATTTCAAAATTGTTGTGTTGTTGTGATGAAAACATTGTTTTACTATTGTAATATGTACTCTGAATCGGATATTTTTTAAAATATTTAGATTTTTTAGTTTTTCAGTTCAATGAAAAAACAGCGCAGATGCCTGTAATAATATGTATGTGATCCCTAATAATATTATTTTATTATTATATATAAGATCAAATTATTTATATGGTAAATTCAATCGAGATGAATGTATGATAACAAATAAATGTACGCATAAGATATATACAAAGCCAGTTACTAACGGATTTTTTTATTATATTATTATATTATATTATAATATAATTGCTGGATTTGGCTTTAATGTTGTGGAGATTATTCATGATGATGACTAAATTGCGTAAAAAATATTGACTACGTTACCTGTACGTGAGCTTAATTATAATTTTATATTTAACTACCAGCTCATATTTTGCGAGTAACATTAACTACCAAAACACAAAGATGCACCGAAAAAATATGATATTTTTTCTAAGATTGTCAAGCAGCCTTTTTTTCTGGACCACTTGGAAAAAAATGAAATAATAATCACCTCATTGCGGAAAATCACCCAATTTCTCCATAAATTTCAGGCTTCTTGAGTGATGTTATATGAGATTGTATCAGATGATATTATATTATTGATGGATTTGGCGTTTACAATGTAGAGAATAATAATGATATATTATTAAAAATATTTAATTATATTTACTATGTTACCTCTATTTGATTTTAAAAATTATTAAATAATTATAAAAACTCAACTAGAGGTAACATAGTAAAAATAAGATAATAGTTTGTAATGGTCATGACGCTCGCTTAGTGATCTGGTGTTCGGTGGTTCGAGTCCAATTCCAGGATACCAGCACGTTAGTCCTATTTTTCCACAAGCGTTTAGCTTATTTTGAAAATGGTATGAATGTTATGGAAAATGGAAAATAATGGAAAATGAAAATGCGACACGTATTCCATGTTTGCATCACTATTAATAAAAAATTTAAAAATTAATGTTTTTAATCATTTTCCATTAGATTAATTTAAAATCACACTCTTGTCTTGTACGGGTATGTAGGTATACAAAACGTTTAACTTTAAACCAGCTGAACTTAAATACTCGAGCGTCCAGGTTGGAGATTTATCTTATATTTTTATTCAGTGCAGCTATTTGCTCTGAAGCCTCGTTGTGTCCTCCAGCGCGCCGCCATGCGCCGCTCATTTATCATCGTATGCGGATCGCTTATTGTGTTTACCCGCGCTGAAAGCTCCGAACGGAAGCCCAATATGGTCGCGTGTCCGGGCGCGCAGATGCCTGTGTTGCCAAACCTTGTTCGCTGCACGGGCACAATGTACTAGTTCTAAATTCTTCAAATAAAATCTCAAATGCTTCACTGAGAAATAGGTTATATTACATTACAGTGTAAAGCATCTCAACAAACTGGAACGGAACGCCTTCAAAACATCTGTACCTGTTTCATCTTTAAATTCAAAAAACTCACATCTTTCCGCAATCTTCTCATCTAACATCCATGTTTTATATTTACTTTTCCAATCTTTATCCCCCTCAGTAGGTTCCTGAAATCTAAATTAACCATTTTATCTAAATAAATTGAGACGCCGATCTAAAGGCGCATACTGAAAGTTTCCTTGATGGATAGAATGAAGTCCTCCAGAGAAGAGAAAATGGTGGAGTGCTGCGTGCTATCAAGGTAAGATCCCAATTATAACAATTTCTTTGTCTGTCTGTCCGTAACGTTTTTAAATATTTTTTCGATTTTTTTCGAAAAAACATTTTTTGAAAAAAAAAATTTTTTTTGGAAGCATTTTTTTACAAAAAAAAAAAAATTTTTATAATTTTTTTTTTTTAAATCTTTTTTCTTCGCATTTTTTTTATATAAAATAAATAAATACTTATTCCTTAGGAACCGACATGTAAAAGTACCGTAATTTTTGATGGGTTACAGCTATTTTAATATAAGATTTAAGTGTACATGCTTCCAACACATATAACAGCATGGATAAAATATAACGTCGAACGCATTTTTAGTGGCAGACTTAGGTCACGATTAAAGAATAAAGATCTCCTAAGAAAGGCACTCCTTGTCATCTCTATTCGAGTTCTTACTTCTTGAGATATATCTCATCTCTCATTCACCCATGCACTCATGTTATTGGTTCATTGTCGATTATTACATATATTAGATATTAACTTCCTATTATTAACAGTTTGGTTTTACGGGCGATGTCTTCAGGCCATACTCTTTTCTTGACTCATTCACGGCAATGTGACAATGATCACAGAATATAAAATATACACATAGATGAACTTAACTAGTTCTATAGGAAAGGGGACTGGGTCACAACGGGAGAATGCCTCCCCCTTCCATCCTTCGTGTATGTATACAACGTTTATACTGTAGTTAAAGCATTTATTTTTGCATAATTACATCCCCTTGTAAACATGACGTTATTTTCCAATTGAAGTATTTATCGAGTCTCTTAAGTAAAAACATTTAAATAAAGCACGTTTTCCTTACTAATATATTATATTTTATATAAGTATTTAGTTTGATGATGTCATTTCCACTTTCAGTTTACTTTAGTGCCTTTTAAGCTTTTCTCCCAGCTTCTCTAGGCTTCACTCACATTCATTGGTACCAGAAAAAAGTAGTATCATTTTATTTAAAATATATTTAATTGCATGTAGTAAATACAACGTACCTACTTACACCTATATATTATAAGAAAAAAAATCTAATATTCAATAAACATAATGCAATAATGTGAGACAACGGTAAAAATAAACTATTGATAAGTATAAAACATATAACAGTGCGCAATTATCATTTAAAAATTAATACAGTAAAGAGAAAATAAAGGAAAATTATAAGTAAAGACATACAACAGTATGCAGTAAAATCTATCTATTATTAAAGAAATATTCCACAGAATAATATAATATAATATAGGCATAATTGAACAATAAGTAAGTAGAATTACATTATATAAGATAAAAATTAATTAACTGTGAGAGTATTTTTTAATATTTTTCTTAGAAGTCTCACAATTATTCTCAATCCTCGTTTTAGCAGGTAATTCGTTGAACCATTTCACACCTCTAAATGTATAATGATGCTGAGTAGTTACGGTATGTATTATTTTACGAAGCGTAATGTTTCTGCTACTTGATACTACTTGGGTCAGTTCGTTGTTATTGTGAAAAGTTTTATAAAGTTGAAGAATGCAATTTTGTTTGTAAGTGTTTTGTTTGAATTAAATTTAAAACAACAATAACTACGCACGGTGTACATAAAACGCCTCAAATGCAACAATGGATGCATTACTGTTTAGTTTGAAGCGGTCGTATCACGTTGTCTCTCTCGCGCACTATTGATGTATATCAGCACACAATAAATCCTCGAAGTGCCATGACCAGAGAATCGACCTATATTCCCCAGCATAAATTCATATTTAAAATTATATACCCAAGACCGATTGTAACAAATAATAAACTAGAATTATTCCGAAGAAATGTACAAAATAAACTTGTAGAATTTTCTGCGCAATTGTGCTTTTATTTTTGATGCAAGTTTCGCCAACAACTGTTAGCGCTGAGTACTGCATGCATAAAATTAAATTAAAAGTTTAAAACCTCGCTTGCTTCCGCCGCCGTGAAAAAATAAACTTAACAAGAAAGAAAAAATATTTTATTATGAGAACATTTTTCTGATATTTTTTTAATTTAAAATCCTGCGAACGAATATACATAAATACGAAGCTCCGCATTCAGGCGCTGTGGCGTTGTTTGCTCAAACATAAAATTTGATTTAAGACCTTGATATTTATTTTAACAGAAACAACCGAGAAAAAAATTGATGTAAACACATGTTCTATTTGTTAACACGTTTTAAGATATCGCTCTTTTTTTACGCAGTACGTTTTGTATACAAATAGCATGTCTATTATCTGTAATTCAAAAGATTTTTTGTGTACTTGTGTATTTTAAAGAGTAACGGAGCAAAATTTGGAACGTGTTGCATTAAACAAAAAAATATATACATTTCTATTTAACAGGCGCGTGCAGTGGGAACATTGAAGCATGACTTTTTTGAAAATGTATATAACGAAAAAAATAAAAATCAAATATTTATGCTACAGATTTTTATGATGTATCAAAATATAAATACTATGACAATAATTGTGATGGAAATATTACGAAGCATATGTTGCATTACGATTTTTTTCCAAATAATTGGTTACGTAAAAGTCATGCTGCGATGTTCCCACTGCACGCCCCTGCTATTTAAGGGAGGGGGTGTACTACCCAGGGGTGAGGAAGGTGTGTATGTTTTCATCAAGGTTGTAAGATGTAACTAAGCAAATTTTTCGGTGGACATCATTTCATTCAAAAACACACGTTCGGGCGAGGACGGGTGGTACCCGTGTACTTCCTAAAGTGTAACTATGCAAAATTTCGTTTAGTTAGATGGTGCTGGATTTTATTCAGGATATTCATCTATTTCAATATACGGCACCGAAGTACCTTTTACATAATAATATATACAAGAAATCCAAATAGTAGAACAGCAAAAAATTACAGAATTGACATAGTATAGATTGTTGTTTAAAGTTGTAACAGTAATTTAGAAAACCGAGATGAAATATATACAAGATTAAACAAATAGGTAAAATAATGTTTTGTGATTGCATTATGAATTTAGGATGGCAGGGTGTAGAGCTTTTAATAGCGAATCTTTATATTGTGCTAAACTGAAATTAAAAATATCAGAGATATGCGCATAGGTGTTACCTAGCCTATGCAGTCTGGGTACAAGAGAGTTAAAATCCCAGTTGGTTCTAGTGTTGTCACAATAAAATAGTGTATGTATTCGAGTAGCTCTTTCAGGCGCCTGAAACAAAAACCAAAAACAAAGTATCAGTGGTGTCAAAATGCGAGTTGTCAAAACAGCTGTTACACCTAAAAATAGTTAAACCGTAGAACATAATAATAATATTTATTAACATTTAATTTATTTTAAATTTCGCTAAAAATAAATATGGAGTTCTACAAATAAAACACAAAAACCACAAATAAAAGATATATTTAAAGCTTGAACACTAGACACATACAAAAGACAAATCTCCAAAGCTTCTATATTTTAATTTTTCTACATACTAAATATATTATTTATTGTATTAAACTTGCTAATATTCTTTAATAATTTTTTTTCTTAAGTAATTATTACTTATAACATTAATCTTATTGATATTCTTAATTTTTTTGTAATTTTTACACATTATTTAATAGCCCAATTCAAGACGTGTATCATTAATAAATTTAAAAAAGATGTTACAATAAAATTACTTTAAGTGGATCGTTATTCGATTTACGATTATTTTTTCAAAAACTTCCAATTATAATGATTTAAAAAGGTTTACTAAGTAGATAACCAATAAAACTAGTTAAGAATCTAGACTCGCGAAAGTTAATTATCCATTATCAACTGACAATCTACAAACTTTGGAACAAAAGAAAACCAAGGTTTTTAGGTAGATACTTAATGCCCCGCCTGGTGGTATTTTAAAGTTAAACGTATCGATCACTAAAGATCAACGATTATCTTTTTTTGCCTTGCTTTAAATACTTAAGTAGGCAAAATTGTTTGAGTAGCTTGTTGGTCTTGTGGTTAGGACTTTTTTTTGGCCTTGCTTTGAATACTTAAGTAGGCAAAATTATTTGAGTAGCTTGTTGGTCTTATGGTTAGGACTCTCGCCTCGTGATCCAAAGATCGTGGGTTCGAACCTCACTCCAGACCAGCAAGTTGGTCCTATTTTCATAGCACAAGCGTTTGGCTTAGTTTCATAAATTATTAAATAATTCATTATTTAAAAAAATATATAAAATAAACTTTATTGCAAAAGATATATATACTTGCAAACTCCGTAATCTCCAGATTACACTCGTTAGGGAATAAACATGCGGTGGTGATCGACATTTTTTCTGATAGTATAACTGTGTTTAGAACTAAATTGAAACTTTTATTTACGTATCAATTAAATGGTAGGTAATGGATATATATTTTGTTATTTTTCATTCTTTCTTAAACTTCTCTTTTTCACTTCTATTTTTAATTTACTCAAATCTATTGTATGTACTTTATCCTCATAATGTTCTTGTAATCTTTATAACTATCTGTCTTTTGTAATTTTTACTTGTAACTGTAACCTTTATTTGAATCTTTTTAACTACATATCTGTCTTATATGATTTTTCATTGTATATTTTGTAAAAGCCCATGTGGGCGTTAAATAAATATATTGCATATTTATGAAATCTGATATTCATTCATATCTCCAAATATCTGACAAATATTCACTTAACTTATATCGCTGTCCTTCAGCATACACAATAAATTAAATTTAAATCCAGCATCATAGTGAATTATTTAGAGTGTGTACGTTTAAAAAAATTCGAAAAATAGCTTTATTTAAAAAATGTTTTATATCTTAACATACACTATATTGCAAGTACATAGCACGTGGAATACGCAGTTTCGTGATGCAAACCTACATTTTTCCATTACCAGAGTTGATCGCGAAATATGTTGTCTTACAAAAGTTGGCGTACAAAATTCCTAGAACCATTTAGGTATTTTTCCTCTCAAAAATCTCATATCTACCTTCTAAATCTTAGACCAGCTTTCCCAGATAATATCTCACTCTCATAATATGTGAAGATTGGGTAGTATACGGATTTGAATACGCTTGGTTTCTTCTAAAGGTTCAATTCTTCATTCTGAACTACCAGATTATATAGGAAACTGACGAGTTACTCGCTATCGCCGATCTCGGGTCGATCTCCCTTGCATGCCATTACTTGAATATTCTATCTACCCCGAAGTATCTAAATTGTCCATCTCATTTCATCAGCCCTCTGAGATCACCTATATTCATATATTTACCTCCCAGATTCAGTAGGGCACGCATGAAATGCCAAATCTATTGTTATATTGCTTTATCCAGCAGCAGTCATGGATGTTATCTTTACTGCCAGTAGGAATGTATACCAAAATAGCGTTTTTTTTTTATCTTATTTTTATCTGTAGGTAATATTACTTAAATTTGAGTATGTCCAAAATTTTCAAGAACACAATACTGGATTTTATCCCCAGGGGACATCATTAGTCATGATATATTTTAAATGTCTCATAGAGATGAAGCTATATTTTTATATGGGAAATGTGGTATGGAAGTCTTTTTGGGTGTCATCGGGCTTAAGACCTATCGTACGGCTTGCATAAAGCTACAGATACACATGCTTATTAGTGGCATGCCACTGAGTGGCATGCTCATTACTAGCAATGTGCGTGCACACATGCCACTAATAAGCAAGGCCTAAAGAAGGTCGACACTGCGCATGCTCACGTGCCACTAATAAGCATGTGTATCAGTAGCTTAAGTGATCACTTTACAGAATGGAGCGTTCACCAATTCCATCCATACAATGAAACAAGTTGTGCAAGTTAAAGATACATATATACAACTTCCAAAAATTTGATAAATTCAATAGTGATCACTTAAGCCAGCCTTACTATGCTACGAAATACCTACTTTTTCATATAAAAATATATCTTCGTCTCTATAAGATATTTATAATATATACCTATCTTGATGACTAATATTATGTATTCTCTTTTAAATACTAATCTAATATTTATTATACATTAATATAGGGTGTTTTTTTTAGAGGTATAGAACTTTAAAATCAAATAAAATACATAACTTACACGTATTTTTTGGAAAGATAATTTTATGCTATTTATATGTAAATATGATAACAATACCACGATTTTTGAAATAAATTTGTACGGTGATATGGAAAACCAAATCGAGCACAATTCAGCCGTCAGTTGTCAAATTGATTGTGGCTGGAAAAAGTGTTGCCAATTCGAAAAACAAAAAACCAAACTATATTTAATTAAACACTATATAATGGCATAAAATTATTTCTTATTAGAATATTTTGAATGTGTTCAAATTTATCTAGAACACAATATTGAATTGTTACCTTGTGTAAAGTGATCACTTAAGCCTGCCGTATGATAGATTGTTAGCCCTATTAACACCCAAAAGAATTACCTACATACTTTCTCATATAAGTATCTTCGTCTCTATGAGTCATGTATATATTTTGATTTTTGAAAATAGAGATGCGAACACGAAATACGTGTCACATCAATATTTTTACTATTTTCAAACTTAGCTAAACGCTTGTGCTATGAAAATCCGACTAACTTGCTGGTCTGGAGTGAGGTTCGAACCCGCGACCTTTGGATCACGAGCCGAGAGTCCTATACACAAGACAAACAAGCTACTCTTATATATTCTTATACAATACATTTTGATTTATTTCTTATTAGCCTTATTTCATTTTTAAAATCTCTATACCTCTAAAAAAAAACACCCTATTTTAAGTTAAATAAATACAGGGCGCACTATCTTTAGTACCAGCTAGAAAAAAACATACAAATGTATTGGAATCGTATTATTTTTTCCTGCTGGGAAGTATATTGAACATTTTTTATCTATGCCATTGGTAATATATGGAAATAAAACACTTGTTTTTTATGCTAATTGTTTTGAACTTTCTTGTGACGCGTTGCGCCTAATAAAGGTCTCAGAATTTATTTACAACTTGTATTTATATCTATGGAAAAAGCGAACTGTATAAATTGCCTATATGAAAAGAAAGATACTATATTTTACAACAGGGAACACACTATTGATATTTTGATTTTATATTGATGATTATAAGAAGGAGCATAGTTTTGAGGCCTTATGTAATTGTAGGTACTAGGTAACAATTATATTCAACACTAACGATATTTTAAGTACTGTAGAAATCCGATATGGTTCCAAATCCTTGCTAGGTCCGTAACAATTTTTTTTTCCGCAGACTCAATCCTTAAAAAGGTGTCTAATATTTATCATAATAAAATAATAAGAATATGCATTTTTAACAGTTTTTAAAATGTCAATTAGAGAGATCTATAAATATTCACTTATTAATATTTTTACTCTCTATTGCGTGATTGATATTTTCTAACCGTTCTAAAAAATTAAATCTAAAATCCACGGTTTCGAAGTTTAATAGGATTCGTGACGATTGATCGAATTCTGAAATCGAATAACAGATTTATCATTTAAGAAACTACATTTGTAATGTTCGAAATAATAAATAGTTGACATGGCAAAATTGATTAATCGCAGTGCCCCCGATAAGAGTATTACCGGCTTCATACGGGTGGCAAAAAAAAAATTTTTTTATGGATTATTTGTGTAAAACTCTCTATTTGATTAACTCTTACACAAATAAAAGTATAGCCTTTGTTATTTTAGCCAAGGCTCAACCTAAAGATTGCCTACTGTATTCCACGCAAAAAATATTACGATCATCATGTTATGGATATTATTATTAATTTATCACAATTTTGTCGTTGTAGCTACTTATGTAAGTTACAGTAAGCACTCGGTATGTTATAGTTAGCTCTCATGTAAGTTGTAATTATAATTAGGTCTATCATCACAAATCAGGGCAATAGAATCTAAAATATCGATCAGAAAGGTTGTGGACAAAAGGCAGAATACCCTAAAAACTCTATCCAGAGGATTCTGAATTGCCGTTAAATCTTGAGAACATTTTAATTATAAATCTTACCATGATTCATGAAATCAATTTTAATACTGGGGTTTCCATGGTCATTAGATGGTAATAAAATTATTCTGATGAAGGACGTTTTATGTAGTAGCCACATTTCATTGGCTATCGTCATGGTGGATCTGAAAAATGAAAACTGAGGTGATTTCGTGTCGCCAGCAATGAAACGCATCGTTCAACCACCAATCCACCTGCAGTACCGTACCGGAAAATTGCTGGAAATAACTGGCCGTAGCATTTCGTATCAAGTCGGTTAGCTCTAGACCTCCCTATTGATGTTATCTGGAACTAAGATTTACAGAACTTGGTATGCCCTTAAGCTAAAACAGTAATAATATGGTGTTCAAGAAATGCCCAACCAATGTAGATTTGTCCGGATAAAAATGTTTGCGCACTGTTTTATATATATTTTCATATATTTGTTTTTAAATCAACCCATCTTCTTCATGACTCTTCCCGTGGTGTGTATTTCTTTATGATTTTTTGATTTCTGATAATTCCATTTCACATATTAACGTTGTGAAAGATTTTCTCACGAAGACTTTTTTGCACCTACGACACTTAAAATTATTAACGTCTTAAGAAGATGTTAATCTTTTGCTGTTATCAGAAAATCGTCGTTCTTGTACATGTCCCTATACCATGTTGTGTCACGTTTCCAGCCTGGTTAACTGGCCACTAAAATGTGAATCCAACCTTATAATGGTTTACTCCACAGGGAAATTTCACTTTCCCTGATATAAATGTATATTATAAATGAGAACCTAGGCTCTTGTTAAAATAAAATCACCCCACACTGCATTCGCCCTTTGTATAGACCTTCTGTCTTCTTTCCTCAATCTTAACCTACTTCAGAACAGGTATTTCTGTATATCTAGCGAGATAAGTAGTAGCCAAGGGGCCCTTTACATATTATCCTAATTTATTTGTATTATGGGTATGTATCAATCAATCAATCTATTTTTATCCAATAAATGCCGATTTATCTGCAATGGAACCGAAAAAAAGTGAAATCTTTCTTTTCTTATGGATTACGAGTATGTATTATAATTTATCTTATCCATTTATTCATCTTATTTTCTATGATGACTATTATTAAACTTTTATTTTATACTCTTAGAATATCCATATTTGTAATTCTCTTGGTCATGTTTATTTCCATCGATCACCAGCACAACATTTCGAATGATTACTATCATCGTCGGTACCTGGCGATAAGCCATTAAGGATCTTTGTCTTCTCATGCAATAGTTTTTCGTACAGCTGTCTATTCTCACAGGAAGTCCCTCAACCATGTACGAGTGTACCAAGTCTTTCTCATTATTATCGTCCCATCTTCTTCAATATCTTCCTTGTGGTGGCATCCCTTATGATATCTTGATTTCTGATACAGTACCACATGTGCCTATTTCTCTCTTTCTATTTAACCATCCATGTTTATTCATGATTACTATTTAGGGTTTTCACAAATTAACCCTCTAACCCCTTACCCCAACACTCTGATCTTAATTTGATTCCCAGGCTTTATTGTATTTAAAGTAAGCCCTTTTTCTGACGTTCCCTTCAGACCGTTTAATAATCCACACAACGCAAAAGATGGAGAATTAAACTGGTGATTATTCTAATTTATTATCCACCTCGTTGTGCAAAGATTTCGTGCAAATTTGATTAAATGCGTGATTACAATTATTAAACGACACCACATGCTGTTTCGTGAGCAAGTGTGGAGGTCTGCCGACGCCATAAAAATTATTTTGATAGGTGCTCTAATCACACGCAAATATTATGAATTACAAAAATATATATCATCAACAAAAAGTACGTCTGTGTATACAGCAAACGGTAGCACGAACGCGAATGGAAAATATAAAGGGTAATAATTTGAAAACACTTAAATTTAAAAACAATTTGAATGTTTATTTTTTCAACAACTTTGTACTTTGGTAGAAAGCAATAACTTTGTGGTTTGACATATTAAAATAAATAAAAACACTTTTCTTTGTATTAAACCACGATTTATTATTGTGACAACCGGTTTCGCTTAAACTTAAGCTTCATCAGGGCAACTTAGTTATTAAGTTTCCCTGATGATGCTTAAGTTTAAGCGAAACCGATTGGCTCAATAATAAATCGTGGTTTACTACAAAGAAAAGTGTTTTTATTTATTTTAAACAACGTTATATTAACCACTTAACTGTAACTCTACGTCTACCGGTTTGACACCACTGTATCTTCATCAGGACAGAGCAAACTAACTATCCATTATTTATTGTAGCAAACAAATCAATTTTTGAGCGGGGGTGTGGCTACAATTATGGTGGGGATGATTGAGAAGTGGGCGCCGAAATGGGAATTATATCAAGTAAAGGGCTATTCATAATAATTATCTGGTTATTAATTATATTGGCTTAAGTGTTCAGGCATTTTTTGATTTCTAGTATTTCTAAGTCATCTAATCTGAGACCTCTATTATTTACATGTAGAATCTCGAATAATACTTATTTAAGGGAGTACTTTAATTATTCCTGTTTAATTCTGTAGGTTTTTAATGCAAGTTTTAAACCATTTCAAGGCTAGACGTACAATTGCATACACAAGTTATTAACTTTGATGGGGACAGTAACAGCAAAAAGAAGATGTAACTATACAGTGTGTCTGGTGAGTGGCCGGTGTCGGAGCCTTTAATAGCACAAAATGTGATCAATTTCATCGACAAAACACCCCCTGTATGCATTTTTCTCCAGCCTTATTGAATTGGAAATGGTGTGTCAATTTACTAATATCTACCCATGTAGAGGTCCTATAAATATTAGGTCCTTACATATGAAATTGATGTTTAGTATGGGAGGAACATAAAGCCGATTTTTTTTATTATAATATATTTATTTAATCAAAGTATGTACCATTGCTATCTATGCACTTTTGCCATCTCATAGGTAGTTCATCGATCCCTTTACTATAAAAACCATTCGGACGGGAATCAATAAAATCTTTGAAGGCGGTTTTGACTGCCCCATCGGAGTTGAATTTTTTCCTTTGCAAGAAGTTATCCAAATTTCGAAAAAAATGGTAATCTGTTGGGGCAAGGTCCGGAGAGTACGGTGGATGTCTTAGACATTCCAATTGAAGCTCCTCTAATTTGGTAGCCGTCTGTTGTGCAGTGTGTGGTCTAGCGTTATCATGAAGCAGCAGTGGCCTAGAGCGATTAACCAGCATCGGTTGTTTAGCAGCTAGCTTTTCCATCATGGTTTGCAGTTGCTGACAATAGACATCTGCCGTAATCGTCTGGCCAGATTTAAGAAAGCTGTAGTGAACGACACCAGCACTAGTCCACCAAACGCTCACAAGTAACTTTTTTGGAGTCAATTTTCGCTGGGGCATGGTTTGGCTGGTTCGGCAGGGTTCAGCCATTGCGATGAGCGCTTCCGATTATCGTACAGGATCCACTTTTCATCACAGGTAATGATTCGATTTAAAATCCCTTCATTATTGTGCCGGTTGAGTAATGCAACGCAGCAGTCAACGCGCGTTTGTTGATTTGCTTCACTCAATTCGTGAGGTACCCACCTTTCAAGCTTTTTCACCTTACCAATTTGCTTCAAGTGGATTAAAACAGTTTTATCACTAACACCGCAGCCTGCAGCTAACTCGGATGTGGTTTGTGATGGATCCGCTTCCACAATAGCCTTCAATTCTTCATTATCAACTTTGGTCTCCGGCCGTCCACGGGGCTTGTTCTGCAGGTCGAAATTTCCAGAACGAAAACGTTGGAACCAAAAACGCACTGTGTTTTCTTTTACGGCACCGTCGCCATACACATCATTAATCCTTCGAGCCGTTTCTGCAGCACTGGTGCCACGGTGGAACTCGTACTCGTAAATAACGCGATATTTCAAGTTTTTCATTTTGTAAACTGAGTGACGCAAAGAAAAAAACAATTGAGGAAAAAACAAATGAATTATAATTTTCAAAACACAAATACATGAGTAAATAGCTGTATAAATTTGGATTTGGAATTCCTAACCAATGAGAAGATATTTGAGATCAAATTTACCAGTACGGCAAAACGCCAATTTCATATGTAAGGACCTAATATCAAAAAGGTCTCATTTGAAAAATAAAACAATAAGAAATATAACGTTAAATTTTTCACCAAAGCTTAACACAAGACTAAAAATAATTAGGAAAATTAAAAAAAAAAATCATGTTATTTTTAGATATAGGGAATATTTTGTCGATGAAATTGATCATATTAGATGTTATTAAAGGCTCCGGCAGCGGTCACCGGATAAAATATATATTGTTACACATATAAATATATATATACATATATTTATCATGATTAATAAATTAGAATATTAAAGAACCAAACAAAGTAAGTTAATTATTATTACGTAAATCTTACGACAGTCAAAAAATTATGGAAGCGAAAAGAGAGAAAAAAAAATTCTGCATAGTTTTTCTCATTTTATTAAACGTGTATTGAAGCCAATGAATAAATAATATTCGACTATAAGTTATTTGAAGAAACACTGAAAAAATGCAATTTTATCTCCACAACTGCTGATATTAGGACTCACAATTGATGCATGAATTTACCTGTGAGTATTGTAGATCGCATTATTATACGCTATATAGATAATCCGACACTAGAATTATTATTTTTTTCTAAATAATTTTATTTAAGAACATCACATTAATTCGCACGCCATTGCAGACATACTTGACACCGGCAGGGGCGGCGGTATATTTTTATATAATTTATGCAAAAACCGGACCTGCTAGAGCTCTCGGAATAGCTTCTAAACCGGGTGCTGAAAATTAATGCGAAGGCATTTATTTCGTGAGGAAATTAATTGTCTTCCAAACTACCTTTACTTCCCTCGTGTTGAAAAGTATACAGTTTTTATACTGTAGGGGTTCTCACAAATTTTCCGTGATTGTTCGTGTTGTGTAGTAAAATATAAAAAAAATATAAATATTTTACAGTGAGACTATTAAGTTCATGACCAGAACATAACAAAAATGTCGTTTTATAAATTATTATTTTTTTTGGTCAATTATTTTTTTGCAAGAAAAACATACCATTTGGAATAATGTCAAGGACAGGAATAGACGTTTTTACTTCGCAAATTCTATATGCATCAAAAATAGATTCAAGTAAAACTAGTTCATTGTAGTTTACAGAGGCGGATTGAATCAAAATATGCAATTAACAAAATTGAGATAAATACATTTGTGATTTATTTTCTAGCCAGAGCGAAAGTCTTAGAATTGGTATGCTTTTAATACAATGCTTCTTTAATATATAAACTTTATTTAAAAAGCAGTAGGTAATCAATAGTAAAACTGTCACTATTTGCACAAATATGACTATTGCACAAGTCACACGTCAATTGCACAGTGGTGGTTTTGTTATTATACCCCTCAAATTCTCTAATATTATCGAAAATCACGTGAAAAAAACGTAATTTGACAATACTTATGAAGTGATATAGCTAAATTGTTATAATATAATGTTTCTAGTTCTAGTCCCGGTAGTAGCTATTTTTATTCAAAAGATAGATTCGTTCTTTGTATCTTTCTAAGACTAAAACACTGTGTATACCACAGATAATTTTATAATATCTACATTTTTTCAGGGGCTAAGGCTCTCTTCTTCAGGACAAGTAATGTACTGTCCTTAAGAAGAACAGTAGGTACATTACTTGTGAGAAGTGTTTTAGTTTTTATTTATGTATAAAAATGGTGCCACAAAGTGATTTCATAAAATTTGAAGAAGATATATATATACATATAAAATTTTATTTAAATATTACTTCTTCTAAACTCATTCAAACAGCCCACGTGTTCATATTATCATTTTATTTTCATCACGATTCTTCTTCTTCTTTCTTCTTCCGAGGCCGGCCTCCTCCTCTTTTCATGTCCATGATCTTCATCGCAGAACCCTGGGTGTCCATCTGTCTATTCCTTATCTAGCACCTTGACCTGTCCATTTCCATTTTAGTTTGGCAATGCGATCTACCACATCGACCACATTTTTCCGGCTACAGATTTCCTCATTTCTGATTTCTCTCAGACTTATGCCTAGAATTTGCACCACGAATACTCATAGTTATGTTTTTGACCGTCGATTTAATTTTTTAAATGCACTCTTTTAATGAAAGAAACAAAGTTATGTAAGTATAAAAATTACCAAGACGATATAATCAGGGCTTTCTAAATAATACTGCGCATTCCACAGAATTCTCCGAACTTCATTCTGATATGAACACATCGCACCCTGATATACAAAAATATGGTATTCGCCAGTGTGGGACAATATGGGAGTGGACCAAAATTGTGAGATAAAAAATCTCTGGGACGTTATTGCCCGAGGATTATTTTCCAGGACACGCATCCGACGATAATGGTCCACATCTCCATTCGCCCCCTGGCAACCCGGTTTTCATGGGGCCACTTCTCACAATAGTTTGGGCACTTACTCAACCGTCGTCGTTAGAAAATTGCACAGTCATTTTGGACCCCTTTTTGACGTCTCCCAGACAGGCCAATTTTCATTCTGACCCTGAGCGGTCCTGCCTTTCTGTTTTGTGGAATATATTCGCCGCATGATGAGGCAATTTCTCACATTTAAAATAACAATATGTAGAATGGAAGGAAACAAATTTGGATTTACTTATCCATGACCTTTTACTCTTACCCAACACATCCGATATTATAACATGAAGTACTCACCATACGAAGTGTAATAGACTTCTTCGTCTTCTTTTGGTGTGGTATTTAGGCATGGGAAATTGTTTATTTGTAGGACAATAGAAAAAAAATTTATTATGTTCTCCACGCTTATTATTACAATAATTTGTCAACGCAGAAAAAGCGCTTATCAAAGCAGGTGTGGGTCATAAGCTTAAAATTAGACAAAAGAATCTCACAAAAAGCAAACAATAGGTGTAACATAAAAAGAAGATGAAGAAAAACTAAGAGCAAGAAGAATAAAATGAGGTAAAATTTTATCCATCACCAGAATTTTTCACTACAGAAATAGCGCCCAAACTCACTGAGAAAAGCAGTAAGACTGGTGTTAATTTGTGCACCTGGTTGATGATTGATCATTACAATTTGTACCGTTTAATGAATTGATCAGAAATCAGAAATGGTGACGAGAATTTGCGAACGTAATCACTAACAATATCATACTAAACATGTAGGTACTTTCCATTTCAATAGTATCGTTAATAATAATAATTAGTTTCCGACCGAAACAGAACTTTCTACCGAAACCGAAACTGAATCTTCGGTATCTGTCTCAGTTTCGGCCGAAACCGAAACATTTTTACACATGTTAAAAATCTATTGTTTACTGAAATTTAGCTCATTTTTTACACTTATATAGACAGTAACACTTGTTAAATGAAACTAAAAATAATAATTTAAGTATGTGAAAAAATATTTTTTTTATATTACTGCTATAAAACAAACAAAAATTATAAAAAAACTTAACAAAACATGTTACCTACTTCTTGGGACAAAAATTTGTCAATAATCAACAATTACATTATAAAGGAAGGACCTCATTAATTGAGTATTTTAATTTTAATTGCGTATACAATCAAAAAATTCTTATTACGCGTGTTAAATGAAATAAAAAAACAATAATTGAGGTATGTGAAAAAATAATTATTAATTTTTTTGATAATACTGCTATAAAACAAAAAAATGTATAAAAATCAACAAACATGTTAACTACTTCTTGGAACAAAAATTTGTCAATTACCAACCCTTACATTATAAAGGAAGGACCTCG
Source organism: Agrypnia vestita (assembly GCA_016648135.1). Taxonomy (NCBI): domain Eukaryota; kingdom Metazoa; phylum Arthropoda; class Insecta; order Trichoptera; family Phryganeidae; genus Agrypnia; species Agrypnia vestita. The sequence goes on from JADDOH010024825.1 coordinate 190,857, forward strand.
TTATTTGAGTATTTTAATTTGAATTGCGTTTACAATCACAACATTCTTAAGACTAAATTGAACATTTATTTATTTATTGAAATCTTTTAATTGCAGTAAGTAACGTATAATTACCTAATGAATACCTAGTAACTAGCGGACTCAGCTGATGATGGCGGGTGACACACGAGACACGAACTCACCCGAAGTCAGCCGAACGACGCGCAAACGAACGAACGCGAGTTCGGTGCGGCCGAAGATTGGGCAGATTTTCTGCCGAAACCGAAACTGATGCCGGAACTTTATTTTTTTGCCGAAACTTGCCGAAACCGAAACCATAACCGAACCTTCGGTTGGTCACTAACGATAATATTTCACATTTATTTTACTTAATATAAATATCTTTGTATTGAATCAATTACCTAGATACTTATATTTATACTTGAAAATTTAGAAAAGTACGAAAAATATTTTTCTTTATTTTAAATATGATCAACACCTAAATTGGAATGGACACATCATAGAACTTGTAAAAATGATTAGAAAATGTATATAGATATTCGTTAGACTAAAGAACATTTTAAGTACAAAAATTATTAAAAAATATTTGTATTACGCCATTGTTCACTATCTGCACATATGCGGCGTTATCGGATGGGGAAGTTCGTATAAAAATATCTAAACTCAGTAAAAATGTCACAAAGGATCATTATAAAAAAAATTACATTTTCTACAAAAGATCTTTTTAAATTGTTTTAAGTACCAAACGTGGATGATATTTTCAAACAAGTTTCCATATTGAAAATATGTTAACTTTACAGAAACCAGGAACACTTTAAGCTTATGAAAAAATGGAAACCAAATCATAACACCTAAATTAAAACAACCCAAATGCGAACCACTATATTTATAATGCCATTACCTACTGCAATAATCTACCTATCGAGATACGCTGTATCATAAACCTTTCAGCACAAATTTAAAAAATTGAAACCTTCCTAAAATCCAACTTAAATTCATAAATCATTTAAACTTGTAGCTTTTTTCAAAATACCTCAACATTTCAATATCAAATAATCTTTTTTACCGTATTATTAAATGACTCACATGTGTACCTATATACAAAATAAGAACTGAGGCTCCCTCATCAGACTCAAGAACTTTTCTTCACAGATGAAGTCTACCTGACTAAAAAATTATTTTTAAAAATATGAATTTAATATGTAAGATGATTAGTGATCGTATTTGTGCCTTATATAAAATTAAATAAAAAAAATTAAAAATGTTTTATTGCATAAAAACATATCCAAAAAATGTTTTGAATGAAGTTACCGATTATTACTTATTTATGTAATAAATGTAATGTAATAAATTCTAGATTTTATGTATCTATCCCTTCCAAAATCACGTTTCCTATAATTTTTTATGCCATATTTACTATAAAATCTTGAATTCAGTAGGTACATTATAAATTAGTTATCCTCGATGACTGTATTAATTTTTTTTGGATATTGCTACCTTTACTTTTATAGCCCTCATGAAAAAATAAATAAAAACATTGTTTGCATAGCCTCTGTAAAAGATTAAAAAAAATAGATTGGTACAATTTTATTTTTATTTTAATATCTTGCAAAGAAATTCTTACTAAGATATTATTCAAAATAATAATTTTTTATTTAAATATCTTTTTCACTTATTCACGAAGATATTGGATGATTTTCTTCGCTTGTTTTTCAAATTCGCGCGAAGTAAGGAATATATTGTGTTTTCGTCGTATGCGATTTTCAGATATAAAAAAGTAACCCATAAAGTTTTTATTATACTCTCTTTCTTTGTAAAATATAACAACAATTAAAGACGAATTAAAACATATAAGATAACACTAAACTTACAGTAATTTAATATGTTTCTAAAATATCAGATGTTCTGAGCTTTGATAAGACACTTCATGCTTTGAAGATTAAATTCTAAAAACATTTGTCAGTCAATTTAGATTTTCGACATTCGTGGTGAAGTACCTATTATGTATACCAACGGAGTAATTTAAATTTAGAAAATATTTCGCGACGTTATCGGGCCGCCGTTGCTAATCAAACTTTTCTAATGATTCCAATTTGACAAAACCAATAAAATTTCTAAAAATCCGAAATTATACTATAATTATTAATTTTTTTTAACGAAAATTTGATAGATCTTCTTGATTGTTGCCACGAGTCTACTTGCCAAGTTTCAGCTCGAGAGTCGAAAATCGATCCAAAGTTTTTTTGACGGCAAGCCGGCAAGCAAGCAAGCAGACGCCACGAGTTAATATAAAGGGAGTAAAAATATGCTATTTTTTCTTTAATTCTTTATAATATTGTGTTTCTGAACATTAAATTCTTAGAATATAATGATTAAATTTATTTATCTAGTCCGAAGAAATACAATAAACGAAATAATTAAAGAAAAACAAAAGCAAGAATGCAAACCAAAAACAGCTGAAAGGTTACATTTCGAAGTGAAACTGCCAGTACTTTCTTGATACTTGTTATGGTGACAGCAATGGCTGACATCTATGTCATGTCATCATCTCTAATCTTTCGAATGCTAGTCAACCAATTTAAATGAAAAGCCTTGTTATTTTTTCTCCAATCAAACGAACAAACCATTCAAACAAGTCAAGCGTAAAAATGCATTGTTCCTTTTTATTGTCAATCAAAAAATTCTTAAAATATAATAAATATATTACGCCATGCATTCCTACTGAATTATTGTCGGGAAATTATTTCATTAAATAAAAAAAAATTAATTATATATATTGAGATGAAAAACAAAATAGAAAAAATATATACAAATACACCACATTTGTTTCATTCCATTAAATAATGCACGGGGCCTCAGGGCTTTACTACAGGACCAATGTTTCCTGAAAGGATAAAATGGAAAAAATAACACACTATACCATGTCCATTATCCCTTGCGACGCTTCAACCTTTATTAAAACATTGATATTTTATTTTCGCACATTGCATGCGTGGATATATACAGTGCTTTAATTTGTATTTATACATAAGCTTTCAGAAAAAATTAACAAGTATCACGCGCGGTGTGGATTGAGAAGGATAAAAAAATTTAACTGCACAAAAATAACATAATCCATTCCAAGGAAAATTGTTTTGAAGGATTACCACCAGAAATTTAGATAGAATTTGGGTAATTCTCACAAAGAGTTAATCAATTATTTTGTTATTTACACTAATTAAGGTATACTAAAAAGGAGTTTAAAAAAAATTGAAATGATATTTTAGGCGTATTCTAGTGCAATGTTAATAATTCGGAAGAATCTCATTACACGTATAAAGGATATCGCTTTAAAAAAATTCCAATCAAAAATGTTTATCTCATTAGCGACATCTATGGTTAATTAAGGGGAATGAAAAAGCTTTGGATACCGTTAGTGCTAATGATAATTACAGCAGACATATGAAACGGGTTATAAAACTTAAATATATACAACTTACAAAAATTTGATAGATGTAGTATTCTATTATGGGAGGAAATTGTGAAGGTAACTTTGTGTAAAGTGATCACTTAAGCCAGCCGTACAACGTAAGCTTTATGAACACCCAAAGACTTTCATGCCTACTTTCCCATAAAAAACATAATTTCGTCTCAATGAAGCATCTATAATATATCTTTACATATTAATCTATTCTGACCGTGTCATGTCTGTTCCCGTAGAGCTCTACCGCCGTGACAGAGTTGCAACTTTCTCCGTAAACAGTCTGTTTGACATTGGCAAGAAGCTCATGTACTTCTAAAATGTGGCATATCCAATTAGAAAAAAAAATTGCAATGCAATATTTTCCAAGCATATTTAACTGTAATTTCTGATATTTTATACGCACCTTATATATTACCGAGAAGCGAATCTCGAAGTTTCGTTGGATACTTATCCAACGTCATCAGGAGGACGACCAGATTAGTGAGGGAGTCCATTGAAATATACAAACATCCCAATTTCAATAGAGATGACAGTTACAAACTATCAAGTATTTGGCGCCCTGTTCTAACGACACTGATCAACCCTTGAAAGAAGTCGCAGTAAAATCCGCCGACGTAATTAGTACATATTGCACACTGGCGACCTCTATTGTAGAAGAAGAGAACACTCCACAACAAAGTGCATACATTTACGCCCTAGAAAGCAGCACCTTTAATCAGTCCGACCTCCGCGGGTAAAGGTCGTCCTCCTGATGACGTTGGATAAGTATCCAACGAAACGTCGAGATTCGCTTCTCGGTAATACATACTGCGCGTATAAAATATCCGAAATTACAGTTAAATATGTCTAACGACCGTAATAACAACCTTAACTCTTTAATTTTCCAAGCAATTGCTATATTTGAAATATTTCACTTATTATTACGTACACGACCTTCTTTTCTTGCTCTGGAAAACTTTTGTAAAACACCTGACGATGGAAAGGTTTTTCCGAAACATGTAGGCGTAATTAATAATAAATATAAGTAGATACATACAAATAATACAATCAATATTTAATCATCTCCTTGTAAAAAGTCTTACAATTTTTTTAATTTTACCAAAATTTCAGGCTTTTGGAATGGTGTATACACCTCAAACGAATATTTACATGATTTTATTCATGAATATTGTTGAAAAATGCAAACTGAAGATACGCCAACCCTATTATTCGAAAATATTTTTTCGTTGATTTGATTTTTCTTTATGTCTTTTCTAATTGATTAATAAATTTGGTTTTATATAAGTATATATTTATTTGTTTAAATTCTATTGTTTATTGATCGTGGGTAGCTTGTGTAGCAATCCAGTGGTCGGTCGTTCAAACCCTATTTCAGGATACAAGCAAGTTAGTACTATTGTCATAGCACAATCGTTTAGCTTTGTTTGAAAGTAGTAAAAATACAGATGTGACACGTAGGTATTTCGTGTTCGTTTGCATCTATATTTAAAAAATTATACACCAATACAATAACAATATACCTCCACAATGATACAAAATACACTATAAGAAGAAAAAAATATATACTTTTTGTACAAAAAATATAAAAAGAACATATTATATCAGTTCTTAGAAACTGCCTTTTAAGTCCTTGTCAAGTTGTCGTGTGCGTCCGCGCGTGTAAACAATTGAAAGATGCGATATGGTTGATGTTGATAATGCATGTTTCTGTTGTATCATGTTGCCAATAGATGCCACTATATATCAACACTTTTTGAAATCGGGAAGCGCGTTCGCACATGTACGTTTGTAGCCAATTTGGTTTCTGGAATTAAATATTTTCGCGGCCTTAAAAAGGGTTAAAATAAATTATCATTCGTACATACATATTTACCAGTCTTGAAAATCATTAATATTTTATTTATTTTACTATTTAATTATTTATTTTTCCTTTTAACAAGAAGACATACATAGGTACATGGTTCGAAAATAATTTTAAAAAATAGTTATACCTATGACTCCCACAATTATAGGATGACACAGATTAGACTCAGTGATTACGTATAGACTCAATGAATAATGTATATGATGCACATGGTCAGGGAGGGTGAAGAGTTTATTGTGTTTGCCTCACCATAGGACGATACTCTTCCTATTTGGTATTAAAAGAATCTGTTGAATTGAAAAAATATAGTGTGACCATAAATATAGAATGGGAGAGGATTTCCTATTATTGGTGTGGTAGGTTGAAAGATAAAAGAAGTAGGTAACTCTGTCTAGTATATATGAAAGGGATGAGGAATGAAGGCAAGCTGGTGATTTCAGGATAATCAATAATATTGCGGATAATTTTGAAAAGGAAGGATTGATCCGACATTCAATTTTTCATAACCAAACAAAAGTATCGGGTTGCGAATGTTCAACCCCCAAGACTTTGATTTTCAGTCAACTGTAACAATAAAGAAAAAACTCAAGCTAAATTTCCCCGCGGCACGCGGAGACCTCTGTGTATTATTTGGTTTCTACAATAAATAAGGGTCGCGGCTCGCAGTCGCAGTCGGCATTAATCAGCGTCATTAGCAGAGTGCACCAAAGGAGAAATGCACCTGATTGAGCCGTGCAGCTCCGGCGGGAGGCTGCGTCCAGAGGGCGACGGGGACCGCCCCGTGATTTATTGACCAATAATGCTTTCACAACGACAATAGGGGCTGGCCGTCATAAACAACAAACAAGTCAAGCGGCGGTGGGACCTTTTGTCGGCCCCCACCCCGCCGTGTCCTTGCCCCCCGCCCACCCCACCATAGAGGGGAGCGTCCCGGACAATTTGCGCCGCGGCGGTTGCCGGCGTTGTGTAATAACGATTTATGACACCACATTGTGAGAAACATGACATTATTCACAACGATTATGTGTCTCCGATCGTTTCGGGCTGAAATATTACAATATGTTGTCTGCGCGACGCTAAATCCTTATTGTCATTTTTATATTAAATATATTTCGTGATAAGCTTTTTTAGTTGTCCATGCCTGAGTGGTTTTTATCGCCAGAATCCGAGACAGACGATTCTAACGTCTAAACACATAACGGGTGTTACAACACAAATGTTTTATACAGTTAATCAATTTTTTTTAAATTCTGTTGTAAAGTGGATACCGCTTTTTTTCTGTCCTGGCGGAAACTGTATGATACTGTTAAGCAGTTAAGGTTGTTATTACGGTCGTTACACATATTTAACTGTAATTTCGGATATTTCAATAGAGATGACAGTTACAAACTATCATGTATTTGGCGCCCTATTCTAACGACACTGATTCAACCTTAGAGGATTCAACCCTTGAGAGAAGTCGCAGTAAAATCTGCTTACGTAACTAGTACATATTGCACACTGGCGACCTCTATTGTAGAAGAAGAGAACACTCCACAACAAAGTGCATACAATTTACGCCCTAGAAAGCAGCACCTAATCGGTCCGACCTCCACCTCCGCGGGTAAAGGTCGTCCTCCTGATGACATTGGATAAGTATCCAACGAAACGTCGAGATTCGCTTCTCGGTAATACATACGGTGCGTATAAAATATCCGAAATTGCAGTTAAATATGTATGATACTGTGTTGGTATCAAAGTAACACATCACATGTTTATATTTTCTTCTTGTGTTGCAATTTATTTTAGAGGTAAATCTCGTTATTGGTAAAACCATTATCATCATAAATTCTTACCGTGGTAGAGATGCTCTCTCATTTTCGTAGATATTTTTTGGGATGAAGCATTTCAAAGAAGTATAAACTACGTTCGTATGTATTGTAAATCCGTATGTTATATATCAGCACCAAAAATCTCAAAACACGCAAAAATTCTTCTTCTCAATTAAAATAATATCACACTTATGTATACCTCACCCGAAAGTAAAGTAATAGAGAGTTACCTAAATGCATAATTAAAAATTATGCACTTAATTCTCTAAAATAGAGAAGTCGTTACAACATGAAAGTAGGTACATAAAGTCAATCAATGAGGAAGACTCTTGAGGAGGCCAAGACCCACCAGGGGTTGTAGAGCCAAGAGTGATGATGATGATGAAAGTCAATCAATATTTATTTTAAAATCTGATTTCTATTAGATATCCTATCACTTATCCTAATCAATAACACAATAACATTTCACTTTCTGACTCTATTTGAGATGTAGTGCACAGTAATAACTTTTCGAAATTAACTGTACTTAAATTTATATATATATTTATTTATTTATTATTAATTATTAGTTATTTCATCTTATATATATTTAATATTTTGAGTATTTTTATCAGATAGAGACTTGTTGTAGTTATGTCTATATCGTTCTAAAATCATACTTCTTGAGTTATGACTCTATTTAATCGGATTATGCGTAAATTGTAAATCATACAAGTAGCCGTTTCGTCTCTTTTTACAGACCCCCACCATATTTTCGAAAATTTTCGCACTATTATAGCAATATAGGTGTTCGTGATTTGATACAGGTATTTTAAATGCGTGAATTGACTTGGATTATTGGCTAGTATAGCCGCCCGCAGGGCCTAACAGAAAATTAAGCTTAACATACTAAAGTTAAGTTAAACATATTAGCATAAATACATACACAGCTAAGCAATCGGCTATCGCCGCAATCTGCTAGCATGTTTAGATTGATTCAGTTGAGAGTAATTTTATTTTTGCAGATAATAGAAATAAAAAAAATGTAGAGACTTAATATTGTCCCAATCAATAAACACAGAGAGATATAATTTGTTCCGTAAAAATAGTTATGAACTGAACTGAAACTTTTTAAATTTTTACTGGCAATGTATTGTACATTGTGTATAGGTACAATAAAATAAAAGACAACATTGTGATTGTATGGTATTATGAAATAATCTTGTCTCTCATGTTGTGTATGTAGTAGGAACCTACCCTTTTATTTATGACGTTTTCTATTGCTAATGTTGCCATTATGTTTGCATAAAATTATTATAATTAATATTATTTATATGTAGTTAATAAGTTTTACAGTATTTCCCTTTAAAAATACTCTTATGAAAGAGAAGAATATTTTTGATTTGGTATCATACATTGAAAAATTTTTCAATGCATGATACCAAAAATATAAAATATACAGGTTTTGATAAATGATCGAATTCATGGTTTATTATTGGAATTGAAACACATCGCTTACCATATGTGTTGTTGACTTTGAATTCAATAATCCTTAACAAAGGTAACAGATTCTGTTTGTAGCCGCCCACTCTAGGTCAGACGCTACGTGCCTGTTGGTCCGCGAGAGGTATTTTATTTCCCTCCTACCCTGCATATCTGCCGAGTGGTCCCCTAACCACCACCTGGAGACGCGTCCTATGGATGATATTAAACGTGTCGCGGGTAGTGGGTGGATTATAAAAGCCCACAGAAGAGAAGAAATTTAGAAGAAGCCTACGTTCAGCAGTGGAGAGATGGCTGAGGAAGAAGAAAAAGATAAATGATCTTTAGATCTTTTCACATGTGCACGTGGACACTGAACTGGTACGCTGACTAAATATCATTTAATGAGATGGTATTATTATACTATTTGATTTTCCTTTTATGGTGACCCAAAAAAAAGGTTAAAGGCTTTGAAGCGCATGAGCTCGGCGGCCAATTGGTATCGCAATTTTTCTTAATTAAGCTCGGAAACGTGGAGCGCAATAAAGCGATTGTTTGCTTGGCATGTGGGACCGTTTTGTTAGAAGTAGGGATCCGCTGCATGCATATTTTCAAACTCCACAAAAACCACGGCCACAAAAAGTTGGCCGGCATATCTCTATTGACAAAAACAAGCCTTCTAGCTTTTGCGAAAGCTGCACGAAATGTATTCGTGCTAAAATGTATGAAATATTACATATCAAATAAATATCGTCACAAATATTGGCTATTGGAGGCAAATGAAACATTCAGAATCAATTAAAGTTTTATTAAATACACAAAATTACTGGATATTCACTCTAAATTTTTCTAGAATATTTCGCACTTTTTATCACTCCTGAATACTAGTTACTTAAATCGCTCAAGTTCGCACTAGAAAACTTCTCGCTTGTCGGTAGGTACTTTCTTGATTTACTTTCGCTGGAACACACACGCGCGCTGGCGTCTTAGTTGTTGTTTTGTCTATGGACTGTCACGCTGTTAGTGCAACGCAAAAACTGTTCCACGAGGCGCGACGATGTTATCAGGATTGGTGGACCATCCCAGAACCGTATGCATAGTGCTATAAAATCATCGATTACGTGTAATTCTTTCTAATTTTACCTCTCTCTCTCTCTTTTTCGTGACAATATAATAAAGCTATCAAACAAAAAATTTCAGCATAATACAATTTAATCATACACTACAGTAGTTGAAACATCCTTTATTACCATATTATAAGAAACCAAAAAACGGTAATTTTCTATTTTTTCGATATATTATTGTCCTGAATTACGACTTATGTGAATACAAACAATAAATCGTACGTGTGAGCTTTGGGGTAATTTAGTAATTACGGAAAAATGTACCTATTTTGAATAATTGAATGGTACACAATATTTTTTCATAATATTTTTTCCTATCAAATATTTTTCAGTGTATTTTTATTTTTTAACAATAATAATAAAACAATAAATACATTTAACAATAATGCATTTTACTGAAAACATTAACATAGCCTGTTTTTGCATTATGGGGTTAAAATGAACGTTTTTGGGATTTATTTAAAGTTATACGAAGCAAAGAAAAAGATAAAATAAAAATGGTATACAATTAAATGATCATTTATGTGTATAAAACAATTGATAAACAATAATTTAATCGAAAATTATTATATTTGTCGATAAAAATGATGCCTCATTGTCTGCACGATATCTCCTTAAAATATTAATGAATCTGCTATTTTTTTTAAATTGTTAGAAAATAAAGGTTACCGCTATGGGTCTGTGAGCCAAATTTTCGTTTATTTTTTTTTAATTGAAAGTGGCAATTTGGAATTTAAGTCCCTTTTCATTCAAAATGTTGTTGTTGAAATGCTCATAAAAAACTTGAAACAAAATTTTTAAGAAATGGCTTGAAAAACGGTACACAAAAATATTTTTAATATTAAAGATATACATGTATAGGGTTATTTGGAAAACATTAATTACCTCGCAGGGCTATACTCCTGCATTGATTGTGAATTGAAAATGTTCAAGCAACCATGACCTAATATTAAAAGTTATGGAGATATGCGACATCAAAGTTTGCATTTTTTTAATATTTCTGCCTCATTTTTTGTGAAACGTTGGAATATCATTACAGTAACTTATACCGATTACGAAAAATTCATTCGTTCCAATATATGTTAAATAAAATGATAAAAACCCTGCAAAGATCCCAAATTAAATATTTTCCAATTGGAATTCGAAGGTTTTTATTATTTTAGAGACTGAGGCATAATTTTTTCAACGTGACCTTAAAAATGGTCATAATATACCTACATAATATTTTTTATTAAAATGATTGCATGTTATTGTTTTATACACATTAAAGATCAGTTAATTGTATGCCATTTCATTTTTATATTATTACTTTCGTATGATGAAAATAAACATGTGTCGCTTCGTTAAGGTTACACTCGCTCATACGTGTTGCTTGTTCTTATAACATTTTAATTCCAGTGCCGAGATGTTACTTTTCATCAGCATATTTAAAAGTAACATTATCACAAACATCATTGGCAAAATCAATTAAGTATGCTAAATTTTCTAAAATGGTCGTTTTCTAAAATTTTCCTGTTCATGAACCGAACAGGAAAATTATTAAAATATATAATTCATTTAAAATTATTAAAATTTAGAAATAAATAAAATAACAATATTCTTTGTAAAACTGTAATAATTTATAAAGTTTTGGTGATCCTGTAGATTGACACAGAATGACATTTTGAACGCAGCCAGTCAAGAATATGAGCGATACGTAAGTTGACTATGTCGGTCACCATTCTCTACTCGACCGCCGAACCGAAGACAGCGCACTTACCTGACTCAAATTTTGTGAGTACCTACGTGCCTCTCTTACTTTTTTTGGCTATGAATACACCCGCCTTACATAATAACGCGACATTTCATATAATACTGGATGAAACAGTATCGGAGAATCGGACTTCGCTATCATCTTGAACAAATTGTCAAAAAAAAAATTCCAAAACAAATTCCTGTAGAAATTGGTTACCATGATCCATAAATCACTATCCAAATTGGTGACCAGGAACCATAAATCACTCTCCAAATTGGTAACTACGAACTACAAATCAGTCTTCTAGTTGGTGACCATGAACTACAAATCTCTCCAAATTGGTGATCACGAACCACAAATCACCTCAACTTAAATGTATTTAAGTAGATAAATTAAAAACCAGCATTACAATGGGACATAAATCTTATTTGCTTTAAATATCATACAATTTGTGAGAAAATAGTAACTTTACCATAAATTGCGTTTTTTATTTAAAAAATCTAGTATAAGTGTTCAAAGTAATCGTGTTTTTATTATTTATAGTATTTTCCTTTTTTCTTCGTCTTCTTTTACCCCTTATCAGTTTGGCAACCTATCGCTTAGACAGTTATTTTCCATCGCCCTCTGTCTTGCGCTGTGTCGATTACTTACTGCCTGTGGGAACTACCAGCGTTTAGTATTAAATGTTTCTAGGAAAAATTCTTTCTCTTTTAATGATTTAGATTTTGAATTTTTAAGAAATGAATTACATTTTTTCTCACTTTGACATATCATTTTGTAAATTTTATCCTGGGCACTGTATTGACTCAATTTTGAGAATTCTCTTCCCGAAAGTCGTAATTTACCGGGTGATCTCCGCGCCGGCGGCGAGGTCTCCCCTCATCCATGCAAATATTTTTCCGTCATCCTCCTGCCCCTAAAAGATGAAAGTTTTAATCAAGGTGTTTGCCGGGGGCAAACGGAACGAAACTAAACCTAAATGTAATAAAATCACATTTTACCGGAGAATTTTTTTTTTCGGCTTATAAGTTATAAGACTTGACGGAAAGCCAGTCTACCTTGTAAATATCAGCGATGGCGAAGCTTTTTTGTGAGCGGGTCAGAAAAAAATTTGTAAAAAATAATGTCATGGCTTTGTAGCAATATGAGACAAAATTAAAACTAAATTAATTATAAGTCTCTGGACACAAACATAACTGAAACACGGTTCCGTTATCCACGGTAATTAAGTACTAGTCACTAGAGAATCTTCCACTTGTCTGTGGAATACTTTATATTCGTCTTCCAGAATATTCGTTCGTCTATGGAACACTTTATTACGCCATTTATTAAACTGAATCGCTATTAGAAGACTCCTTGTACGCCAGTAGATACTTTGTTAAAAAAAATATTGATTATTTTATTTGTATATATCTACTTTTATATGAGTATTTCACCTACATGTTTCGGAAATACTTTTCCATCGTCAGGGTGTTATATGTATGTCAAAATATCAAAATAAATAATGTCATTTGTTTTTTGTTTTTCTAAATTAAAACAAAAGACATTATTCATTTTGATATTTTTACATACATATAACACCTTGACGATAGAAAAGTATTTCCGAAACATATAGGTGAAATACTCATATAAAAGTAGATATATACAAATAAAATAATCAATATTTTTAAATATGTCAATCTACAATATTGCTCAATCAATTGAAAAAAAAGATACTTTGTTACTTTAATCACAAGCTGATTATAATTCGCTTTGGTCACCCGCTCGTTATTTATGGTTACTTGCTTTGGTCAAAGCAAAGACTCCCGGTTCTTTTTTATTATTTTCAAACTATCCTAGATAAAGTACAACCACGAAAATACTCGAACATGTATTTTTCTCGATCGTGTCCATTTTTTTTAGAAAAAAATTAATATTTTTTTCCAACTGATCTGATAGAACAAATTTTTTTTCAAAAAAACAAAAAAAAATTACAAAAAAAAATTGAAAAAAATTTATTTACAATAAAAAAGTAACGGATGATACACGGACGGACAAAGAGACAAAGAAATTATTATAATTGGGACTTATAAGTTTAACTAACAACTGTTGGATGTAGTTTGGTCACTACTCATAAACAATTTGATTTTTTTTTTCGAATAAACCTCCAACACTCTATGTACCCAATTTTCTTTTTATTTGAAGTATTCTGAAACACGTTATTATTACACAATATAAAGAAACATGAAATAAATTCTTAGATTTAGGTATCAACCAATAAAATTAAAATACTTAGTTAAGTACGTCTTTATCTTTCGTGTGTTAGACGCTTAGTACCTGCGTCAGAATATCACGAAAAAAAAACAAAAAATTTCAAAAAGTTTTCAAGATTATTTCTTTTCAAAGAACGTTTTCATAACATAAAACTTGCTTTGAAAAAAAATTCCCAATATGTAAAGCCTTCGTGGGAAATTCAAGATACAAACAAAATTTTCTATACATATTCAAATAATTCCGGATGTAAGTAATGGATTTCCACGCCGTTAAATTCAGATCGGCAGTAGGTAAACAGTGGGGAGGGGATGAGGGGGAGGGCATGTTACAATAACGTGGCGGGGGGGTGGTTCGGGGAAACTTAAAAGGGCCGGCAGGCGTCGAGGCGTGCTGCTGAAACTATTCAATTAAAAAGTGAGGAGTTTGGAAAACCTTCGTTATACGCGGCCTTAACAATCTATTAAGCCCGTACCCCCGAGGCCAGCGCCGAGATTATCAATACTCCGAACAGGGTGTGATGCGGTCATTACACGCTGTCTTGATTAAGCTTAATACAAAAGTAAGTGGCCGTATTGATTTATGCCGGAACATCGAGCCTTTGTAAATCTACCCTTATAATTATAAATATGTTCGTTTGCAGAAAATTAATTATATTCTCACATACATTCAGTTATCGACAGTAATACAGTTGCATATTCAGTGATAATAATAATAATATTTTCACAAGAGTCTTAAAATAATAAGAACTATACTTAATCTAGGTTTTCCGAATATTCTAGTAAAAGAGTTAATGTTGTTATTACGGTCGTTAGACATATTTAACTGTACGCCCTAGAAAGCAGCACCTAATCAGGCTGACCTCCACCTCCGCGGGTAAAGGTCGTCCTCCTGATGACGTTGGATAAGTATCCAACGAAACGTCGAGATTCGCTTCTCGGTAATACATACGGTGCGTATAAAATATCCGAAATTACAGTTAAATATTCTAGTAAAATTAAAAATAACCAAACTATCCCAGATACATCGAGAACATCGGGTATTTTATAATACAAATGGCATTACGCTAAACGAACAGTATAATATACGTACAGATAAAGCGAAACAGACAGGGCGTGTGAAAAGTATTCGATAGGGACCAGAATTATACGACGTGAATCAGAATTTCTAGATACAAGTGAAAGATTCTCGAGTGACTAGTGCGAGATTAAGTATGAATCGCAGTGACATTAGTTAATACTAAAAACTCTATTTAATTTTATGTGTTTCACTTGTCTTTCACCTCCACGATCCCCTGACAATAACATGTTTATTTAATAATACGACCAGACGGTGTATACATGACCTGATCTGTTATATAAGTAGGTATACAAAATAATTAAATGTATATTGAAACGGGTGAGATATACTCTCGAAATGGAGCTGCCACTTCTACACAGAAGCATCTCAATTAAGATGAGTTGGACATGTCTCGCAAATATCAGAGGAGTAAATACCAAGATCACTTATAGTATTCCATTCAGTAAGATGCGTCATATCTCCCGATAAGACGCGATATCAACTTGGATGGATGGCTTTTGCAGGTGGTCCGTAACAATAAAATATGAAGTACAATGTCGTATTTATTGTAAAGTATTTACAGTGAAGTCTCAATGACAAGATCCAGCGAAGAAGAACGCGCGCTCGTGCACGCGGATATTTAAGAATGTCTCTCCCGACTTGCGTCACTATGCGTAAGTACGTATACACACGTGTTCTGTTCACGGATGCGCCTGTTACTCGATTCTGATATTCTCACAGACATCTTGGCAAGGCGGACGGTGAGTTGCAAGGAACAGCAGAGAATGAGAATAGATTGGGCCTTAGGCTGGTCTCTTAGTTGATTTGCGTCCCAACCTCCTTAGTATAAGGGGACAAAGATGATGATGATGATAGTACATATGAAACAGGAGTTATAAAATTATTGAATAAAAGCCCACATTTTGTGTAAATTAAATATATTATTACATAAATATTGGTAGATGCTTTTGTAATCACATTGCAAAATTGATATATGACATAGATGACATGGATACAGAACATCTTCGCTCTGATAGAAGAAGAATTAACCATCTTCAAGCTCGATGATGACATCACAACAGTGACAGCAATAGATGGCTGGGATAGGTAAGAACGGAGCGTTCCTTGTACCGACATCCAGCCATTTTAAATTAATATTTAACTACATTATAAATTTACACGCTAGTGCTAAAGTTTCAAATTATATTTTGCGTTACATGTCTCTCTATACTGGCAACGACAAACTTTAAATGTCTTTCGTGGTTCCCATATTAGTTATATATCATAATTACCCTTTCTTTGATAAATTTAACGTTTAATAGCTTTTGCAATTTAGAACATCATTGTAGGAATAGTGAACATTTATATATTTATATGTATTTTTTAACAAGACCACGAGATACACAGGATACAAAAATTTTGAGTATTGTAGCCTATAGACATTTCTGTCGGTAATTTGTACATTATACTAGCGGTTTTTACCCAGCGTTACCCGGGATTCATATTTATTTATTTATACAGAGTATTCACAAGTTCTCAGTTACAATAAATCAACAAAACAACGTAATCTTGAAATATTCAAGAATTAAGAATTAAGAACGACTCATGTACCAATATGATTTCAAATCTTAAACGCTAATCTAACCAACATTTTATGACAGAAAAGGAACAATAAGCCAATAAAGTGAGAAAAAAAGTATGAAAAGCAATAATTAAATAATAATAAATATCAACAGTATTAAGCAATAAAACAAAAAAGTAAAAAACAAAGTATGAAAGACAGATTTTAAATCAACACTCTCCCGGACAACACATTATTATGACAGAAAAACTATCAATAAACCAAAATAAAGTGAGAAACAAAGTATGAAAAGCAATAATATGAAAAAAAAAAAGTAAATAATAAAAATTATCAACAATAATAAGCAATAAAACAAAGAGAAAAGTGAAAAAAACAAATATGAAGTACATAGTGATAAATAACAATAATAATAAGCAAAGTATGAAAACAGTTTTTAAATCAACACTCTCCCAAACATTGCAAATATATATGTAGTTATAATTAAAGATTGGGGTTTATGTTTAATAGATAATAAAGATGTATGCTCTTTCGCCCTAGGGTTGAAGGGATGGAAGAGTGAGTGGTGTAGTGTCTTATTAGGGTCATAAAGAGTTTAGCAGTATAAATTTTGTGAGATTCAATATAATAAATAAACATTTATTATATTATAATTAGATGCTTAAAAGAAATTACGTACTATGTCACTAGTCACAAAGCTATCAAAGAATCGAGAACGACCTGTATCTAGGGTGATCCATAACCTTCGGGAAACGCTTATAAACGTCCAAAAATGCCCAGAAGCGACGAGAACATTCTTCTAAATACTAGATAAATAGTGATTTATTCATTTCCACTGTTTTTTTATCAATGTGTAGATAATAAAGTGACATAGTGCGAGTAAAAAAAAGGAAAAGGAAAAAATATATTTATAAATCTCTTTGTACATTATTTTATAACGTTATCAAATCAGCGATATTGCTTTCCTGGAAGCTGTGTATCTGTCGCTGACACATTGTTAGTAAAATGAAAATACACGAGATTTATTTTTCATCCGATCGCTGTTGCGAAATTTCTACAATAAAACACGAGCGCCGGCGTCGTCCGACTGTCTGATCGTCCCGCTAATGTGTTTCACCGCGGGGAACTACCCTTGAGCGCTCCGCTGTCCACTTTTCATTTCGCCTAACATTCATCCCTTAATTGAGTGGCTGGACGGTTGAGTGCTGCAAACATTTCCACCCAAAGGGTGAGTTCGGCCACAACGCCCGCTGGCGATTATTTTTTAAATTGTTTCATTATTTTAATGCATTCAAATTTGTTTTTCTTAACTGAATCCAAGTCCTGTGCTGTGAAATAGAATTATAATAATAGGCTTTTTAGGGTGGACTCTTTTTTGAAATAAAATATTATTTTATTTTAATCTTTAACGCTACAAACAGCCATGACTCCTATTTACGGGTGTAAAATACATCTCGAAAATATACAGGCTTGAGAATATTACATATTTATATTGTGATCTCATTGTGAATCGAACCCGGAACCACCGGTATTAGAAATGTCATTCCCACTACATTATGAAAGCCGCCAACATCATTTGACGCGGACCATTAGATAAGTATTAATTACATATTAAAATGACCGATAAATAAATGGATGTGATAACACCACAACCTTTGTTCTTATATAAATAGCGTTTGAAAGAGGCGATTTATTTTAAATATATTGTATAAAATATAATAAATAGTTTATTCTAAAATAAAAAAAATTGAAAGAATTACACGTAATAGAGAATTTTACAGCACTCTACACATTTTACAGTGAATAAAAAATTTCCTGTGGTGTCTGGAATAAATGGGAATAAATCAGAAACTTCTAGAACTCGAGCGGTTATAAATTACGCACAAAACACACGGCACCAATAATTATTCTTTCGACAGAGGCGAAACCAGAACGAAACTCAAAAAACAAGCGACAAATGGCGATTCAGTACGACTAGCGACAATAAAATAAGAGAGTACCTACCGGGCGTTCAATAGTAAATAGTATTCAACAAATGTGAGAGTATTATGGAAAGACGAGTATAAAGTGCTCTACAGTCGAATGATTAGTAAAAATTAGAGCGAAATTGTGAAATAAGAGCGAATGTCAGAATACTGCTCACAACAGTGACTTTGGTGAATAAATAAAACTTTATTGCACTGCTACGATCCCGTAACAATTTGTTTTTAATATAAGTTTTTTTTAATTTGTTGTTCTACATAAATCATGATAAATTATAATATCATAATGTTCACTTTTTGACGTCACACAATTATCGGTAAATCGTAATTAAATTTAGAGTTTTACCCATTTGCCAGTAATGATCGATTCACCACACTAAAATTAGCATGGGATTCACTTCGCAAAATTAACATGGCATTTGTTGATAAACGAATTTGTCACATTTTATGAAACATGCCTGAACAATCCCATATTTATTTCATTCGTGCGTTTAGTTTTTATTTACTTTTGCCAACTGCAAGCTTGCCTTTGTATGACATTTCAATTAGCAATAAAGGAGTTCAAAGGACTTTTTCTTTATCCCCCGCGGCTATTCACCTTTTGACTTTTTTCTCCGCCCTATTGTTCCAATCAAACTTTCTTCCCAAGTACACAAACCCATCCACCTGCGCCGAACATTCATTAACTAACATTATATCGCTCGCTCTCTTCATTAGCTAACATTATATCGCTCGCTCTCTTACCTTTAGATTACCAGGAAATATTGCACCTACTCGTTCACTAAACTAATCAAATACTACAGGATACGTACACTTAGTTTGAAACTATCGATGGCAGGATGAAAAATGTAATTATATAGAGGTATCAGCTGCGAAACCTACGAGTATATATACTATTTCATGAGAAGAATTACAGATGTCTCTAATTATCATCTATATAATTAAGACATCTGTATATATATATATATATATATATATATATATATATAAATATTAAGTTTTCGCGGGTAAAAGATGAAGGATTATTTTCTAGGATAACCCGCGTATTGTAGTCTTGAGAAAGACTGTTATATTGTACTCAACGTTTCGGACAGATAACACTGGCCATTTTCAAAGGGATTTTTCCAGTTTGTATTTGTATTTCGAGTTCTGTTTTGAATTGATGGCAAGCACACCCGTTCATTCCAGAAGTCGAGATCCAAGTGAAGCCTAATGCGAGGCTAATTGCTGAATTTACTTTGCGACCTGGTAATTCTTCTATTGTCGTTGGAAATTCCGTTTTTGTTAGTTATATTAATATGTTAATTTACTGCGTCTGTACTTGGAATCGGATTATTAGGGGCTGATTTTAAAAAGATTTTACAGTCGTTAAGAATGGATTTCCAAGTATAAGGAATTCGGATCGCGTTTTCGCGGCAATTCATGTTTTTTTTTTATTTTTATCATGAATTTATCTGGATGGTTTCAATTTAGAACACATAGGGTGTAACACAGCTAGTCTACAATACTTTACAGGTGGATTCCTGCCTTGATTATGAGTCAAAAATGTTCAAGCAATCATTTCCTAATATCAATAGTTATGGAGTAATGCAATATAAAAATTTGCACTTTTTTACAAAATTTCTGACTTATATTTTACAAAATGTTAAAATATCATTACAGTAACTTATACCGATGACAAAAAAAATCATTATTTTCAATAAAAGTCAAATAAAATAATAAAAACCCTGAAAAAATTCTATTGGAATGATTTCCAATTAGAATTGGAAGGTTTTTATCATTTTATTTAATTTGTATTAAAGGAAATGAATTTTACATATAAAATATAAGTTATATCAATGAGTCAAACGTTTTACAAAAAGTAAGTCAGAAGTATTGAAAAAAATGCAGAGTTTGATGTCGCGTATCTTCTTAACTATTGGTATTATATATGGTTGTTTGAACATTTTAGACTCATAATCAAGGTAGAAATTCACCTGTAAAGTATTGTGGACTAGCTCTATTACACCCTGTATATTACCTACTGCATTCAAAAAAATGACAGAGTGTGGATGTTCTTACGATGGAATTGGTGAACGTCGCATTGTGCAGAGTGATCACTGAGCCATTTTATTAAGGACCTCGTCTCAGTTACTTTTATAATTTATCTTAATTAAATTTATCTCAATTGAAAATTAAATTGGTTGAAATGGGAAATCTAAAATGCTGTAAAGGACCACATCAATTTTTACATCGGAATAAGAAAAATAAAAAATAAATTGTAGTTGTTGATCTATTAGGTGGAAATATATTTTTTCATAATAATCCAACTACAATATCAAGTTTCGGTTAAACTAACAATCAGGTAAAACAATTAAAAACACTAAATTTAGCTAAGAAAATTAATCGTTACAATTTACAATTTTTTTGAATAATAAGATAGGAAAACATTAACTACCATGTTCTTAGAATAACCTAGTGAAGGTATAATATAATGTTGCTTTATGCAAACCTTCACAAAACAGTTTAAAGCCTTTAAACGTTGGTGAACAAACCATTTTGGATAAACAACATCAAAATTTTGAGTGTACTCCCGTGTAAAATCTTCCCACCACGACTCTCTCGATGAAGCCAAACCCCGACAGTTGATTACTTTTTATATATCTTCCGAAAGTAGAGTAGTTTCTAATATGGTTGGTTAATTAATCAAAGCGGTACAGGGTTTGTTGATTTTATAAATATTAATAATTCCAATCGCAAAGATAACGATGTAAAAATAAAAAAATATCTAGGAACAATATTGTTGGAATATTTTTTAACAGCCCTCAATTTAAAACTTTATAGGGGATTACCAATTTCTATCATCATAACAATCAGCGCAAATCTGTAATAATTTAATTATTTTCCTCCCTGGCGTTCCTCTACAAAATATTCTTCTTTACAACGCCTCAAAGATAGACATCCTTTGGTGTTAAGTCGAATGAACGTGGCAGCTATTCAATGAAGTCATGTTCTCAGATTCAGTGATGGGGAAGGCTTCCTCAATTTAGTCCCTTATTGCAACAGCATAATAAGGTGCATCTGGTCGATAGGGCAGAGCGGTGAAGTTATCCCTGAATCTGTACTGTGGCACTATTCATCATCATCACTCTTGTCTCTACAACCCCTGATGGGTCTTGGCCTCCTCCAGTGAGAGACCACCAATATAACATCACATCAGATAAAGAGAGGGCGAACAGCGAAACTCCGGCGCCATAAAACGGGAACCAGCCAAGGAAGGAAAATCCCAACAGAAAACCCTGGTCCTCCAAGTTGGGGGTTGGGCATAGGGCTAACAACCTACGCCATAAAAAAACAAATTGTTATGATTCCTCAAGACTGTGGCACTATTACGTTTGGATTTCGAACCTTTGACCATGTTTCCAGTAACAAGCTTATAACGTTGTAACCTCAACTAACTTGCAACATTAATATCTAAATCGCATTCCTGTGCTTCTTGAATCCGCAAAAAATAAAAGTAAATATACCAACCGTGAATTGCTATTCTTGCATATGTGTTGCCTTTCTTATTTGTTTACTACATGTTACACTGCACACTTACATACATAAAACATCGGAAGATTATGCGGGTAGAATCGAAATGGTACCCACCACAAAGCCAGGGCCGTTTTTGGCGAGCTAAACTCCCATATCGTCAGTACACTTTCGCCATCCATATTTGCATTATTTTATTGCTAAAGTGACAAGTGAGACAACAGCGTTTGCACATTGATTCCGTGGGTAACGTCGGCCTTCTTCCTCACACCCTACAAATTGGTTACCATCATCATCGGCACCAACTCTACCAAAGTTGATTGTTATCCACGCCTTCGCAATTGAAATTAAACAGGGTTAAATAACAAAATGTTGTTAGTATATAACTACTAAAAATTACTTTTTTGTCTACCGTTTTGAGACGTAAACTATCTCCTCGTCACACCAACACCTTCACCTGGGACTAGAATCCCGAGCTAGCAAACCCGAACAGGCCATTTAACGCATGTTGCTACCGCCGCCTCTCCGTGGACCGCCAAAAAGTTACTATAAATATGTACTAGGGCTTAAAGAAGACGCGAACTAATGTTCCGTCATTTTTGACGGGTTACAGCTAGTATATACCTATATATAAATACATAGGTTCCGTGGTTTGCGTACCACGGTCGAAGAAAGCGTTTAGATTATTCTATTGAATAGATTAGACACTATTTCTAAAGATATATTATAGATGTCTCGATAGAGATATACGAGTAGATGAATAAGTAGATATACTACTTACGAGCAGTACAGTACAGATTGTGTTCTCGAAATATTTAAATATATTCAAAATATTTTGAAAATATATATAAAAATTATATATATATAAAAAAAGGAATTAAAAAAT
Organism: Agrypnia vestita; assembly: GCA_016648135.1. Lineage (NCBI taxonomy): Eukaryota > Metazoa > Arthropoda > Insecta > Trichoptera > Phryganeidae > Agrypnia > Agrypnia vestita. The sequence goes on from JADDOH010024825.1 coordinate 213,584, forward strand.
TGAAATAATTTTCAGGCATATTCTAATGTATTTTTTAACAATTTGAAAGAACGTCGTATACATAATACGTAAAGAATATTACTTTAAAAAACTAAATAATCAAAAATATCTCATTACCAACGGCGACATCTGTACTGGTTTACGGGAATGTGAAAAATTTTCAACGACAGGCGGCGGTAGTAAAAATACAAGACACAAACGGAATAAGGTGCGCATATTAATCATATAATAGATAGTTGTGATGGTCTACAATGAGTGGAACTGTTACATTGTGTAAAGTGATCACTTAATCACACACCAAACGACAGGTCGGAAGCCCTATGGACACCCAAAAAGACTTCCGTACCTACTTTATTATGTTAAAAACTAGCATACGTTCTTTATCATGTAAAAATCTTTGATATATCTTGATTAATGATGTTCCTCTGGGGATAAAATCCAGTATTGAATTCTTGAAAAAATAGAACATACTCAAAATATTCTGGCAGTATTTCTGTCGAAATCTTAAAAATGCCTTAATAAATAATAATTTTAGGCTCCCAGAGGGTTACAGATTTCTGAGAGAAACAGATCGGGTACTGCTCTCTGCTCCGTAGCTCGATGGTGATATCGCGGCTACGGCACGGTACTCACCGTCTTCAAAGTTCCGGAATGCATCCGAATCAAGCGGATTTACATCCGGTTAACGGCGCAGTTGGGGGGATTTAGCCGATACTTCAACCCAAATCCCGCTTCCAATGAATTTTCTCGAAATATAAGAAGTTCAGTTCTGCGAAAAGTTTGTCTTGAGTCGGCGCCGCCTCCAAATGTAAAAACTAAGTTTCTTTGCCGCAATACTAACCTTTTTCGAATCGAACGCGACGTCTTTGCCATATATTGTTTATTCGATGTTCGAAAGTTTGCCACCGTGTTAAAAAAAATCTTTCGTATTTTTTTGTAGAATCTAAGTACCTACTTTAAAACTTTACTTGTCAATTATTATTTGGGCGATGGGACACCAGCTGGTGTTACTCGGGAAAGGAAACTTTAGATTTTATCTGATTGGGTCCATACAATGGTCGGTAGCGAAGGGGTGTTTAAAAAAATATGACAAAAATAAAAAGATTGATACATTTTCATCATCACCATCATAATCTTCATCCCCTTGTCCTAGTAGGTTTGGGGGCCAAAAGACTCAACAAGGTGCTTCCATATTCCCCTGTCTTGCGCTGCTGTCATGAGCCAACCAGTCCAGAACTATTCTATATTCTTTCACGTTTTTTTGTTGCTTAGCTCCCAGTTTAATCGGGGGCGACCCACCGGTCGTCTTCCTTCCGGTGTTGCCAAGAGGATTCTCCTTAGTATTTGTTCCTCTGGCATGAAATGAGCAGTCTTCGTGATCGGGTGCAGTAGCCAGAAAATAGGTATAAACACCAACACAACGAAACAATGTTCCTCGTACGCACAGCTTACACATACTAATAGACATGATGACAGTTTTAAAGAATAAGTGATTTTAGAGAAGAAAATATTTTGAAAGGATTCTAAAAAAAGATCCAGTTTTAATATACTCATTGAGATTAATAAGATTTTCAATAAAATAAAAGTACAAAATTCTCGATCGACCTTTTTAACTGCAACGCCGGTCGGAGCGAATGACGTCACGCCTAAGTAACTATCACTGTGTCTCTTGAGCTGTTGTCATAGATACAATACATCACGAAGACGCCATGACACCTACGGGCGTTTTCGCGCGAAATTAAAAAAAAGTTAGATGAAAATGCAGTTATTTGCGTTACAACTTAGTTTATTACTGAAATAATGTCTTTTTTGGTAATAGTAGACGTGTACCTACCTACATTATAGGTTATTTCAAAACCTGTCATCATGCCTCTTCGATAGTCTTTCTTAAATGGAAAGAGGTGTAACTACCATGTTAATTAATGATGGTATTTTTTTAAATATATTGATTCTTATTAATCACTTTGGTTACAATATAATATTCACATACATCAATATTTCAGTATACTTTCCAACCAACTTAACACATTTCGTCTTTAATATAGTTGAATTTATTCCGTTATTGAAGGTAATTGATAGGGGTTGATAATGACTGTGACATATTTTTTTGATGTATTGATTCATAGACTATCTACGCTTGAAGAAATAAACCTTGACGCATGGTCACTTCAGCGTCCATGGTAGAAATTTGATAGATAGAAAAAATGATAGAACCTATTGTTGACATAGGTTCTCTGTAAATCCATAACATTATTAAATATAAAAGACAAAAAAATAGCTTTGTTTAAATCTAAATATTTTAACCATTTTTTATGTAAATTTTCCATATTTACAGTTTTCCCTCTTTATCAAAAGAAAGAATCGCCGTGGAGGAATTTAATAAGTTTCAAATAATTTAGATTACAAACAACGAATGGAAATATATTAAACATTTATGAACAAATTTTTTTAAGTAAATTACGTTACCTATGAAAAAAAATCGCTAAGAAAGTGTATCGCTGTACACCCATAAAGATATTGAGAAATCCTCTAAAGGAATTCAATAAAACGGGACTTAATTTGGAAAGTTCGTCTGGAATTTCGGCGTTTGAAAAGTAGGTGGACAAATTCGCAGTAATAAATTCCACTTATTAAATGAATTCCACTGACTTTTGGAAACTGCCACCGGGAGCCCCCTGTCGGGGCGGAGGGCAGGGGGAGGGTGACGTCACACGTCGGCCGTAAGACATCGGGATTAAAGTCAAACTTTTATCGGAGCAAAAATGCTTTTTTCATCCCGAGATAATTGGAATTCTGGGCTTAACTTGATTGGAAGTCTGAAAATCATTATTTCAAAATTTCCAAAAAACTTATTGAATTAATTTTCTCTACATCCTTTTTCTTGTAAGAATATCTACAGGTTGATCCAATACAAAATAAATAATTTAATGATAATTTATAGAAGTCTCACAGACACGAAGCTATTTACCTATTTATGAGAAAAGAGGATGGAAGTCTCTTGAACGATGGCTCTGAGATTACAACCTGTGTGAGTTGTAATCTCAATACCCAGAGCAATGTTCACCATTTCCATCGTATGAACATCTACACATTATCAAATTTTTGCAAGTTCTATACCAATATGTTTCGAATCAAGAACCTTTCACATATTGCACTGGTCTCTGCTTAAGACCTCTGTTGTTATTTTTTCTGATTAACACGTTAGTATACATAGATTTCACAACTGGTAATGATACTTCTATGTTTTATTTTTCAAAGTGGAGTTTTTTTTTAGCAATATTCCTTATTAAGTTATATGTATATGATATTCTTTCGAATTTTTACATATCTACTAGAATACGCCTGAAAATTTTACAAAAACAAGGAAGAATTTTAAATACGAAGTGAAAAGAGTAGTTAGAAGAAGCAGAGAATCTCTTCAATTTTATAAGAAAGAGTACAATAATTATTATTTTTTCAATAAAAGCAAAATAACTTTGTGGTAATGATATGTATATTAAAATATAACAATTCGTATCAAACCACTATTTGTAGAATTCCAATGGGCAATGGGCCAATGGTCCCTTATTCAGAATATAACATGTACTAAAAAATAATATTGGAAGTATATTAACAAAAAAAATATGGGAATTGAATCATTAATTATGAATGACATTAAAAAAATTAAAAAGTGAAGCCTTTTTTAAAATATTGCGAAAGAGTATCTATATTCTTATCGCTTCAAAAACGCAATATGTAGTACGCTCGTTGCCATTGTCAATTTCAAAAAATTACTAAATCGTATCAAAAATGTTAATGAACTGAAATGTACAAATTATTGAAAATACATTAAGATATTTAATGCGTCCTTCCTTCCTGGGTTTCAATCCGTGGGATTGGTTTGCAGCAAAGCACATCTCCTTCTCCCTTCTGCTCGGTCTCCGGCGATCCTCTTCAGCTCTGCACAATTCATTCAAGATATTCACAGCAAGGGCGCCCTCTGGCAATCTTTCCCTCTACCATTCCCTCCAGTATAGTTTTGAGCAGATTTTCATGTCGTAAAATATGCCCCATCCATTTTGCATGCCTTTTCGAGATGGTATTCATCATGTTCCTGGTTTCATCGATCCTGCTGAGAACCTCTTCATTCGTAATGTGGTCTCTCCAGGAAATTCCTAGGGCACGTCTGTAGGTCCACATCTCAAAGGCTTTTAATCTTTTTTTTCTCTGTCGCCAATGCACCATGTCTCACATCCATACAGCAAAATACTCCACACATAAGTTTTTATTAATTGCTTGTGGAGCTTTAGGTTTATATTATTGGATTCGAAAATCTTTGATTTTTTATTAAACGCAAGTTTTGCTTGGTGGATGCGACTTTCAACCTTTTTTTTTGTTCGGCCATCCTATGTGATTTTACTCCCAAGATAGACTAACTCTTTTGCGTTCTTAATTGCAGCTCCTGACATTAGTATGTTCATTTGTTGTTCGTTTCTGCCTACGGTTATCAATTTTGTTTTATCCTCGTTTATTCTCATGTTGAATCTAGTATTTAGGATATTCTCCATAGTCTCCATAGTTTAATGTGTAGAAATATTATATATAATTATTTAATATTCTAGTCACTTTAAGAAGATGAAACTCGATATTTTTATTTTCTTACATGGGTCTTATTTTTTCTGCAGCCAACTATATTTTTGAAGTTTAATTTCTTGGTTAAGATGATAATAACATAATCGTATGAAAATCGGCCAGTATAGCCGCACGTAGGGCCCAGCAGCAATTAATCTGTGAAGGCTGATTGCTTAACTGCTTGTATTCAATGGTTTCGCCACCACTATCAATTCATTAATATGTTTAAAGCCTTTCCTTTAAAAAACAGCATTTTTAAATTTTGTTCCATCTAATTTCACTTGAATATTTTGTCGCGTGGGACTTTTTAGCTTCGATCACATATTGATTTATCAATAAACAATAATTTAAACAAATTACTTTGTTTTTTTTAATTACTATTATTTTGGCATTCTTAAAATGTCGCCCTAACAAGCCAAAACATTATTTTGTAAAATGCGACGTCTAGCCATCTGTCGACTGTGTCTGGTAACAAACTAGAAGAAATAAAGTGTCGAAAGGAGAACCATCTCTGCTATTCTTAAGCTTTCAACAGACGAGGGAAAAATAATCTCCTTCATTTATGTCTAATGGCGACTCAGACATCCAAAGGATCAAACAGTGCTAATGGAGTGACATTTGTTTTTAGGTTATCAACATTTTTAATATTTGAATGGGGTTGGGATCATGGGAATGCGAGGAACATTTTACAAAAGATTTTTTTACTTTTGTTTTTTCCAATACGAATGATCGATTCGTGCGTTTTGTCAGAGCAGTTCATGTGTAAAACAAAGGGTATTGATTAAATGCATTATTAAATTGATCTTAATATTATTCAAAATTTTAAAAAAATTCATCGTTTTGTCAAATCTTAAATAAGTGACATAGCCACTATTAATATTAGCGACTCAATTATAAATATACAGCATTGTGAAAGAACAGAAAAAAAATATTAACGTAGAATGTAGAAACAATTAATAAGTCGTGGGTCGTAGCGAGGCCCGTGGGAGAGCGGTTAACAATTGGTTATTTTTTCGAACAACAGTCAGTTGTTTGTAAGTGAGTTAGAATTACCGTTTTATTAATGTTTTGGAATATAATGGAATTCCCCCGAAGTAGGGATAAACAAATATACATTGCACGAGTTCCCTTTTCAGTCACGCGATGGAGTCTAATGTCTTGTGTATGTATTTATAAGTCCACATGTTCAAATACACAACATCCTAAATACACATATAACAATACTTTTATTCATATTATTTTGGCAAAAACACGTGGATTCAGTGTGTTAGGCATATTCTAGTGTAGAAAGTAGGATGATTCAAGTGTTCAAGCCAGAAATGGAGAGTGGTCGAGGAAGACTTGGGATGATGGTCCTGTCAGGAGTCTCAACAATTGAGGAACTTGCATGCGAAGATGTAAGAATAGGGATGAGGCGAGAGTTGTGTGTAAGGACAGAAGAGTGTGGCGCTCCATCCTCTCTGGCTCCCTCTGCAGTGACTTGACATGACAAAAGGCCCGCGCGAAAAATGATCCACGCGACATTAGATCCTGACATTAGATAATGACAAAAAACCAAAAATGAACGTGATTTAAATGCAATAATGTCTGAAGTAAACTTGTCAACCGATGAAAGACAGTAGATAACGTACGAAGACTGGAGCTGGCAGAAGGGGAAAGAAACATGACTGAGTGCAGTGCATATGAAATCACCTAGGCACATGTGTGGCAAATCTATTTACGATAAATAATGAATAAACTATAAAATAATGTAAATAGGACATTTGCATAGTAATAATAATAATAATATTAGATTATTTACATAGCGCCATTTTTATGAAAATTTCACCTCCAGGGAGCTTTACACACAAAAAACTTACATAATAAAAGCATAGAATAATAAAATGAAAAAGAAAAGAGAAATAAAATAGCTCACGACATAAAATAGTAAAAAAACAACGAATATTAAAAATGTTCTGTGAAAGATTTTGTAAACAGGTGCGTTTTAAGTCTTTTCTTAAATAAAGTCTCTGAATCCGTGTTTCTTATTAGGGAGGGCAAAGAGTTCCACGCTTTGGAGCTCGCCACCACAAATGCCCGTTCTCTTAACATAGTTTTCTGGAACTGACTTGCCTGTTCCACAACCTTTCCTACTGCTGAAATAAACGCTGACCTGAGAGTTTGACGTCTTCCGTTTATGTTGTCTGGAATGCAGGAGGTACAAAGGCGCCATGTTATGATTTGCCTTGTACATCAACTAACACAGTTTGAACTCTACTCTCTCAGGAAAACGAATCCAGTGCAATTCTCGCATAAGGGATATTATGTGCGAGAATTTTGACGTTCCATATATTATTCGTGCCGCAGTGAATAGTATTAAAAAGGGGACGCTTATGTGGTGCGTTCGTGGACAAACAGAGGGCGACCGCGGAAGACTTGACATGAACAGATAAAACTATACTCACTGCTCTCTGCCTAATCTTGCAGAGAAACGGCGTGTTAAGTTAATTATTTAATTTCTTCGGCAGATACTAATTGCCATTTGATTTGATCCTTTGCATTTCGGGCTCATTCTTGTAGAATTAATTGTTAATCGTGGAAGCTTTCACCAGCTGTTTCTAGCGTGTGGGTGGAAAGTCGCGTGAGAGAGGTCCTTCCGCTCTACCTTGAATCATCAGCCTCTCCGTGATATCCCAGCACCTCGTGATATGGCCAAAGCAATTAAGCGCGAGCGATCACATTATAGGAGATATATTTTCCTCAATTTGAAGATTATCGAGGATTAAGACATTAATCGTTTTGTTACTCTCCTCGATCTAGTGACGTTCATATCCTTAATTGACATGGCAATTATTCTGTAGTGAGACATGATTATTTTTTTGATGTGTAACCTCTTTCCTCTTGCTTCCCTGCAATCATTGTGAGTGATTTCGTAAAAATGGACGGAAATGCGTAAGAGGAAACAAGACGCCGGGGAAGCGCGCGCTCATTAATCAAATGAAATAGCGCGCGATGTAGTTGAAAGAAAAATATTATTATTGTGAAGTTGTAATTTAAGAACGAAGTTCTGTGAATTTGAAATACATTTTTATTAATCAATTAAAAAGATATACAGAAAAATCAAATTAACGAAAAAATATTTTAACTGCTTTAACAAACTTTCATTCCACATCCGGATATGGCGCGTTATCTAATTTCGCCAAGTGTCTGAAAAAAGTGCAGATTATTTTTAAAAAATGCTAGTGAATAATTATTCCAATAAATATTTCTATATTTAGCTTTTTTAGATTTTGATGTTAATTTCTGTCACTGTTCAATTGGTATGTTTAATTGTTAGATGTCAAATGTTACACATTATATGCGACTACTGTAAGGCTCGCTCCTTTCCGACGGTCAACAGCATTCGAGTGACATAGGAAATAAATAACGTAAGTCTTGACAACTGAACAACTGAAAATACTTATGTTGGGGAAGAGATAGTTCATAAATCGTCTAAGTTATCTATAATTAAAAGTTGTTAAAAGATTTGAATTCGTTTTGTATAGTGTATTACACCAGCATGCATTTACTGCTGTATCTGCAATAAAAGAAAATTAATTTTAAAAATAAAAATTATTAAATGGCTCTCAACGTCCGTGCCTTCGATCCCAATATGGTCTCATTCTGATCTTCAAAACTAGTTCCATTATTTACTAAAGCATGGTGCTCGGAGAATTTTACATAACGATTATAATGTAGCATATGCCTTATATAATGGCGATTAGGTATACTTAATTAGTAAATTATAATAATTGTGATCATTTATTTAGTTTTAATTAATTCTTCGAATATGGTGTATTTTGTCCAGGCGCGTGCAGTGGAACATATAATTTGGAAAAATAATGGAAAATAAATATTTATCTGATTAAAATTATTATATATTGAAATATGAATACTATGATAATAATTGTGCTTTTGTGCGACATTTTTTCAAAGTATTTGGTTACGTAAAAGTCATGCTGCACTGCACTCTCCTGATTTGATCACTCCAGATGAATGTTCTGTAATTATATTGTCTCCAAACTTGCGTCATATATTAGATTTACTACGGATATACTTTCATGTGTATAATCACAATGTGTAATTGAGGAGGGTTCTTCAACCATACGCTGTAATTACACAATCAAATTATGCTGATTTTGTTAAATCAATCATGATCTTACATTACCTACATTGTCGCCCCTGGTTTTTAACAGCCCGAAAGAAAAACTGCATTACCATTACTCCACGTTAATTCTTAACATTTTTATAATTATATATTTATTTCTATTTACAAAAAAATATCAATTTTATGTTTGTATTGAACCTCATAACCTTTGAGAATTACACAGTAGGTGATGACAGCATAACTAAAATCAAAATTATTTTATCAAAAAAAAACTTTAAATAAGTTAAATCTTTTTATTTTTAATTGATTAACTATTTATTTTTAATATGCTTACAAGTTCATAATGAAAATGTGCATTTATTAAAACATACACATATCATATTTGAGGTATAAAAGCAAGGCAGCAATATCCCCTAAAAAATTTAATGCAGTCATCGAGGATTAGTAATTTATGGTGTACAGAATTCGAGATTTTATAGGAAACATAAGTCTATAAATTTATAAGGAACATGATTTTGGAAGTTGAATTCATAAATTTTTAGTTAGTAATCCTCGGTGATTGCATTTAATTTTTTTGAACACTTTTTTTTTAATATAATACACATATATTTTATCCGTATACAAATCAATATACGTAAAAAGATTACTGACTAGCTAATCAACCATCACGCTGATTTCTCGCAAAGGTGGGCAGAAAGGATAGAATGCCACACTCTTCTATCCTGGCACACAACTTTTGCTTTGACCGCATTCAAACATATTCTCATGCAAGTCCTTCGATTATTGAAGCTTTTAACAGGGCGATGCTCCAATATTTGATTTATACTATTTTGCCAGGTCTTTTACTTACCTTCAACACTCGTCTCATTTATGTACCTCTCATATCTCTCGTTGCTCATACCGTCCATATGACCAAAACATCTAAGCGATCCTATTAACCTTCTTTACTACACTACATCCAACATTACATTCACTTCTAATTTATTTCATTCCTCTACCTCTATAAGTCTACTTTAGCATATTTAGTCTAATTTAGCTGTACGTACCTAATGCAGTTCTGGGATCATATGTAATGTATTGTAGAATTTGGAAAAAATATTAGAATGCCACTTTTTTTTTACTTTTTTGTGGTCATCTCCGAAACTAAGGAGAGAGTTTAAACGTTATACCCTCATAATCTTGGTAGAATTTTATATCAAAATTGTCCCACGATGCCTCGTTGCTTCGAGGTCATGTTTAGTATTTTAATATTTTTACTTTCAAACTACCTCCATCCTTTGAAATGTTAACAAAACAGTTTCGAGGAAGTTATCCATGTTGCTTGAATAATAATTGCGGCTTCGAGCTCAGCTGAGACGTACCAGGGCGAACGTACTGGCCGTATTTTGAGTTATTCATAAAAGCTTACCGAAAAAGATGTCTTATATAATATAATTTATAGTAAAACGTTTGATTTAATAATTTATAAATCTAGATGATTAGTGCATAGAGGTGTTATATTAAAATTTAATTAATCACATTATCACAAGATTCTTGAAATGAAAGGAACTGCACACAATTCATGGTTCCCGGATGGTGTGAATCGTTTTAAATTTTTTTAGAAAGATAGAAAGAAAGATTTTCGAATACGCGAAATTATACTAGAATCTTAGAGAGAGCGGATCCTAATAAATTATATCGTGGTCGCGGAATCGAGTCAGCACCTTATTATATCAGCTGCAAAGCCATAGAATTGGAGCAAATAGACAAAAAATCTGTGCTACAGACAAATGGCGTGAATAAAGCGTACCAGAGGCAAGTAGAATATTCTAATAATGAATAGTGTTTCAGCTAATGTTCGTGTTCAGTGCAATGATATAATAAACTGTAGATACGTTACAAACGTAAAATCTTGGCAACTCAAAGTAAGGTAATTGCCTTACTTGCATTCGTTATCGAACGGACCTTCTTTGAGGTCGGGCGCGACGCTACTCGGTAAAAGGAACAGAGTATCGTACACTATTGTAAGAATGAGTATGTTATTTTAGTCACCGTGACTTCAAATTGCCTGATTTTTTTGTCTACACGCAGAACGTTTGTGAAATAAGATTTGTTGTCTCTTTCAATGCAATATTTGCTACATATGAAAGCCGGCTATTATGGGAATAACGTGTCTATATTCTAATACGTCAATGGTTCGGTGACTATGAGTTCATTAAGAGTTTCGAATGTTGAGTACAGCGGTAGCTTTTCCAACAGGCATAATCATTCGAAGATTGGTCCTATATTTAAATGTGAAACAATCTATGTTGATGCTTTTTATATATTATGCATAGATTGATCACCCTCCTTTTATTTTTTGATTTTATAATTTGTTAAATCTATGGAAACTTGTAAGGTAGTCCTAGTTGTAATGATACTCATGTGCAACCTGATTTTAGACGTATTGTTGGATTCCAATAAATTAAATAAAATTTCAACTTTAAAAATATTACAGTTAACTAGTTATATCTCGACCTCGCGCCCTTATTAATATTGAGACATCTTTGGATACTCACATTTACTAAAAATGAGACCACATTTAGGAAAATATTGCGATTTCCAGCTTACCGGTATCGCAATAAAGAATATTTTCGAAAAGTGTTAGCGAAAAATAACCATTCATAATCAAAGCCATAAATTATGTCTGGCGTTATTCGGATCGGATAAAATTTACGACGAACTTCTGCGGGCAAAAGAAATATTAATTTTCTTCACGTAATTTAGCCCAAACGCGGGCGGGTTTACATAAACTTGGCAAACTACCCCTCGCAGGGGCGGCGGGGGGGGCCGCAGCTTCACTAAGCACTGCAATAGCAAAGACCCTCTTTGAAAACACCTAATTAGAGTCTGACGTCCGCGAGTTAAAAACTGGTAAACACCTTAAAAAAGATGCCAACTGAGCCAAATAAAACGTGCTACAAGGGTCTTCTGTCTAACAGCTTTATTATATTTTTATATTTTCTTGTAAATTATTAGAGGGATTAAAAATTTCAGTTGTTAATTAGTTAAGAAATTTGTTTTTATTTTTTGTCGCGACAAAATTTTTAGTGCATTCGAAGTAAGATAAACCTGTACTGTGAAAAACGGGATTAACTTGCTGATCTGGAATGAAGCTCGAATCTCCGACCACTGGGTCACTAGACAAGTGTCTTAACCACCAGACCAACACAATATTAATAAAGACAGATTGTGAGATGAACTTTAAAGAAGTGCTAAATATCATATATGGAAATTCACAAAAATAACAAGATTTGAAACTATCGTTTCATAATGGAATTCTAGTGCCAACTCTAGTTCATTGAAGCGATGTCTGGAAATGGCAAAAAAATAATGAAAGTAGATTGAAAGCGCTGGAAATGCGGTCACTTAAACGGATGTGTTGAAATCTAATCAGATCGTCCAACGTTTTACAGAAAATAAGTCATATATATTGAAAAAAATGCATACTTTGATTTATCCTTCGCTTAACTCCGTAACTGTCGACATTTTATCCAAATGTAAATAATATTTTCTAATCGAAATTGAACGAAGAAGACTCCCTTGTAGTTTTTGCTGGACTACTCGCCATAAGAAAGCAGACGCTCATGCTTATGGGAGACGTAATAACATAAGTAAATTTCATGGATATTGAAATTGTAATAATAAGCTCATAGAATAACCTAAAAACCTTTCCTTTTTAAAGAAATTAATGTTTCAACATTAGACAGATTATACAAAAACACTTCAATATTACAAATACATAAAGAGACATTCACTCATCAAAATATAAATACACCACAAACTCATAATACTCGTAGTCATAGCGAAAGAGCACGAATAATAGGATGTTTAAACATTCTAAATACAATAAAACAGCTATACAACATCAATATACTTATCTAGGTATTAAATTCTTAAATAATTTGCCAATGAATGTCGACTGAAGAACAATACACTAAATTCAATAAATACATAAAACAAATAAAATAAAACATAATCAAAACAAAAATAGTTAAAACATAAAAAATAACTGTACTCCGAAAATAATTTGTATACTTAATTCACTAATATATATTTTATTATCTATATAATTCCCTACACTGTTTCATTTATTACATACACTTATCATTCTTGCTCTATTACACATTTTTCTTCAAAATTATATTTGATACGCCCAACGGTAAACTTACCTTTATATGATTTTCGTTATACTTATCGTTTCTTTAAAAAAATATATTCCTTCAAACATCAGATACTTATATTTATATATTCATGTTTAGTTACTCATTTTTCCTTATATTATATTGCTTACCTTTTATTTACCTTTACAAGTCTCTTCATATACATTGATTTATTTGAATTTTTTTTTCTTACACACATAATCAAAAGATATTATGCATCATGTACCAATATCCCCAAATACAAGTTTAACATTTTTGGGGACAGTCAAACAAGTATAAAAAATTGTAATATATAATTATACTGTTACACGTATCTATTTTATTTCCAATTAAATTTATTTCAATTAAAAAAATTAAGAATATTAAGAAACAAAATAAATATGTATATAGTGAAGCCCATGGGAATTTCAAGGGTTTCTTTTTATTTAATTTTAATTCATTTTTAATTTTTTTTTTCAATGGGGAAACAGATTACTTTATCTATATTTATTTACTCAACCTTTTTGACGCTTATATATTTATTTTTGTAAATTAAAGGAAACAAAATATTAGTCTGTTTACAATATATTTGTGTACAATATATGTGACTAATTAATTTTATTTTTGAACCTAGGTACCGCAGCCACTTGCGTCAGAGAGCCCCTTCCAGTAGCTTCCTCGTTTATGAACGAGAACTCAGGTTAGTACATTCCAATAATAGTATTTTCATCTATTGACGTTCTGCCAAAGAAATTGAATTTATAACATTTAAATAAAACGTAAAACCGCCTTAACAACATTCATACCTATTTTCCACTTAAAACTATTTTTTGAATCTTCAAACAAGTGGCAAATTGATTAGAAAATAAAATTGTAGTAAAGTTGTTTGTGCAATATGAAAATTTCACATTTTTTAAATTGAATAATCTTTACTTCGATCTAAAAAATACGTCTACGAAAAAAAAATTTGTGTATACAGGGTTATTTGGAAAACAATAATAACCTCGCAGGACTATATTTCTGTATTGATTATGAGTCGAAAATGATCAAACTATCATGACCTTATATCAACAGTTATGGAGATAAGCGTCATCAAAGTTTGTATTTTTTTTCAATATTTCTGACTTATTTTTTGTAAAACGTTGGACTATCATTACAGTAACTCATATCGATTACCAAAAATTTATTCGTTTCAATACAAGTTAAATAAAATGATAAAAACCCCGAAAAAAATCCAATTGGAAAGTTTTCCAATTGGAATTCGAAGATTTTTATTTTTTTATTTGACTTGTATTAAAGGGAATGAATTTTTCATATTAGATATTAGTTACTGTAATGATTGATAGTCCAACTTTTCACAAAAAATAAGTCAGAAATATTGAAAAAAGAATGCAAACTTTGATGTCGCATATCTCCATAACTATTGATATTAGGTCATGATAGCTTGAACATTTTCGACTCATAATCAAGGCAAGAATATAGTCCTGCGAGGTTATTAATGTTTTCCAAATAACCCTGTATATTAAGAGTATTGAAATGATTTTAATATTCAATCTTTTAAATTCCCGCCAAAACACTTCGTTTCACTAGAAATGATTAGGTACGTCACAATTATATGGTACCCAGATGTACAAATCCTACGGCACTACACAAAACACGCGAGTTGATACGTCACGACCAATCATAGGCGTTCTTATGGAGTCATATTTATAAAGATTTTTATAATAAAAATTATGATTAAACATTACTCCACATTATCCATACTGATTCACAGAGTATAATTAATATTTATAAATCTATTTCATATATTTTTTCAATTGATTCAGCAAAATTGTAGATTGATATTTTGAAAAATCTTGAATGAATTATTTGTATGTATCTACTTATATTATTTGATTAATTACACATACGTGTTTCGGAAAAACCTTTCCATCGTACCAAGAAATTTAAGAATATCAAGAACTATATATAAATATATAAATATCAAGAACTTCTGTAAGAATATTTAAAAATAATTTTTAAAATAATTTAGAAAAACAAAAGACATTATTCATTTTGATATTTTCATATATATATAACACCCTGAAGATGGAAAGGTTTTTCCGAAACATGTAGGTGTAATTATTCAAATAATATAAGTAGATGCATACAAATAATATAATGAATATTTTTTTATTTCATATATTTTCATCGGTATTTGTAATATGTGAAATTTACCTATTTAATTCTTTTCATTATGAAATCTATAAATCATTTTACATTGTTTTGATACCAAATTCAAATGGGATAATAAATATTAAAAAACTAAAAATGTACAAAACAGGGTAGAAACATTAGCAGAAAGAGTTATTCACTATATGCTATAGGTTCTTTGCATTCAATAAACATTAGTCAAAAATGCCCGTTAGCTCTCTATAATAAAACAAGTTGACGCGCAAACTATTTGAAATAAAAAAATAAAAAAAATATTTTTTATAATTTACTGAAGTAAAAAAGTTTTCAGTTATGTAAAAAGGGTTAAAAATAACCACACAAAAAATAAAATAATTTATAAGAACAGTGTTTTTTAAAACATAAATTATAATTGAAAAATTAACCGAAAGATTGTGCAACAATTTTATCAAATTAAAAATAATCGTTTACTTTATAATAATATTTCAAAAAATTACATGTCAGGAGTCCGTACAATCATGTTAAGCCCACAAAATGGACCAATTTTCTTCATTTCTAAAAGAAGGTCATTTATAAATTGATTAAATGATTTAGTTTGTGTCATTTTAGGAAGATATACGTATTAAATGAATAAATTTTAGAATATTTTGAGTTGGTCCAAATTTTTCAATGAACGCAGTAGTGGATTTTATCCCAGGGGACATCATTAATCAATAAATGTATATTATAGATATATCGTATAGACGAAATTATATTTTTTATGGGAAAATAGGTATGGAAGTCTTTGTGTTCATAGGGCTTATGACCTATCGTACTGCTGGCTTAAGTGATTACTTTATACAGTGTAACATTCACCATTTCGACCCATGATAGAATACCAAATATATCATGGAAGTTTTACAACCCGTTTCACATACATGTTGTAATTAACATCATTAATCAAGATAAATTATAGATATCTCGTAGAGAAGAAATTATATTTTTTATGGGAAAGTAGGAATGGAAGTCTTTGGGTGTTCATAGGGCTTACGACCTGTCGTACGGCTGGTTTAAGTGATCACTTTACTGAGACATCTATAATATATCTTGAATAAATTTTAATTAAATGTGATAGAAAATTCTGGAAAAAATAAATAGTGGTGCATTTCGCTTACATTGCCAGACGGTCGCCTTTATTGATTTCAGTGATTGATAATAAACTGAATTCGAGATTATATTAGACGGTTACGTAGAAAACCCATCACGGAAAACTGCGATTTAGACACGCTTCGTCACATCTTCACGCAGAAATTAGCGGTGAAGTGTGCAGAACGAAAGCGGCCAGAGGAGAAAATTAGGCTGGAGCACCTCGCGAGTTCATAACTCACAGCCATCTGGCAACTTCTCCCTTTACTCGCTGTCGCGCGGGAACATGGCGCGTTTTATTTTTCACGTTAGGGATGGCAAGTGGATATGGAAATATCGTTTTCATTATGAACGCCGTAATTAATGGCAATGTGGCGTTCTGTGAATGATTTACGCCCCCGGGACGAGCGCCCGCGAAGGGCTAGACGTTGAGTTGTTTATGTTTATTCGTTCCTTGGCCCTGCGATGGTATTAATCCGGCCAGATCATAAATTATGGAATACTCGAGAATATTTTTACGGAAAATATTCGGTGAGCAACGAGTTACGATGATGACGAAGATGTACATAGAGGAAGACATGATCGCAAATGCATGGCGCAACAACCCTAAAATAGCAATGGATGAAAATTTTTCAAATTTATTATGAACTTTGTTTATACAGGGTTATTTGTAAAACATTAATAACCTCGCAGGAATATATTCCTGCCTTGATTATGAGTCGAAAATGTTCAAGTTATGATGACCTAATATGAATAGTTATCGAGATATGCGATTTTTTTGCGATGCATTTTTTTATCAATATTTCTAACTTAATTTTTGGAAAACGTTGGACTATCATTACAGTAACTTATACCGATTACGAAAAATTTATTCGTTTTAATACAAGTTGAATAAATGATAAAAATCCTGAAAAACGTCCAATTGGAATGTTTTCCAATTGGAATTCGAAGGTTTATTTTATTTTATTTGACTTGTATTAAAGGAAATGAATTTTTCATATTTGATATAAGTTACTGTAATGATAGTCCAACGTTTTACAAAAAATAAGTCAGAAATATTGAAAAAAAAATGCAAACTTTGATGTTGCATATCCCATTACTATAGATATTAGGTCATAATAGCTTGAACATTTTAAGTATAGTCCGGTGAGGTTATTAATGTTTTCCAAATAATCCTATATAACAACTTGAGTTTACAAAGTTTACATGTAACACAAACCGGTTATGGAAACAATAATTTATTTTTTCTTCAACAACAGCAAAACAGTTTTGTCAACATATTATATATATTTTATATTAAAAAGAAAACAAAATCACCGTTTATTGAACAAGCAACATGTTACGGGGCCAATGAATATTTGAATAAAAGAAAGGAAACATCTTAAAATGTTAAAATACCACTCATCAACGAGTTCAATTCAATTCAATTCATTTATTTATTCGATAATATGTACATTACAAACTTAAATTTAATGCATATATATAATGAAGGTAAATCTATATAGGTATATATATTTAAATAAGAATATGTAATAAATTAAAAATAACATATATAGTCTGGTCAAAGGTGTAGGAGAATCCTGCTTCGGAAAACCCCTTCAGACACATGGAATATATCAATATCCAAAGCGATTTTGTTCAACATAGCCTAAATAATACCTATATTTACTCTGAATTTAATAATCATCATTTGGAAACAAACCATTCTCTTGACATTCACAGAGTTTATAAATTTAACGTACAGATATCATAGAATTACAGTTAGATAAATCATAAATTTTCTAAATTAGAAAAGTATTTATAACAAATTAAATATTATCAGCTTTTTAATTTGTTTTCACATTAGTATCTGGTAAGTTATTAAACTCCCATATATTTCTTATTTGTTTTTGATAAAGTCTGTTATTCCATTTATAAGTTTTAGTGTACATTGTATCCTGATGAAGGGAACATTCACCCCGAAACATGTCGATAATTCAATAAATAGTGGTTTCCCACAAACTTTTTTCTTTTTATTAAGGCTGGACATTTACTGCAGATGCCTATTTCGGCGTTTTTTTACGAAAATGTGGGTTTTTATTATTTATTTATATTTATTTATTTAAAAAATCCTTGTTTACAAATAAAGATACTTAATGCTAATTTAACAATAAAACATCAGAAACATATCAGAATTTATATTCTAGACTGCAATTTTTTCAGGGCAATAACTTAGACAAAACCTTTGTTCTTATACAAAAGTAATAAACTGAACATTATCTACAATATTTAAGAAAATATAAGCAGTAATCGACAGGCCGTGGCCAAAAAAAATCGTTTTTAGTGTCCTAGGCGACGCAAAGTTTTAATGAATATTTATTTGTACGCATAATATGTTTTTATACGTATAAAGTATACTTCATTGTTTAGAATCCGTACTTACGTAAAAAAACGCAGAAATATGCATTTCTATTGAATGTCCAGCCTTAATATAAATAATTTGATTCGTCAGAGTTAGTTCGCTTGTTAGTAAAATTTTATTTCTCAAATTAATTTTTAAAAAAATTGCACCAGACTATATAAATAAAAAAAATGCAGAGATCAATAAATTACTGAGAATATTTGAAGGATACTGGTATTAAGTTAAGCTTATTATTCGATATAAAGTCGACATATACATTTGCCTTGATGCCGAAGAATTTCGCTAGTGTTTGGCGAAAACAATTTATTTGAATATATATTGTTTAGGTCGTCTTCTCACGCAAATGCATTTATGAACTAATATAATATTCGCAAGTGGTTCCACGAAACGGGTCCCCGATGTGGCTTCCTAGGTGTGCAGTCGTTAATTAATTCCCGGCACACCCATTTGTTGTGTTAGCTATTTTGTATATACTGGGGGCACAAGTATGAGCTGCATTCCCGAACCATATTTTAAGCTCGACGTTTCGTACACCAACTTAAATATTTTAGTAACGTTAATATCGTACATTTATTAAAGAAAATTATATAAATCACTTAGAAAAATACACAAAACAACCACTGAGTTGCAGTAAGGTTCTTGCCGATTTATGTAGTCATAATTCTTACCATTTTTGATGACAACAATTTGCATGAACGTGCAAGGCAAACGATTTGAATTGTACGCATTCTCCCGGCTTTGTCCCGGTGTTAAATAAATATTTTCTTATCAATTTAATTATTAACTATGTACAGTAATCCCTCGCCACTTTGCTCTTCGACTTTCGCGGCTTCACTCTATCGCGATTTTTTTCAAATATTGTCATATTGTAACGTATCTACCTGTACACCTAAGCTAAATACCTATCTATAAAGTTTAATAATATAAGTTTTACGAAAAGCCCAAAGCTTGAGACTTTAAGCTACCGCATCTAGCTTTATTACAACTTTTGTGACTTTTAAGCACACACTTTATGCTTTAAGCTACTAGATAAAACTTAAGTCGAACTTAGAACTTCGGAAATATATTTACATGAAAGCTAATATTATTTTTTTTTTTGTTAAGAATTTATATTTTCAAAATTGGCCAGTGGTGATCTATCTAGTGGTTAGGAAAATTCCCCCTCCGTTGTGTCCGTAGCTATCCAAAATTCTTTTGATACGTGGTGAAATTCGTATTCTTATTAACGCGACTAGACTAATATAGAACGAATTCTTACCTAACTATGGAAATAACAAACGCACGTAACTAATCCGTACTCGTAAATAACATAACGGATTTATTTACTAAAGATGATAGATCGCCTAACCGTTATCGACTCGAAATTCACGTACAATCTTCGAACACTTATAGACGAAATGCCAGAGACATAAAACATATTTCCGAAATTACTTTGGCCCTTCTAGAAACCGTTACAGAATTCTACAGTTTCGCCTATACGAGAGACAGCCGATATCGTCCACGTCCTGAGTCGGCCTAAAAGCCAACTATATGCGGCGTAGCTGAGGAATAAACGCTAGTAGCAAAACTTCCTTACATAGTACAGTCATAACTATAATACCACCGTGTTTAAAATACTGAAATATAAAACAATACAATCGTTGCCAAGTTAACGGCATACGCTAAAGATTCCGCCCGCATTGATTATCAACATCTCATAATAGCAGCTTAGAACAGTGTCAGCACAACCACATGCGGCACCCATTTATGACAGATTTACAAGATATAATAGCATACGTTATATTCAAAACACAAGTAAGAAACCTACCGATAGCGCGTCTCACGTTGTCCAATCTGCTCAATCTGTTCATAGTACATAGTAGGGGAAGACAAACATATATATATTCACAACAACTAGGCGCAACAGAGGCTCAGGGCAAGCTTTGTCTGACATTATCGCAGCCCGAGATTCTAAGGGAATGGAAGATACAATTTTGTAAGTGAAATTTAAGAAGTGTCTAACCACTTCTGTTCAAACGTGGATTCTAGATGCCCCCCCCCCCCCTGTAGGGGGGAGGGGGATGCGGCCCCAGAGCATCGCCGCATCCGGTGGTTAACTCCTGTTTAAACATAACCTCCCACACTAAGCTGCAGACCAAGATCAAGCCGAGACTCTATTGCTCCTGCTGGAATCCCCCGAAGTCCTCGCTTCCCGGTGACAAACATATCAGGAAGAAATCCCGCGTCTGATATTAAGGTTTGTATATTGTCCCGCGGGGCAGTCAAATTGACTGGTGTATAATGATGAGGATCCCACGTTGCGGCTACATGAGCCGGATTATTATGATGTTTACTGCTGATTAAAGGGCTGAATGAACTAACTGGGTGACTGGAAAAGACTCTCCCTTGAGCGCGTCAGTCAGAGCCATGTTAGCATCGCCAAATATAGTTGATGTGATTGATCCCACGGTGTAGTCTTATTGACTAGAGATATTAAATGATGGTAAAACAGCATGATTATTACAGTTGATTGTGAAGTTCCTGATATGTTTCTCGCTGGCCGGGAAGGGAGAACCCCGAAGGTCTCTGTATACAGCAAGTTAGAAAAGGTGGTGAATGATGAGTATGATGGTGTTAGTAATGTCCTCGCGCAGTGTATAGATTATTAAATTGCTTCCTGCTTCTCATAGTCGCTCGTTCATGCGGAACGCCCTGTCTCGTACGTTGATGAGGTCTCAAACGAAGGTTTTGATTGAGGTACGGCTACCTGAGTCTTATAGCTGACATTCATGAACATTCATATCCGTAATTCGAGCTCGTCGGGCCAAGGGGAGTGAAAGAACGTAGGGGCTTCTTCCCTCCGGCTGTGTTTGAGGCACGACGCTCTGGTCCGATTCGAAATGCTTCACCTTTGCTTGACTGAACACATTTTAACTGTGTGGAGGCTTTGCGCAATTCTACTTAGACCCACCCAGAGTGTCCCCACAGTCCCGTTCATCCCCTGGATCGAGAACACGCACCCCGTCATTTGATCCCAGTTACATACAACTATCTGTATCGTGAGTGTATCTCTTTCTTCAATCCCCTTCATTTGCTTCTCATAGTTGCTCGTCCATGCGGAACGCCCTGTCTCGTACGTTGATGAGGTCCCGAACGAAGGTTTTGATTGAGGTACGGCTACCTGAGTCTTTTAGCTGACATTCATGAACATTCATATCCGGAATTCGAGCTCGTCGGGCCAAGGGGAGTGAAAGAACGTAGGGGCTTCTTCCCTCCGGCTGTGTTTGAGGCACGACGCTCTGGTCCGATTCGAAATGCTTCACCTTTGCTTGACTGAACACATTTTTAACTGTGTGGAGGCTTTGCGCAATTCTACTTAGACCCACCCAGAGTGTCCCCGCAGTCCCGTTCATCCCCTGGACCGAGAACACGCACCCCGTCATTTGATCCCAGTTACAAACAACTATCTGTATCGCAAGTGTATCTCTTTCTTCAATCCCCTTCATTATTCCATTTATACAACAATCACGTGACTAACCTCAAGAGTCTAGCACCGGTAATAAGATCTCATTATGCTACGTTGGAAGTTAATATTGCATAACCGGACGAAATGCCTATTTCCGGCGATCGTATTCAATTTGTAAAACGCAATAATATGTATTTATATATGTTAGTAAAACGTTTGAAATGCAGAATGCACGTACAATGACCTCGCTTCTATCCTAAAGATAATTAAGAAATAATTCCGACGTCACGCTCCGACAAGTACCAACTTGTTACCGCGTCCGTTGCCGTCGAACTCTGAACCCACGTAATGAAATGAATAGTGACCATGTGACAATGACAAATTATATAGCACGAACATTCCATTTGATACACATAAGAAAATAAAGAATAAATAATATTAAAGGTTCTTATCTTATTTCTGTAGTTGGTCTGCTTCTGAGATGGCATCCTGATCCGAAGTAATATAACGGGTCCTCTCCAAAATTGAGCAATTACCAGCGCCTGTGTAGCCCTTCACTTCCCTTGTATATATATTTTAATATCAGCGCCTGTAAAACTGTATTAGATCCTAGAAACAAGAAAACTATTCCCTCTACGCCGAGCACATACAGAACATAAACCCCTTCAATCTAGTTCATCCACGGTTAAGCAAAAAGGCGAAAGAATAGTAATAGTAAAAGGTCCTTAACTGACAGAAGTTGAAGTTCTCTGCAAACTGCCCATATCCTCTAGTGGCACCTGTGTTTTCCAATAACAACTTTCCAGTCATGTATTTAACATAACGTCCTCCTTGTGTGTAAGTGTGCTTCAATATCTGTCATCCAGTTAATGATTCCCAAAATAGAGTTTTCCTTGTATATATATTTCAATATCAGCACCTGTAAAACTGTATAGGATCCTAGAAACAAAAAGACTATTCCCTCTACGCCGAGCACATGCAGGACATAAACCCCCTTCAAACTAGTTCATCTACGCCGTATAGTGATATCACAAGCAGACATAAACAATATAATTACAAGTATGCTTGCGTCCTCCCCCACCTCGGTGGAAATATTCGCATTCGTATTCACCGAATAGTAGGCGTGACATTCGTATTCGTGAAGGTAGTATTCGTTGCATCAAGGTAATTATATTTTCAAGTATGTTTAAGTTCCCCCACCTTGGTGGAAATATTCGCATTCGTATTCACCGAATAGTAGGCCTGATATTCGTATTCTTGAAAGTAGTATTCATTGCATCAAGGTTATTATATTTACAAGTATGTTCAAATTCCCCCACCTTGGTGGAAATATACGCACTCGTATTCACCGAATAGTAGGCCTGACATTCGTATTCGTGAAAGTAGTATTCGTTGCATCAAGGTAACTATATTTACAAGTATGTTTAAGTTCCCCCACCTTGGTGGAAATATTCGCATTCGTATTCACCGAATAGTAGGCGTAACATTCGTATTCGTGAAAGTAGTATTCGTTGCATCAAGGTAATTATATTTACAAGTATGTTTAAGTTCCCCCACCTTGGTGGAAATATTCGCATTCGTATTCACCAAATAGTAGGCCTGACATTCGTATTCGTGAAAGTAGTATTCGTTGCATCACTCTCAATAATAAAATCATATAGATAAATAATTACGGTAACTCATAAAAATATGATGTTACTTATATTAAACGAATAAAACAAAACAATCTGTCATATAAGTAAATAACGTGATTACGGAAGACCAAAGGTTAACTACCCCTGAACAAACCGCGAACTGCCCACAATAATGGAAACTGTTGTAGAAAACATTTCAAATATCTAATATTGAATGAATAAAAACAATGTCATATGAATAACTATCACGGCAACGGAAGACCGAAGGTTAACTACCCCTGAACAAACCGCGAACTGCCCACAATAATGGAAACTGTTGTAGAAAACATTTCAAATATCTAATATTGAATGAATAAAAACAATGTCATATGAATAACTATCACGGCTACGGAAGACCGAAGGTTAACTACCCCTGAACAAACCTCGAACTGCCCACAATAATGGAAACTGTTGTAGAAAACATTTCAAATATCTAATATTGAATGAATAAAAACAATGTCATATGAATAACTATCACGGCTACGGAAGACCAAAGGTTAACTACCCCTGAACAAACCGCGAACTGCCCACAATAATGGAAAATGTTGTAGAAAACATTTCAAATATCTAATATTGAATGAATAAAACAATGTCATATGAATAACTATCACGGCTACGGAAGACCGAAGGTTAACTACCCCTGATCTAACCGCAAACGACCCACAATAATGGAATATGTTGTAGAAAACATTTCAAATATCTAATATTGAATGAATAAAAACAATGTCATATGAATAACTATCGCGATTACGGAAGACCGAAGGTTAACCACCCCTGAACAAACCCTTCCCCATAAATACGTACGTCTGACAATCACTATAAAATGCACCATGTATTATTAAAAGTCGTAGCAATATATCGAAAGATAATTATTATTACAGTCATGTTTGAGTTCGATAGATGGCGGTAGTATAACAATTTTTATTCATATGCCAGGCTGACCTGTAAATAATATCTTGCATTCGAAGCAGAAAACCCTTTCTAGAATTAATAAATGCGGCTTAATCTAAATAGATACAATATATACAATTCGAAATACGTCTTTATAAGAACTTGATAGGAACAAATCGTGTTTAAACGATTGCCTAATGATACGCAATACAAACATGTAACGAGTTCAAATAAACCACACATTCATGTTTTAATAAAATAAATATAAAATCCAGATGCATTTTTAAAATATATTATTTGGAGGAAATTTCTCGTACGATTTGAATTTATATCACGCTTACAATCGTGATATCAAAAACACATAATTAAATTCTCGTACTAATTGAAACAAGATCAGACAAGCAACCGCGACATTGAATACGCACAACTGCCCCGAATCTCAAGTCCCAAATTACATAAGTATTATGAAATATCACAAGCCGCAAAATTACGATTTATTTTATATTAGATCCGATGCGCGCTTAGTTTTACAAGATATAATAGAATATACATAAAAGGCAATAGAAATAATTTATATTGGAAATGCTTATCTGTTCACTGTTCCAAATCTCCTTTGAATTATTACCAAACTCGGCCTTTTCCTCGGTCCAGTTAAACTATCTTCCTTATTTCGGACTCTCTTCGACAAGGCCTCGGCCGACCTCCAAGCTGAAAACTCAAGTGCCGCTCTCCAATTTGTATCGCTAAAAACTAGTCCCTATCTCTCGCCATTTTTGATCCCAACTTGCGTGTAAAAGTCCAAGTCTAACATCTCAGGATGCGTTTCATTGGCTAACGGCCGCGTCTTGTGATTCGTCCGATTCAGTTAAGATAAAGGTAAAGCACGCGTCACACGCGCGGCATACCTCTACTTTTCACGAACAATAAAGCTTGTCCGCACCTACTTACTCGGCAAACATATAATCACAGAATATTTAACGGGTTGTGAAGCTTCTCTTTATTATAAACTTTAGCAGATAGATATTTTCGTATAATTTTTCAGCAATGTCTATTTGAATAGGCCAATATCGTTACAGGGTCAATGTACGAAATTCTCTCTTTTCGGTGACCGGGGTTTAATCATATTTAACAATAAAATATATTAATGTTATGTTAATTAAAAATCAGTTACTTTGTTTTGCAACGTGATTATTTTAATTTAGTTTGTTATTGTCAGTACTATAGTTTGTAGAGGAGCAATCCTCCTCATCAATAATCTACCTTAATATAGTGTATTGTCAACCTATTCGGGTCATGAAATGAGGGATTTTTTGTTCAGTAAGGGGAACAAACCCAATAATGAGGAGGTATTAGAGAATGTAATGTCATTCATAAATGTTTTCTCAGAATTAAAATTCTTTTGAATTTCAACGATGTAGGTTGACAACGCACTGTATTTAGATTACTTATTAATAAAACATGATTTTGAGAATAACTGTTCCTCTCGAAACTAGAGTAGTGAAAAATAACTCAACGTTTGTATAGTAGGTAAGTTTATTTTAGTGTTAATTTAAACAATATATCAAAGTGTTTACTTTATGAGAAATATAAAGTTATTAAAAGTGTTTTATTATCCCATGATTCCAATTTTCTTTAAAAAAAAAACTATATTTTATTTTCCAAATTTACAGTTTATTAAATACAAAGAACCTTAGTCAATTTCTTCAGAAAATCACCTTCTACATTTTAGCATTAATCATATTTGTTCACATGTTCCATTATTTTATTGCATAAGTCGGGGACTTCTCGTCCACGTAACCAACAAAGCTTGGAAAGCTTTGGATGAGAGGTTTTCGACCATCTACCATAGGGGTCCAGCCAGACCTTGATCCGAGTGATTTTTACTGTTTTCTTAAGCATGAAGGGTTCCTGGGTAGAAAACGTTTTAAAAGTTATGACGAACTACATCTATCTATAACATTCACATGAAATGAATTTCGCACATTCGAACAATCCCTGAAACTATATCTAAATCTCTGGTGGTACTTTAGCTTCCTAGTAAAAAAGGGATGATTCAGAAAATCATGTATCTTTTATATCGCGATAATTGATAGACAACTCTTTTAAAAAATTTTTCTTCTTTTATTTTCTTATTATATAATGATTTTATTAATAAAATGTACACTCCGGTACATGCCTACGAGCTAGTGGAGTGGTAATATCGCACGAACGCCGATTCAGTCGATTATACGCAAATGTTAAAATATGTCAATATTAATACGTAAACTATGGTTTTAATAAATAAACATAATCGCCTTTTTAAATCCCGTTGATGCAGTTATCCACTGCCAGTCCATTTCACCGACTATTGACTGACTACGAATTATTTTATTGATATCATTGCTGTTCGTGTTTTTTTCTGGCATTGCGAATGCTAGTGAAGCCATTACCAAGATGTGTTTTATTGGTATCTTCGAAGGGGAGATGGTTGGTGGATTGCCCCTGATTAAGCTGGAACAAATAATAAAAATGATTATATGAAAACAGATTGGGCCTTCAAAGATCAAGATAGATATAACAAGAATATCACAAAAAACTCAAAATCTAGGAGAGACTCTCAACCACTGGTCTGAGACGATCCTCCAATTCTTTGGAAGTCTTGCTAAAAAATAATATAGCATGGAGAAGCGTGTTATGGTGGGCCACGTCGAGGATCGAAGAGGAAGAGGAAGATCCCCACTCGTTGGACCAACCAAATGGAAAAAACTACAGGCCCTTTCCTCCCCACAGCACTAAGATCTGCAGGATGCCGGAATAGATGGAGGAGAATAGACAAGAGGGCAGGAGGTCATACAGATCAATATCCTAAGTCATGAGAGACCGATTTGTAAGATGAGATATCGCAAACTCCGCTATATTTTTTCTAAATTAGTTTATGTTAATGATCGACTCTCAACAACGTTAACCCCATATCCATTAATAGTACATATCGAGGGTAGAAAGCCAAAAGGGTGTTAGTGATTATTTTGAACTTAACAGGAGAGCAAAACAAAGATTTGTCAATGTATATTTTATTATTAAATGACTTCCATATTATTTAATCCAATTCACATTTGAAAATCGTTGAATAATACAAGAAATATTGACAAAATCAAATTGAGAAAACATTATTTTGCTTTCCTGTAAAGTTCGAAATAATAGTAACGTCCTTTTGGCTTTCTACTCTCGATATATTTGATGAATTTTGTAATACAATTTAAATAAACCTGTAACTAATATATTGTTAGTTTATAGAAAATCCTCTTTACTCTCTTTCAGGGTAGTGCACCTTTAGTGAATAAGTTCTTTTATCTCTCTGCGGACGGGAGGTGGATGGGTTCGTAAGAAGAACGATTTTGATGCAATTTAGTTATTTATTTATATGCTTTTACATGAGGCTTATTTTTCTACATAGAGGACATTTATTTTAACAGGTTATACAGGCTTTATGATGGAAAAGACGAAGAAAGTTTATGGAACAATTGGGGTATCACTATGGTTCGTACCTTTTGTGAAAGGCAGGGCTGGAGAGGTACACTTTGAGTCTCGATGGATTACTCACGGTTGGATCTTTGTGGCGAGGATTTGCTGTATGGCGTCGGTCCCGCGAAAGGTTCGCTAGGACCGTTGGCGCTGATGGAGGTGGTGATGATGATGATCTCGTGCACTTATCGAGCGCAGGCCGTCGTGTTGGATGACGCTTCGTCTGGCTGGCCGAGATGCGCGCAGCACGAGAAATCCAACCGGCACTAATGGACGCCGGTCACCTTTGAATGACTTCCTCAAAATGAACGCTTCGGACTTGTCTCGAAGTAAACTGTGGAAGATTTTGCTTTTAAGTCGTGGAAATTGCTCACTCACAACGAATAAAGACGTGAAACACTCAAAGATTGTGATGCGAAACGCACGCGTTAACACTCTACAGCGTTTTTGGCGCCCTGTGTCGGCCGCGTTTTTTCCGTGACCGTCCTTCGGGAGAGCCCTATTTTAACTGCCCGGAAGTTCTCCTCGGCGCCCGTGGAAGGAATTTGCGTTTCTTCTAGAACGTGTCAAAGCGGGACGCCTGCACTGGAGTGTGAGTGACGGATGCACCATCTTGTGGATTCCGCGAAGACCGGGACGATCCTTTTTGTTTCTCTTGTTTTGGTTTCGGAGGTACCTTACAGCGCAATCTGCGATACGTTATTGGTGTGCATTTTGGAAACTTAACAATATATACAGACCGTATACAGGCTGCAAAACTCGAGGATAGCCTTAAAGTATTTATGATTTTTCTGTTGTAATCCTTAAATAAAAATTCAAAATATATGACATTAGTTTGTCAAAAAGTTTTCTTATATTTTGCCAAGTAAAGTGATTTATGCGAACAAATTGTGTACGAAATTACGCCACTTAAAAAAGCGCATTAATATTTTTCCTTGAATAATATTTTACTTACACTTGGGATTTATTAACTTCTGAAGAATTGTTTTAGAAATACTCTTGAAAATTACCTATAATGTCTTAGTAAATAAGTCGCGCTTTATTACAAAAATACGTTTACTTGAAGAGACTCGGTTTGAAACTAAATTTAAAAAATAACGTACATTGTAAACAACTCGTTTTTCTTACAAGGGGAGTTTATTAGGTCTTCTTCTTTTTCTTTTTCTACCCCTTATCCTATTGGGTCGGGGTCCCTGCACCGCATAGGAAGTTCCAACTCTTCCTATCTTGGGCTGCGCTCTCCACATCAGCCCAATTTAATTGCAACCTCGCTTCGCAGCAGTCCTCCAACTGTTTCCGCCAGCTCCTCCTAGGCCGGCCCCTTGGTATTCTACCTTCTGGTCTTGCCTGGAATATCCGCTTTGGCAGTATATCTGCCGGCATCCGCAAGATATGACCTAGCCACCTTAGCTGTAGATATGTCTCGCGTGTCTCGTCAAAAGTCTCGAAGTGGAACCCTTATTGTCATTTATCGAGAGTTTATTAGGTAATAATAAATATTTTAACTGTTCATCGTGTTTTAACCATCATCGTATGCACCTGCCATTTCATCGCATCTGATTCAGGGTCTCCTTGCTAAACGCAGCACTCCCCTGGATTGTCAGGCTCTCCACTCTACCGACATGGCTCCGTTTGCTTTTTGAATATTCTGCAAGTAAAAATACCACTTGACTTGAATCAAGAAAAGACATTACGCAGAACTCGACGGCCCAGCTGAACACCATTCCAAAAGATATGTTGGAGAAGTGATTCCAAAAATGGTGGGACCGGGATGCTTTGAAGGAGATTAGAGTAAGCACAGTGTGTAAGACTTTTGTAGGGTTTTAGACTTCCATAAACAAAACTGGCAGAAACGCTAAATAGTTTATATTATAAAGGCTTCAAATTATTCAATGAACTGCCATCAAATGTAAAGGAAGCAGCTAGTCTCCTTAATTTTTGTTAGTTAAGTGTATTATAATACGTGAAATATAAATTCAATATATGTGGGGTATAAAAGCAAAGACAGCAATATCCAAAAAAATAATAAAATATTTTGAATGCAATCGCCAAGGATAACTAATTTAAAATGGACTGAATTCTGGATTTTATGTATCTATCCCTTCCAAAATTTTGTTTCCTATAAATTTCTCGAATTCAGAACATTATAAATTAGTAATCCTCGATGACTGCATTAATTTTTTTTTTGGTATTGCTGCCTTTGCTTTTATACCCCACATACGATCGTGATCTGTTATTTAATGTTTATTCTAATCTAATCTTGATTCGTAATTTTAATTATTTTAATGTAATAATATTTTATATTTGTGTTTTAAAAATTTTGTGTATGTACCTACTAGATATAATTTGTCGTCAACAAAATAAAAAATGTACATACATACTTACTTAAAAATACGTTTTAGTTATCAGTTTCCATGAAATGACGACTATAATAGTGGAACATAATATGAGAAAGCTTCAAGGAAAATTTTACATTTTGATTAAAATTGTGCACAACATAACAAAAGCAAAGCTACTTGCTGAACTATATCGCAGTATTTTTTTTATGAACAAAAATTGCATTTGTGTTAAATTTTCCTTTGTAAATTTGTCTGTGTTCAATACTACCTACAATAGATTAGTAAGTACTTAAACGATATTATGTCGTTGGTCGACATTTAAATTTTGATTTTTCGTAAACAGTGTTAGGAGCCATTGGAATTCTTTAAGGCCGTATCATTTCTTGCACCATTCCTTTCATCTGGAGTTTCAAATAGACGAAAAATTGTACAATATTAGCTACAACATGCTTCTTATTATCACTGCACGCCCCGGGTGTCAATCCCTTGAAAAATCATGTTTCCTATAAATTTATAGCCTGTTTCTTATAAAATCTCGAACAGTACTTTATAAATAAGTAATCCTCGATAACTGCATTAATTTTTTTTGATATTGCTGCCTTTACTTTCATACTCCACATATTATGTGATATTTCGAGACAATGCTATTTTTAATAAATATTATCTCGAATTTTAATAAATTAATATTTAGGTGCAATGTATTTGTGCTCATTTGTATTTGCAACAGAAGACAAAGTCTATCATGAAAAAATTATTACATCACAGGTCACCCAAATGTCGTTAATTAACCCTACTCGAAGAGGAAATTAATTATTTTAAATAATTTCTGTTTTTTTGGAAAAAAAAATTGAAACAAATGTGTTGGTTTTTGTTTGTTTGAAATTTTTTCTTGTTGTAAGTTAATAATAACAATGTACATGATGAGTTATCTCAAAATCGCTCGATGAACATATTATATGTGTTGCATAGTAAGAAAAATAAAATGATTTAATACACACATTATTTGATATCTTTCTGAGAATTGAAACTTTGCAAAATGCCATTTTTCGACGTATCACTGTCAAAGACTGCGGTGCGATGTTTTTTGAAAACTAAACATATTGTAAAAAAATGCGTTACCATGGCCTGGTGGTTTTGTACATTATTCGACAAATTATAATATCAAAGATGATGGCATCTGTGTAGTAATATGGATATATTTCTTGATGATAAATCATGTTATCAACTGATAAAAAAAATCATTTTCATGTATTGTCATTGCCATGTCATGTCAACAAAATACCATTTTTTGATTAGATATCAAATAAACATAAATATCTAAACAGATCGAATTTTATAATCAGAATGAGAGAATGCGGTATATTGTACAAAACTCCGTATCATCCAATGGTATCCACAGAGATCAAGAAGCCGACAGGATGACCTAAAATTCATTACCGTAAGGAAATCATCAAACGTCCAAATACGTGGCATCGAACAATAACTGTTATGAAGATGATGATGATTAAAGATGATCTTCCTGTCAAACAGAGTTATATTCTCATTACAAAAAGTACTTAAGACCTATTACAAAAAGTACGTAAGACCTATTACGAAAACCAAAAGACACCTATTAAACACAGCCACAGAACTAGTCGAATCACAAATAGGCAGCTCAGTATGCCAAGAGTCAACAACAAGACAGTTTCTACAGTAAGCTGCCGGATTATATCGAGGGTAGAAAGCCAAAATTAGTAATTATTTCGAACTTTACCGGAGAGCAAAATAATGTTTTGTCAATTTGATTTCGTCAACGTTTATTTTATTACTAAACGAAAAGGAAACGTGCTGACAAGCCAAAAGTGCCTTGGGACGATCTAGATATACCTGAATAAATCTGTATAATAAGTAATAAAAAAAAATAATAAATACAAATAAGAAATAAATCAGTTCTCCGGTAATCTGCTATCCTGATACTCATCACCTGTGGACTTTTATCAATACCAGCTATCTGACGCAATCTCCAATAAGATTTCTCATACCGATCTCGGAACTACGCGAAATATATTGAAGGTATTTCAACATTCAAACATTCTCATTTTCTTTTCAATTGATATTTTATTTATTTATTCATTTATTTATATGCTTTTGTACTCACGTGTCGGTAACGGAACATACAACACTAGTTAATGTTATTGAATATGCCAAGGAAATAAAACTAAAAAAATTCATAAAAGTGTTAACATTATAATGCAAAGTTCAATTTGTTTAACTACCTTCTCATATCCCAATTATAATAATTTCGCTGTCTGTCTGCCCGTCCGTCCGCGTAACTTCGTGTAAAGTCCGTAACTTTTTATTGTAAAAATTGTTTTAGAAAAAAAAAAACTTTTTGTGATTATTTTTCGTTTTACGAAAAATATTTTTTTATAAAATAAATAAAAAATACCTATATTATAAAAAATAGTTTCCTTTAAATGGAATAAAATGGAACAAAAATGTTAATCAATTAAAAAGAGACTACATATAAGGTCAAAAAATCTTCGTTAACTTATCGAGCTGCCGTGGCGAAATCGGATAACGCGCCATCCTCGGATAGAATGGAGGTCCATTGGTTCGAATCCCGATAGCAGCTTCAATATTTTTTCATTAATTTGATTTTTCTGCATGTCTTCCAATTGATTAATAAAAGATTGCAAAGAGTTTTTTTAAATAAGTCTTGCTTTCGGGATGTGTTGTAGCAATCGGTTATACCGGTGCTGTATACATTTTAATCTTTTAATTCTCAGACGACCTCGATGACAGCAATTTTCATAAAGAAAAATATCAAGCGTTTCACGATTTCATCCTACTATTTATCTCTTGTTGGAACGTTTATTGTGTAGTCAACTGAAATTTTTATCGTGAAAATATAACGCATATCGGAGACTCAGCTTCCAGTTTCGCCCGCCAATAATAACAGGATATATGTCCGAATTACGTGCTGCTCCACTTTCAACGTTTCGTCGGGATTCAAATGATTCTCAATAATGACGCCATTGATTTTTACGACTTTATTTTCTAGAAGTCACAGTAAAATTGTGCATTGGAATACCTACTTCAAATTCTGAATCTACTAATTTAGAATATTTTGAGTGTCCAAATTTTTCAGAACAGAACTGGATTGTTTGTCACAGGGACATCAATAATCAATTAATGTATATTATAGATGTCTCACAGAGACTAAACTGTGTTTTTTCAAGGGAGAGTAGGTATAGAAGTCTTTTTTGGGTGGCCATAGGACTTACGACCTATCGTACGGTTGGCTTAGGTGATCACTTTACACATATGTAACGTTCGCCATTTCCACCCATGATAATGGGAGAATTCCATTATACAAGATAAAGTATATAGATAAAAAACTCCAAAATCAATATAGATGTCTCGTTTAGTGACATCTGTGGTTATTCAAGGGGAAGGGAGAAGCTTTTGGTGCTAACCGCTAGGGGGTCGTTAGAACTCACCTAAGCCAACCGTACGATAGGTCGTAAGTCCTATGGCCACCCAAAAAAGACTTCTATACCTACTCTCCCTTGAAAAAATACAGTTTCGTCTCTTGAGACATCTATAATATACATTAATTGACTTTTAATTTACTTATTTTTTCATTGCAGTAACAAATTTCAAGACAATTATAAACTCTGTCATCGCTATCTTCATTCTGTAGACAGAGTGCAGAGATCATATAGAACAAGAGAAAATAGACATTCATAATCCAATAGATTACTTAGAAAATGATATGACGGATTTCTGATGACATCTCACAGTTGTATTTGACGTTTTTGATAATAATGTGGCATTGTCATTGCTGCTAAAAAGGAAATATCAGTATTATTAACTTTATATTCGCGAATCATTTTAATTGATAATAATATGAAATGAAAGTTACATAGAAACTCTGCAGTCAAAAGAGTTCGAAAAATTATGTGTATTTTTATTAGACTTGGAAACATTATTTCATCAAAGACAATCAAAATTGTGTATTATGCTTTAATTCAATCAATATTACAATATGGTATCATTGGGTAGGGATGAGCATATATAATTTCATTAAAAACACTGTTAATAGCACAAAAAAGCGACATGATCTCATATTATGGCTGAAAAAATGTCAACCTGGAGACGAGAACGGCAGATGTTGGAGCTTTTATTAGTAAAACAGTCCTGTGTAAGCGGTAGATACCATTCACAGACTAAAGAAAAAATTGTTATATTAAAACAAAAAATTACATTTTCCTATTGGTGCAAACAAAAACTTTCTTAAATGAATGGTTCGCATCTTAGAAATGCCTTGCTCTTAATGCGTAATATAGTATATTTTTGACGGGCTAGAGAAAATTGGTGGTGGCTATGTCATGAAGTTGCCGTGCGCGCGTCCGAGATTCGAGTATTTCTCCCGTATTTTCTTTCTCTTCACGTGTATTTTTTTAGCCATGAATTCGAACAAAATTATTATATTTAGATATTACTGGAGCACTAATATCAAATGCATTCGTGGTCTCGCATTTTCGCTACATGCTTTTTTCCGCTACACGCATTCCCGCTACAATGCGTTATGGATTTTGTACGCTGGGTAACATTAAGACTAAAAAATACAAAATTATATTATTAGGTCCTTACATATGAAATTGGCATTTAGTATGGGAGGAACATAAAGCCGATTTTTTTTTATTATAATATATTTATTTAATCAAAGTATGTACCATTGCTATCTATGCACTTTTGCCTTCTCATAGGTAGTTCATCGATCCCTTTACTAAAAAAACCATTCGGACGGGAATCAATAAAATCTTTGAAGGCGGTTTGGACTGCTCCATCGGAGTCGAATTTTTTCCTTTGAACGAAGTTATCCAAATTTGGAATAAAATGGTAATCTGTTGGGGCAAGGTCCGGAGAGTACGGTGGATGTCTTAGACATTCCAAATGAAGCTCCTCTAATTTGTTAGCCGTCTGTTGTGCAGTGTGTGGTCTAGCGTTATCATGAAGCAGCAGTGGCCTAGAGCGATTAACCAGCCTCGGTTGTTTAGCAGCTAGCTTTTCCATCATGGTTTGCAGTTGCTGACAATAGACATCTGCCGTAATCGTCTGGCCAGATTTAAGAAAGCTGTAGTGAACGACACCAGCACTAGTCCACCAAACGCTCACAAGTAACTTTTTTGGAGTCAATTTTCGCTTGGGGCATGGTTTGGCTGGTTCGGCAGGGTTCAGTCATTGCGATGAGCGCTTCCGATTATCGTACAGGATCCACTTTTCATCACAGGTAATGATTCGATTTAAAATCCCTTCATTATTGTGCCGGTTGAGTAATGCAATGCAGCAGTCAACGCGCATTTGTTGATTTGCTTCACTCAATTCGTGAGGTACGCACCTTTCAAGCTTTTTCACCTTACCAATTTGCTTCAAGTGGATTAAAACAGTTTTATCACTAACACTGCAGCCTGCAGCTAACTCGGATGTGGTTTGCGATGAATCCGCTTCCACAACAGCCTTCAATTCTTCATTATCAACTTTGGTCTCCGGCCGTCCACGGGGCTTGTTCAGCAGGTCGAAATTTCCAGAACAAAAACGTTGGAACCAGAAACGCACTGTGTTTTCTTTTGCGTCACCGTCGCCATACACATCATTAATCCTTCGAGCCGTTTCTGCAGCACTGGTGCCACGGTGGAACTCGTACTCGCAAATAACGTGATATTTCAAGTTTTTCATTTTGTAAGCTGAGTGACGCAAAGAAAAAAACAATTGAGGAAAAAACAAATGAATTATAATTTTCAAAACACAAATAGCTGTATAAATTTGGATTTGGAATTCCTAACCAAAGAGAAGATATTTGAGATCAAATTTGCCAGTACGGCAAAACCCCAATTTCATATGTAAGGACCTAATATAACAAAAATGAGTATTTCACTATATTATTGAATGTGCTAATAATAAAATGAAAGATAATTTACGTTTAAATAGTAAGTATTAAATAAGATATTACACTTAAAAGTTCCGAAAAATGCACTGCATATTTTGAAATTTCATAGGCAATATATGAGGTTAGGCTGGGTTATTAGGTTTGGTTAGGTTAGGTTATTAGGATTGGTTTGTTTAATTTAGATTACGATTATTTTAGTTAGATTAAATTAACAGGACGTTAAATTATATAGTGAAATACTTATTTTCATTGTATGGACAACGGGACCATCATCTTGCATTATTCCGTTTTTATTTAAATAGGGCCTCCGCACTGGTTTGCGCTGCCAGCGGGTCCCGTTCTTGGTTTTGTGTCAGCATGGCTGACGTTTGATTGCCACAATTCTGTGTGGAAGCCATTGGAGAAGTTCCCGATGTCTTTTATATGGGAAAAGATCTATGAAGTCCAGGAACCAACCACATACGGTGGTTGGAGCACAGATAACTTATAAAAATTCACAGGATTTTTCAAGTAACATCGAGTAATGTTTTTTTTAGTTGTTTATTATTCAGGAAAAATTACAATGGATATTTCCCTTCAATTTTACGATGATATAGGCAGTTAAATTGATTTTTTTTGTTGGTTAAATATACCATGCTGGGCCTTAAATGACACCTTTATATTATTTTCGAGTGAAAATTTTTGATTTACAAAATTTATCTTTCCTCATCTAATTGAACTAATCTTGAAATAATTTTATTGCAATTTGCCTAATCTAGTATATAACTTTTCTTGAATTAATTATTATAAACCTGTGAAAAAGCAAATTCGTATTTTTTTTTATTTAATTCAATAAACTAGTATATTATTGTCAACAGACATTTCGATTTTTACTAACAATATACCTCTTCCACAAAGCAATGTGCATCATGTTTAGAATTTTAGCTATGTAAAGTACAATTTTAAATTTTAATTAATCGAACGAACCCCTTTATCTCTTTGCAATACCTTCTAGTGGTCGGTGCATGAATTACATGTAAATCCGAGGAGTATTTTTTAAATAAACTAAATAGCTTGTCGGCAATGTTACGTCATAATATATATAACAACGTCATTTAACGAGGCATTCAGATAAGTATTAGATGTTGCATATTACAACACAGAGAAGTATTAGAAGCGGAGAAGAGGAAAACATTGCAGATGAATAACCTGAGGCGACGGTCGGTCTACTGTAGAGCTTTTTCAGGCCACAGTAAACAAGTACTGACAACCAACGGATTAGGTACGAGAGAGCAAGGAGCATGTAGTGTATGAATATGTAACCAACCCATATTTCATGTTTTTGGCCTTTTACCATATTCAGTACCTCGCATATTCAACACAGCCCGTTGTAAAAACAAACTAAATATCATCAACTAGTTGCACCGTGTTATAAGCTACGAGGCTTTTTAACACATATATCAAAGAGATTTTCGAATGGGAAATGCAACGAGTTAATGTGTCATTTTATAATCCGACCAAAATTGAAATATAGGATGGCAGTTTCAATCCCGTACCAAAATAACTACATCTACATAATTGAACAGATCGAAGAGATGATAATTGAACAGATGCCGAGAGAATGCAATCACCGCAGCATCGGGCCACGAAGACAGGAAGGCCATAATCGTAATTAAGGGGAGGGTAAGGTTAATTCGTACAAAAAAAGGCATGTTTTTGTGAATTTTTTGTGACGACACAGTTAAAATCTCTTTATTAAAACTAATAATACATTAAAGTATGATATTTGAAGAATATTGTGAAAAATTTTCAAGACGAAATATTAAGAAATACGGCAATGGCAGCAATTATTCGGACGTGTCTCGGAAAAAAGTAGAATTGCGGTGTCCATCATAACTTGGTGCTAAATCATCCGAAATCAAAAAATCAAAGTTCATTCGTTAGATAATAGATTTTCCCAGGTAACGCTGGGAGGGTTTTTTGAAATTTCAATTTTTCAATTTTTTGGAACACTTTGAAGGGAAAAACGCGATTTTTTGCGAAAAATATCGACTAATTTGTTATTAAAAAATAAAAATTAATAACAAATTTGAAGTTAAAAACCTTACCCCCCCCTTAACGTAAAAGAACTTTCTAGGTGTGGCATATTCGTACAAAACAATTATTATTTTAATCATTAATTAATTATTTATTAATTAACAAGAGTAGCTTGTTGGTCTTGTGGTTAGACCTCTCGCCTCGTCAAAGGTCGCAGGTTCGAGTCTCACTGCAGACAAGCAAGTTAGTCCTATTTTCATAGCACAAGCGTTTATCTTAATTTGAAAATAGTAAGAATATTGATGTGACACGAATTCCGTGTTCGCATCTTTATTTTTAAAAAAAAATCAATGTCATGCATTATTCCACGTCCCAAAATTCAGAATGCATGTAATGAATTGGTACATCATGACGTGTAGGGTGCAACTTTTAACGAACAGAGCGATCATTTCGAAGTATGTAATGACAGCATTAAAAGCATCAGACAGAAGATCGCCATATAAGTTACTCATAAACGGTAAATAGAGCAATATGTCACGTTATTTTAAAAAAATTTAGTAAACAATAAATTTAAAAAAATTGGACACAAAATAATTATCAAGTCTCTTTTTTGCAGTGTATTTTTATGCGCTTTTATGTTATGTTTATGTTTATGTTAATTTATGTAGCGACGTTTTTGCATAAGAGACGCTTCAAGGGTGCTATACGGGTGTGACATCCTGAAAAAATTAGTTTTTAGGCTCTTTTTGAAGAGTTCCTGGATGAGTTTAAGATTTAGTGTTACGATAAATTTGATTGCAATGAGTTAGATTCCATCAACGTAATTGAGTGCCTCTAATCGAACACTCAAGAACTAGATAGCAAAACACTTATTAACATAGATGAACAACGGGCTTATGAAGAATGAAAGGACAGTGAATTATGACTGAATGAAATTGAAATGAAAAGCAACTATCAAAAATTATTGCAATGATTTATCAAAAATTATTTGCAATGGTCCTTGTCAGATGTTGATCACGATATTGAAGGTAGCCTTACAATTCTCTGAACGATGAAAGACTATCAAATAAAAATTGGCATACCTATAAATTTCAACAATTCTGTTCGTTCAGAATCTTCTGAATCAACAACACTTACTTTTTTAATTGAATCCCATTCCCTCTCTCTTTCCACCCCTCCCATTTTATGCATTATCATAATTTGAATCTTTGAAATATTTATTATTTATCAAATTTTCTTTATCATTTTTTTACTAAGTTTTTTTACCAGCTATGAGGAAGCTTCACTGGTCATGCTAAATGAATATTTTTTTGATATTATATATTTTTTTATTACATTGTACTGTAAGTTTCCCAAAATAAAATAAAATAAAATAAACCTTGATGATGGATCCTGCCATGAGATTTCGAAACAGGGCATAATATCTCAACAAAAAACTCAAACCAGAAGACAATATTGCAATTTTAGAAAATAAAAATTGAATTTCTAAAAATAATAGAATTATTCAAAATTACGTAAAAATAAGAGGTATTCCTAACAAAGATATTGAATTTATTTTTAAATAGCGAAAAATTTTGTCAATTAACTAGTCCGTTTTTAAACAATTCAGAATACGCGAGGTATCACTGTTTATGTTATACAACAAAATTTATACCATATTAATGCCGAATTTATAACACATTCACAACGACCCCTAATTGGTGGTTATATTACTCTCCCCTGCGCCTCTAAAACTACAATTTCTATTAATTAATATACCGTTTAAAATCGATCAACTACCTTTAATTTCCATATCTGAATGGTACACTTATGTCTCTGAATAATTTGTAATTTTATAAAACAGTTTGAAAGTTTTCAACTCACATTTACAAAAGGTATTTTATGTATTAAACTTTTGTTGACGAAGTCCGTTTCATATGTATGTATATATTATGTTCTCCGCCACTGCAACATTGTTTTAAAATTCTTTCCTTTTATTTTTATTTTCATTTAACATTTGTGTGTAAAATGTTTACGTCAAAAACAGAAATGACGAACAGTCGCAAACTCATAGAAACTCGAAAATAATACACACTCCGCTTAAATAATTTCTCCTTCAGCGCCGTAACAAGTTTGCAATTTTTTAAATAAAACCTTTTTTAAAAACCTACATCATGTTTCTGACAATCTTCTATAGGATGAATGCCTTTTTATGGCAGTGCAGCCGTAACCAAAGCTTTGGCAATGAGAATGATACGATGTTATGTATTATGTGTTTTCTGTACTTGTGTATGGAGTGGAATCATAGATACACTGAATGAGTGATACCATATACTCAATGCTTTTTAAGCCACTTGAATCATTTGAGTTGTGGATCTACATACAGCTCTGTGGTGGACGAGGCCCGCGGCGTATCTAGCCGTAGATACGCCTACGCGTCGAGCGGACAACCACCAATCAGAGGCTCAATGCGAGTAACTAATCTCCAGTTGCCCGCAAGTGGGATTTCTCTTTCGCAGATAGCCTTAGCTATTTTCTGTATTCAAAGCCACATCTTCAAATTTGTGTTAATAAATTACAATTAAATTAATGTTAATTATAAATTACATCCTGTGTTCATCTACCTATCCTGCCTCTGCTGATACATGTCATTGATTGCACGTGCACTCATACAATATACGTCACATGCCGATACGAAGGATATGACTCGGTGGACATATTCTTTCTGTCAGAATCCATTCTCATCATCGAACAACTGTATTATCTTCTTCTTCAGTGGCCCTACAACTCATATCGAGCCTGGCCTCCATTAGTCCTCGCCTGCAACTCCTTCTGTACTCAGTCTGGCCTATATAGAGAGCTTGGGGTCCTTAAAGATATTATAGATATCGTCGATGTTTCTTATTCCCCAAGTTTTACCTTCGTTCACGGGTCCCAAGATTTTTCGTAGCACTTTTCTCTCAAATACGTCCAGCATCTCCACTGATTTTGCTGTCATTATCCACGCTTCGCACCAGATGTCTCTATTGTTCTTATGACAGTTTTGTTGAAAAAGATCTTTGTTTCCCTGTGGACATTTCTTAATTTGAACACTGAAAGAAGAGAGAGAAGATTGCCTTGTTACCTGTTGTCATACTCCGTTTGACCTCATTTTCTTTGGTTATGGTGGGTCTGACATATGTAAAGTCATCGACTACATCAAAGCTATGCCTATCCTTAAACTGCATAAGCTGAATTTATAGGGTTACTAATGACGGTGAAATGATCGAGATAAGAAAGAAAAGGAGATCGTTAAAATAATTAAATATGTAAATTGTAATATTTTGATCATATCATCCAAAACACTGCATCTCATTATTAAAGGAAAATAGCTAATCAGAATATATCCTGGTTGAAGAATCTAATGCGATGGTTCGGTAATGATCGCTACCATGACCATTTCGATAACAAAATAAGCACTAGCTCCTGTGTGTCGGTGGTGTAACGTAGGTCTACATGTCATAGAAAATATGAAATATCTACCTTATTTACGAAAACTAAAACGTCACAGTTAAATCGAGCAAGAAAGAGCACGAAAATACCACACATTTCATGTAGGACAGAGATGGCGGTTACTTGGGTTTCGGTGAAAGAGAAAACAGTATCGAAAATGCGCGGTATAATCGCGTTAGACAAAGACGGACTGCAGTCGCCGCGTCGTTGAATTTAGTTGGTAATGAGGCATCGGCGTGAGCGCACGCAAATTCTATATGCCATCGATTTTATGATAATTTACTAAAATAATGCAAATATATGTTTACCTTACATGATAATATAAAGGGACCTTAAAAAGTCTTATTTGTATTGAAAATATATTTTTTTTACCACATATGTCAATTTTTCATCATGGAACACTGTGTTACACCACCGTTGTCGAAGGTATTTTTTAGCACAGAATTTTAAGAGTTAAAAGGAAAAAACAGCTGTGAAACTTTTATGGACCCTCCTCAAATCATAACCACTGCCCCTGCGATTTCTTCTACACAAAGAACTTCTTGGAAACCTGTAGTAGGTGCATCAAATTTCTCCTGGATATCATTTACGTGTGGGATGTTGTTGAAAAAAAATTTTTTCGCGTTTCTACGAGCCGGTTTTAGTAAAAGAGTTTTGGCATAGACGCTTCAACGATTTTCTCTGTGAGATAAAGCATCTTCTATTTATCCAAAAACTTGGCTAACACTAGCATTTAGTCATGTAAAATGCTAGTAAATTATAATAATGAAGAGATTCAACCATTTTTCACAGCATGTGATTTTATTTTTTCTCCGCTCCAGAAGTTTGACCTTTACATATATTTTTGCGTCCATATTTAATTTACAAATATTATTACATCGTTATATGAAACATATTTTTATTTCTAGTTTTTATGTGAAATATAATAAAACAAATTTTTTTGACGAATTTTTTTCTAATCGTGTTTATTGGTGAATGTTGTATTTTTCTGTCACTAAAATTTGTCTCCTGTCACGTGGCACGTGACAGCTGAAGTGCGATAATCCGGGCGGTTATTATGGAATTGAATATATTTTTAGGTCAGACGACAAATATCAGCGAGTCGTAGGTACGACAAAAATACGTCATCACCATTTTTAAATCAATAACACGAGTATTTACATATATACCGTATATATCACTTACTTTTATGCGCTTATTTTTATGTATTGATTTATAAAATGCCAATTATAATAATTTCATTGTCTGTCCGTCCGTCCGTCTATCTGTCCCCGTAACTTCGTGTAACATCTGTAACATACCAAAATCAAGGCTACACACAGTGGGAAGGAATGCCACATATGCAAATCGGGGCACTAGCAAGACACGCGCGGCCGGCAGTTCATTGCACCATCAGCATTTCGAACGATTTCTTCACACAGCCGCACTCCAAGACTCCTTTGTTCGTAAATTATATAAAAAGAGGCACACGTCCTAGGCGGGCATGTCAGTCTGCCACCTTCCTCCGGCGGCGGCCGGAGGCTATGGCCCTTAGAGTATCTTTCATTCTCTTTTTGATCATACACATGTATATTTTG
This sequence comes from Agrypnia vestita, assembly GCA_016648135.1. Lineage (NCBI taxonomy): Eukaryota > Metazoa > Arthropoda > Insecta > Trichoptera > Phryganeidae > Agrypnia > Agrypnia vestita. The sequence continues at coordinate 257,027 of JADDOH010024825.1, forward strand.
TACTTGTTTTATCGAGATAATAAATCATCAAATATTCTACGCCTTTGAAGCTTTTCCGTCGCACGCGGTGGTGACCCGAAAAAGCAATTGCTCCTAACCATCTCTAAACCCCCAAACTTCTTTATAGATATTTTTTTATATAAATAAGTAAATAGTCATAGGAACCGACATCTTTGACGGGTTAGTTAGTTCATATTAATTTCAGTTTCTACATTTTTTCTATTTTCTCAACCATAAAAAAAGTGTTAGCGTAACATGTTATGTTTCTATTTTTTAAACTTACATTATACTTCGATTTCACACATTTTATATCAGGTTCATTATATATATATTTTTTTTTTATGTCATAACTTTTTTTATATAACGACATTTTCATGAGAACTCACCTCTGGGCACGTTCGCCACACGCGAGGGCACGTTCACCCGCAAAATTGGTAGCCTTCAATGCAAACGGGAAGCCATAATTGATGCTGATAGTGTCGGGGGCTCCAAATGATATTTTTTATTGTAAATAGATACGCAAACACGAAACACGTGTTGCATCAATATTTTTACTAATTTCAAACTAAGCTCAACGCTTGTGTTATGAAAAAGATCTAACTACGTAGAATATCGACCGGTGCTGTCTACAATGAGAGCACCGCTTACCAAGGACAGTTTTACTAGCAAAAGCTCCTATATTCTATATGTATATGCTCATTCGCCACTCAATAAGCAATTTTTAATGCTAAAGGCAACCGTGCGACCCAGCGTCATGAGAGCAGAGTGGGTCTGCATGGCTGCCATCCAAAATTTTCCCCCATTGTCCCGGCAGTTCACTTCTTTATTTTTTCGAATACATAAAATAAATATATAAATACGCCAAATACACATAGTATGTACATGTTAAAATATAGTTAGCTTAAAACAATTATAAAACGATGTATTTTTTTAATATACGTACATATTACTGCTTTGTACTTTATAATTTTATACTCATATTTTAATGTTTATAGGTACCTGATACTTTTACAGCTTATACATAATATTTATTATTAATATTTTTTATATACATTATATATTTAATTTTTCATACCTGATATTATTCTATATACTTCTTTAATGTTATGTAATATTTTTATATCTTATATTTACTGCTTATACTTGATATTACTTTATATACTTATTTGTATATGACAACATTTTTATTTATAACAGCCTATAATGGGTGAACAAATAAATAAATATATAAACACAACATAAATGATAATTACAAACAAAACTGTAGATGCAAAGGATATACAGGTTTAAGGATTCATATTATTATACGGGTAAGGAATAAACAGGGGACGCATTTGAGAGGATAAGAAAAAAAGGACTAGTGCTATCGCTCTAATATCCTGGATTGGGACTCGAACCACCGACTATTGGATCAATACGCGAGATTCATAAACACTACGACTACACTAACAAGATGGTTCGCCGTAATATTGCGAAGCGCGAAGGTAGTTTTTGAAGAAGCTCAGAGAGTAATAGATCATAATATGAAGTCATGTCGATTTATAGCTGCCTTAGGACCAGTTGTTTCAAGTTGGATTAAAAGAAAAGTACGTTTAAAGCGTAGATTTTTATGGAAACGGATCTTTTGATTGGTGGAGAAGGCAAAAATCTATGCTCTAAACCAGCGTTTCTTAACCGTGTTAATAGAATCGCCCCCTTTACCACAGTAAAATTATCCAGCTCCCTCTCCCCCCTTAAAAAAAACGAAATTTAATTTACGCTTTTCTCTATGTAGGTACTCCCTTTATATTAACTCGTGGCGTCTGCTTGCAAGCAGACTCGTGGCAACGATCAAGAAGATCTATCAAATTTTCGTTAAAAAAAATAATAATAATAGTACAATTTAGGATTTTTAGAAATTTTAATGGTTTTATCAAATTGGAATCATTACAAAAGTTTGACTACTACCAACGGCGCCGGCGGCCCGATAACGTCACGGAATATTTAAAATTTGAATTACTCCGTCGATAGGTATAATAGGATCACCACGAATTTCGAAAATTTATGACAATTGGTTCACAGATGACAGCACACTTCGGTTTTTTGGGAAGAAATCAAATAATAAAGAGATATTTTTAGAGATTTTTGACATAGATATTTGTCTAGACATGTTTCATTTTCAGTCAATCAATTAATCAAATAATCATAATCAGTCAAACTTGGTTTTTATGGGTTAGTTTTTTTATGCAATGAATTTCCTACTACAAATAGAAAATGAAGAGAAGCATAAATAAACAAAAGTTTTTTTTTTTTTTTTAAATATATGTATTTATTGCCTTTTATGTCATATTACTATAACATACACAAAATATTAATTAAAAAAAGATGTCAATAATTATGCCTCAATTTAAATTTTTGCGCGTAAAAGTGTAGTTTATTTAAAAGAAATTAAAAAAATCAAAGCGCCTAAAGAATGTGTAAAAGTGTATCAGTGTGCATAGCTCGAGAATGAGCTTGTCTTACTATATTGACGCAATGCCCACTCGAACTACTGCAGCGCCCCTAAATGCTAAAAATTTAAAAACCCCCACCAGACCTCTAAAACGCCCACAAAGGGGCGCTGGTCTAAACGAACTTTTACTTTAATCCAACTTGAAACATGAATGAAACGGCCCTTATTCATTCTGGCTAAATCCAAGATAATGGTCCCATCGCATATACAACGAAAATGAGTATTTCACTATATTATTGAATGTGCTAATAACAAAATGAAAGATAATTTACGTTTAAATAGTAATTATTAAATAAGATATTACACTTTAAAGTTTCCAAAAATGCACTGCATATTTTGACATTTCATAGGCAATATATGAGGTTAGGTTAGGTTTAATAACCTAACCTAACCAAACCTAATGGTTAGGTTAGGTTATTAGGTTTGGTTAGGTTAGGTTATTAGGTTTGGTTTGTTTAATTTATATTACGATTATTTTAGTTACATTAAATTAACAGGACGTTAAATTATAAAGTGAAATACTTATTTTCATTGTATGAACAACGGGACCATAGTCTTGGATTACTCCTTCATTCTTTCGCCGGTTGGATTTTTTAACAGAATCGAAATTCGTTTCATTTCACACACTCCACAATGCCGAAAAGTACTTGAAATTAATAGAAACTTTACTTAATCTTTACATTGACGATGTCATAATAAGATTTGGGTAAATTTTCACTGGTGCGTTCACATGATGCGTAACCTTTGTAAGCTAATAGGCTTACGGAAACCAAAATAATATTACCGCGCATTGAAATCTTATTAGGAATTACGAAGATCTGGTTTAGAATACAGGCGTTTGTAGTTTGGAACGCTCAAAATTTTGAACTTTGAAAATTATTATAAAAACAGGGACTCGAAGGATGTACGACAAATAAATTTTCCCACGTTACGTCCCACAGCAGCACTACACGGTGCAATTTTCTATTTTCTGACAAAAAATTTGAAAAAATACTAAAATTTTTTTTTCTACTATTTTATTTTTGAGAATAACAACCTGTTTCGGAAACCTCCGTTTCATTCTTCAGGTGAATTGAGACATTGTGAAAATAGTGGAAAAAAAACAAAATTTTAGTTTTTGATTCATAATTATTAAAATCGATTTCCACAGATTAATCACCAACACATTCAATTACATAAAATGATTTTACTGATTTCTATTTTAAAATGTACCTTCAAAGAAAAAATATACATGTATATCCATGGTATATACCTTCTACAAAATAAATTAACACTTCATAGCAATACGATGTTCATGTTTCTTATCAAATTTCTTACATAAAATCATCGATTCCAGGTACATAATATAAGTCTTCCACCTTTCTTATAATTTCCATACATCGAGCACTCTTCACAAACATAATAGAAACAGGTCTGACGTTTCTATTATGAAAGAGCCCGACTAGCAGCTACCGGAGTGTGACGCGGCGCGTAATCAATAAAGGGATGCCACTATTATCAGCTCTAACTTTGTTATTTTTTTAAATTTTTGCTTGAAATTTTCACCAGACATTCTTAAGCTTTAGAAAAAATGCAAAAATTTAAAAATCTATTTTTTCGATACGTCTAGATAGGTATTCCCCCTTAATCATATTCAATTTATACGACACTTTCTTTCACAAAAATGATAAATATAAGTAGACGGAAACATATTTTAAGCATACGTAAAATCACTATATTTAAATCTCATACAGATAAGAGAGGCTAGTCTACAATACTTTACGAGGAAGGAGATGAACAAGAGTTAAAAGTATGAAGAACGAACGGTGGGAATTATATTTATATTATAATTTACTTAAGTCTGCCAGTAGTAGTTTTTCAACGGTAAAATATTCAATGCGTTCACAAAATGTGTTAGTTTATACTCCCAAACGTTCATATCGAATTTATAACTTTTCGTTGTTGGATGTCGAGAAACTTAACCAGTGTATTTATTTGACGGGTTTCAGTCAAACTTTTGCACTTTCCATTTTAAATAACATTGAAAAACTTATCCCGAATCTATGGCGTGTTTTCTTAAATCTTAAAATGTTACTTTTTTTGTCATAATCGAACATGTTTTTTATGATTTTTTCTATGAGATAAAAGCGCTTTTTCTGTTTTTCTGGTGATAGATTCTCGAATTCCTATTCTTAGTGGTACTTGGTCTCTATCCATGCAACTGTTTAAAAAAAATATTGTTACAATTTCTTCTTACAAAAGACTTACATCGACATAAAGATTTTTTTAACAAGGATATCATACAAATGCCTTAAATTTTCTGCTATAATATCACATCGAGCTCTTGGTAAAATTATTCCAGAGGCGTGCGATGTATTTATACTGCGAAAAGTTTTTTTTTAAATCATTAATTTAATACGTAGGTAGGTAAAGCAATCAAAGTCTATGTCAGTCATTCAGAGAAAGACCAAAGAACTCCCGGATGATCGAATGTTCCAAAAACATGCAGAAAAACGGCCTAGATGAAAGCGGCATCCAGAACCGAAGGAGATATGGCCTGAGAACGAGAATTGCCGACCCCAACAGCCTGCCTAGGCAATGAGTTTTTGATATCTTTAAATAAAATAACTATTTGTATAACACCACTTTATTGAGTATACACCAACTAGTTTCAACTCACAGCTGAGCCTTCATCAGGGTTGAGTATTAACTAAACAAAAACAGAATTACAAGCAATCAAGAAAGCATTAAGGGAAGAAAGAGACAGAACGTCAACTGTGGTGGGGGTTGGGTGAAAGAGAGCGGGTATGGGTGGGTGCAGTTAATTTTGTTTTTTTTTTTAAATAGAGATGCGAACATGGAATACGTGTCACATCAATATTCCTACTATTTTCAAACTAAGCAAAACGCTTGTGCTATAAAAATAGGACTAACTTGCTAGTCTGGAGTGAGGTTCGAACCCGCGACCTTTGGATAACGAGGCGAGTGTCCTAACCACAAGATCAACAAGCTACTCAAAGATCAATTGGAAGGGGAATATATCTAGAATTGGACTATGTGACAAATCTAGTTGTTTATTAAGTAAATATTTTTTACTAACTTTAATGATTTTTTTATTTCTAATGCTTCCAAATTATTGAGATGTATACCTATGTTATTTCTATGAAGCACATCTACACACAAGGATTGGTCAAATGTGAGGTTTTTCTCTATCAAATGAATTGCAAATTCTGAATAGCCTACACTATTTAATGATCTCTTGTGTTCAATGACTCTTGTATTTATATTCCTAGCTGTTTTACTATGTAAAATGCAGGCAATCGTCGCACTTGAGTTTGTATATCCCTGAATAGCTAAGTGTTATGTTCCTTATCTTTAGAATTTATCAAAAGTTTCCCTAAGTTGTAATTTGTGTAAAAAGCGGCGGAGATTTTTATAGTTTAATAATTCAAATATAAAACTATGAAATCACTGTTATTAGATAAAAAAAAACTATCTACAGTCTCTTCTGATATGAACAACTGCATTTAGATGGTGTTATTAGGTAATTTTTGAGGAGATTCAATATGTGAGCATTTCAATTACGTAGATTACTCTTACGATTTATTTTCACAACAAAAAACACTGCCTGCAACACAACTTCTCAAGCCATGTATTCACTAGGGGACAAATTGTCCCTCAACAGCACGCGCGGCATAGAGTCTACGTAACGTTGCAACGTCGTGCACTGTTTCGCGACCTCGCGCACAACATAGCGCGGCATTTCTACGTGCCGTGGCAACGTTGCCATGCGCACGGTACCCGAGCGAGCTCACTGCAACATTACGCGGAGCGTCAGTACCACGTGGTATGTTTACAAGTGAATACGCATGCGCTGTATCTGTCAAGATGACAATGCGGGGAAACGAAATCGTTCTCGAACTATATCGATCGAAGATCGCATAGAATGTCCGTCCTTCTTTCTCTTTGCAGTAAATAATTTCGCATTCTCCTCTTTTTTCTCCTCTTACTTTTCGATAAACTCATTAACATAAACAGATACGCGGCTATCATCATAACCTCATAAGGCGATATATTTCCGCGACGTCTGGAAAACAATAATTATTTGCAAAAAGGACCTTGTTTTTAATAATATTCAATTTACTACAGTAAAACCTCGTTAATTTGAAATTGCGACCCAAAAAAACATTTCGAATTGCGCGGAACCCCGTTTTCGCCAAATGAGATACCGCAGCTGTCATCCATAACCTCATCGGATGACATTTCCGCGACAAGATATGCGAGTCCCGGTGTGTACACATCAAATGACCGCGTCATTGTCCCCGAAACATGAGCGTAGATGTTGATGCGACATGTCGAGCGGAATGTTTCGCGATTTGTCCCCTAGTGAATACATGGCTTCATCCAACTGTTGCCTGCACCACAAACACTCCAGTCTGTACAACTGTGCAGGTAAAGTGTGCAGTTTTGGATACATGTATAGTTTCATGGCATACATGCTTCGATTTACCTGCACAGGCAGACTTCTCAGGTATAACGCAGTGTATGGCCGTCTTTGAGCAATCTTAAAGACGAACATCTAACAGGTCTCTGACAAAAATCTCAATCTAATTTCAGACTCCTAACCACAAAGTAAAACAACAAAAAGAATTCAAAGATAATTTGAAAAAATACGTTTCCTTTTAATCAATCTGAAAACCAAGTCCAAAAAACACCTTGAAACTTTTTGAATTTGCCTTTTTGCAAAATTATTATTTTGATTAGAAGCGAAATATTCACGACCCCGTGGCTCAAAACACAGAAAAAGAACAGTTTTAATAAGCCACCCCTTGATTATCTCGAGCCCGAAAGTTCGTGGTTTGAAAAGCTAAATGAAATGACCCCCTAATGATCAAAGCTAGAAATCTACAAAGGGAAATCCCGTACAACGGTAAGGCTCTATATTTCACGGATCGGGTCCTTTTCTGGAAAAGGATCGCTGACGGAATAATCTGATGAAAGTTTATTATTACTAAGCGGTATTTTATCGATGCCGACTTTATCCTGCGCGTAACACTTGTCCTACAAGGGCCTTTAGAGGCTTTGATTTGTCTGTCAGTTTCATACACATAGCGTTATAAATTTTTTTAATAAAAAAATATATAATTAAAATAATATATCTTAATAAAAATATAAATATATACAGGTTGAAACTACCTTGACATTTTCAAATAAATCATTCTTCTTCTTCTTCTTCTTCTTCATCAGCCTTTGTCTTTCCACTGCTGGATATAGGCCTCTTCCTTATTTTTCCATTCTTCCCTGTTGTTGGCTAATTGTAGCCATTTCTCGCCCCCCACAGCGACAATATCATCGACAATATCATTGATATCACTCGAGGCTAGACTCGCGACGGCTCTGGATCACCACAGTACTTACTTAAGAGAAAAACGCAAAAGGATAAAAAAAAAATCATTTGAATATTTACCTACCATGGTAGTTTCAAATTGCTATAACTCAATGTAAACTTGCAGAATATGAATTTTGAATTTAGAGAAAAAAGAAGCATGCGAAAGAAATTTGAATCAGATCTTTTTGCAAGATTTTATTTAACTGGTGTCAAAGCGAATGATTTTTTCGATATAAATTACTTTCACGACAGTCTAACGTTTTATAAAAGGTAAATCATAAATATTGAGAGAAAAATGCGGACTTAGATGTCGCTTATCTTTTAATAGTTAACATTTCACTGAATGTGTAGGTAGGTAAGGAATATTTTCTATTTAAAATTGAACTAAGGAAACTCCTCAGAAGTTTTGCTCCTAGCTACGAGGTACCTGTATATACAATGCTAATAGTTTATATATACCTATACACTATGTTAAAATGTCTTGTATATTTTCGAAAATGGTTAGTATATAATTACGTAATTCGGGAACTTAATTATTTTTAACTATCCGTTCCTTGTCACTTTGAGACATTCGATAAAATGGTAATCAATCAAAAACTTTATGATAGGAATCATTTTGTCAATTTCGTTGTAAATAAACGTAAGTATTCATATCTCATGTTTATAAAATGTTAAAAATCTAACATTTAACGAAGCTTCTTTTCAAATTACCATAAACTATAGCTTGAAAAAGAATGTGCGAAAAAAATATGTGTGTTGTTACGATGCAAAAAATGAACACAAAAGAAGTTTTTCTAGTACGTAAGTAACCTTTTTTAAACTAAAAAATATATATTTATTTGGAATATCATATTGAGGCTTGTAATACGGGCTTGCCAGGCAACTTTCCCCCACGCTTTCTTCTTACCGGACAAAGCTAAGGAATGGTCTTTTGATTGTAGTCGACCTATAGTTTATACACAACAGAAACAAATTGTATATATAGATAGGTACATAGGTACCTACTCTAACTGAACTCCAATGAATAAAAGTAATAGTCGATTTAAACAATGCTACTCTATTAGCAAATGATCGCAAATCACAAATGATTGACATTTGATAAACAAAGAGGCATATTGACCGATACATACAAAACATTTAGTAGATACCTACATCTATCAACAAATATGGAAGTAGAAACAATGTCAGAACATGCTATTATACGAAAAATTTACAGACATAAAATCGAGACGTAAAAACAGAAGGAACATAATACGGCTTGAGTAGGAAAATATTCTGTTCAGTAAGACTTTATTACGGATAAAGGAAACAAATATGATGCAAGTAAAATAAGAGCACCATTGACATGAAGTTGTATACAGAATCAATCGAAAATAAAAAAAATTGTGCCGCAGCCACTGATTACGTCTTCAATTTTAAATCGCATATTTTATAAAATTTATTTTTATAAGGATTATTAAATTGATTTTTTTTCGGAATCTTTATTGATGCACAGCTTTTTCTTGTTTGCGCTGCACGCCACTAGTGGCAATATATCATTCATGACGTCATCCACAATAATTTACCGCAGTTATGAAATTTAAAATCTCCCTGAGAGAAAAATGAAAATAATAAATAAAATACCTCTCATGAATTTATTCATTTGAAATGGTAGTCTGACATCTATATCAACAAATTCGAATTACGTGACTTTCTTGTGTCCACGTGTCCAAATCATGTCAGTAGAGATTCGAACACAATAAAACTGATTTCAGTATGCTTGCGTGCCCATAGGTGTCTCTACGAAGAATTATTATCTATCATAAATTATTCATGTTGTTCCATCCGTTCAAATATACAGGTTGTGAAGAAAGTTTTTTGGATGTTCTAGAGGCCTGAATATAAAATACCACTAATGATACTGGTGACCCTTTCTAGTGGAACATTTTTATCTTCCATAATAAAATAAACGCTTAATATACAGGGTGTACCTATCAGAGCTAGCAGCAGAAAAATGGCCGGTAGATTTCTGCCTATGTTATGAGCCTAAAATGTTCAAGCAACCATGACTATCAATAGTCAATATTTTTTTCAATATTTCTGACTTGACAATAATTGAAAAAAGTTTTTTATCATTTTATTCAACTTGTATTAAAACGAATGAATTTTTCATAATCCAAATAAGTTACTGTAACGATAGTTCAACTTTTTGAAAAAAATAAGTCTGAAATATTGAAAAAAATGCAAATTTCATATTGCATATCTCCTTAACTATTGATATTATGTCATAGTTGCTTGGACATTTTAGACTCATAATTTAGGCAGGAATCTACCGGCCAAGTTTCTGCTGCTAGATCTGGTACATCCTGTATATTATTAGATTAATATAATGTAGTTTTCAGGTTCGAAAACAATTTTAATAAATCCAGTTAAATTATTCTTATTGTTCTAATATGAATAGTATGGAGGTAAGCAACTTTAAAGATTGCATTTTTTTAAACATCAGACTTATCTTCTGCAAAGCGATGGACTATAATGAAAGTAACTAATATAGATTTTACAAAAAGTTTCAGAGAGTAGCTATTGTTCAACCTGCATATAGATGAAATAACTGAAATGTATGAATGTAGGAGCGAAAATGAGTGATTTAAAAAAAAAAAAATAGAGATGCGAACACGGAATACGTGTCACATCAATATTCTTACTATTTTCAAACTAAGCTAAACGCTTGTGCTATGAATATAGGACTAACTTGCTAGTATTGCTTTTTATTTGAATTTGTATTATAGTATTTGATTGTATGCTGTTGACTGTACGCGGATGATGCTGTATTATTGGCAAATAGCGAACAAGACTTACAGAGTATAGTTAGTAGGATGTAGATATAATGTATGCAAGGAATTGAATTTATAATGAATGGCAAAGGCAAAGGCAATGGTATTCGAAAAGGAGGAAAGTAAGACAACTAGTCAAATATTGGTAGGCAATTAATGTTTGGAACACATAGTTTGTGTATTTGGGCAGTATGAAGAGAGAAGGCTGAAAAAGATATCGAGATGCGGGTGACTGCAGAGAGTAGGAAGAACGGTGATTTTAATGAAATAATTTCTAATAGAAATAGCAGTACACAATGGAATTCTGGTATTAACACTGATGTATGGAAGTGAAGTCCGGAGTCGGCAGAAGAGGAACGAAAGTAAGCTGAATGCAGTGGAAATGAATGGAGATCACTTACATGATGTGTGGCAAATCTATTTATGACACAGTAAGGATTGAACGAATCAGGAAAGCATGTAAAACAGATCATAGTTAATAAAATTAAAATAGGGTCGTTCAGGCAGTTTAGGCATGTTGAGCGAATGAATGAGGAAATAATGTAAGAAAGATATATGAAAGAGAGCGAACGCGGAATACGTGGCAGTGAATAAATACTAGAATATGGTCCCGTTAGGGGCATCAACAACCTCTACGATTGCTTACGAAGATGTATGAATATGGATGAGGCGAGAGTTGTTTTTCAGGATAGAAGAGTGCGTCATTCCGTCCTCTCTGCCTAACACCACTGGGAAACAGCGCGATGGAAAGTTGGTAAGTAAACAAAATGATTAAAACCTTGAAGAAATTTGAACCAGAATTTCTGGAGAAAGCTTGCAGTAGTAGCTGCTCCCCCACACACACTACCTTGACTCTGGACTTGGGTCCATTCTTTGAATGCATTCTCGAATAGGGATTTTTATAAATGTTGTACTGTTATCTTGAAATGGTTGGTTTCTTAATATATTTTTATGAATTTGAGAAGTGAATTTAATATTTTAGGATATTGACAATGACCGACGATGATGTAATGATGATACACTGCTCATAGTTTGAGCCTTGTGATAATCTACCTGATAGGTAAACAAACCACTATCACTGCCTAATGCCAAGATATCACCAGTTTTATCATCTTAGTAGTAAGCTTGGGGGTCAACGAATCATATCAATCTCAAATGACCTCGTGTCACTTCAGGTGTGCTGTAAGGGCTTCATCAGCTTATTTTAATTTTTTTTATTTCCAAAAACATGTAGTACATGTTATACAATAAGCTTATGACTAAGTGAACACAAGTGTAAAAATATATTTAAGAATTGAGTTACGCACCTCCAAATAAGAACAATCTTGAATCATGGGGGCTTTAGATTATTTATATAAATCACTAGCTTACCCGCGCGGCTTCGCATTCGTAGATTTTTAGTAGTTTGTGTATTAACCTTAACATGTAGATATATGATATCTCGGACTTTTTTTATAGAACCTTTTGTGTTCTACAACTTCTCTATAGAAAGTACTTATTTAAACAACTCTTACCGTTAAGGCAGCGTTCGTAAAAAACGCATCGCTCGACCATTTTTTCATCGACTTTAGTAGTAAAATAGGTCACCACGATAAGCCCTTTTATTTTAATGGGATAATAAATATGTAACCTTGAAAGTCCATTCTAAATATTGGTGAATTGGTGAAAAAATTTTTGAAATCAGATAAGTAGTTTCGGTATTCGGATAAGATATTGAATTCGGATAAGTAGATTACCTGCTACATCCAAATTTATAAACTTTACCACTTTATATATTAGTTTAAATGATCGGTGAAGGTATTACAATGTGATTCATATCATAAGTTAAGTGTCTGGTGCTTATCTTATAGTGAACGTATGTATCCGTTTTATCTTCAACCTCAAAAAATTCCATCACATCTCGTCTTTCCGCAATCTTCTTCATCGGCATATTGGTAAAAATGCATGGTAAAAATGAAAACGTTTACGCGCTAAAGAAAACATACTACGATTTTGCGATAATTTTTTGTTTTTTTAAAGATGGAAAAAAAGAGGACTTTCATCAATTAAAGATCAGAGGTTAACAGAAACAGTGAGTTTATTCATATTTTAATGTGTGTTACTGTAATAAATCATTTATTTTAGTTTTATATTTGTTTCGGAATATTTTTTTGTTATGAATATTAATTTGCAGTAGAGCTTAAAAATATCAAATTAATGTAAAGCTGAAATTCAAATATAAAAAGTCGGCCATATTTGACGGATCATAGCTAATTGTTTGTAATACAAGGGTCATGACTGAGGATCGTAATCTTCGCGACCCTTGTGATATATGTCATCAAATATCGTTTTTATTCAATTTTTCGACAATGTTGTCTCAAAATGTACAATATAAGTGGATGCCGCCACAGCTTTTTCAGACAATCAACTAATTCTACAGAATACCTTTTATAGGAAAAGTGATTTATTAGACTTCAAAGAATATTTTTTGTCGGAAAAAAATTTTCTTTCAAAAATTTATTTTGTTGCAAAGGTGAAGTTTGCGGCTAGGAATTGTTGATGGTAAATTTATTATCAAAATCATCAAAATTTATTTTCTACATCTTACAGATAGATAGATGTACAAAATAATTTTTCATGGTTTTGATGACATTACATTTATACGACCCCGATAGATGAAAATATGGTAGGTGATGTATACGGAATACCATTTCTTGGATTGTGGATAAGAAATGCCGCTACGAATTCAAAAATGTCGCAAAATTTAATAAAATGATTTTGATGACAGATGTCAAAAATCATTCGCACTGGCTTAAACAGTTTAAACAGTTGTCGACAATAATATAATGCAACCCTAATACATTTATTCATAAATTACATTTTACATTTAGTAACTTTAACTTTATCACTGTATTCCAACCAATTATACGAACCCGCATATGTAAAACCCAATCCCATAAACATGTTTTCAGACGCTGTATTCCCTGGCACAATAAACGCAAGGGCGTCTTCACCATCCTCTGCTATTCTCCTGCAGATGGACTGGACCACCAGCCTGCCCAGCCCCCTCTTCCTGTTCTTCTCGTCGGTCTGGACGATGGCCACGTCGCTGTACTCGTACTTGATGGCCCAAGCGAGCAGGCGGCGATCGGTTTTGGAGTAGACTCCTACCCCGTAGTTGAGTCGAATGCATTCTGTCAGCAGCTGATCTGAACCTTCGAAGCTGTGCTGCCAGAGGCTGTTTATTCTAGGGATGTCTTCCTGTTTCAGCGGTGCTGTGTAGACGTCATCTTGATACCTAGATAGTACAAGATTGTAATTGTCTCAATTTATGAAAAATAGCGAAGATCCTAGCTCCAACAAAGATATTTCGATATAAGTGAAAATCTAATAAATAAGTATGAATTAAGTTATAGGGAAGGCGGGGTGAGGTTATGGTTCATTTGTAACAAGCAAAATAAGAGCATCAAACTGATAATACATATGTGCGGCAGTAGGTTCTCTCGAGACGGGAGAATGATGGGCGAACATGTACCATATTATATCGAGTTTCTTCAACGAAGTTGTACAGTCTCTTCCTCTGATGTACCCTACTGACGAAGCATCATCCTAATTGACGATTAATGCAATATTGTGTGCCCAATTCATTTTATAACAGCAAAACATTGCTTGACCGGCGATTTGCGTCGGAATCGAATTCAATAATGAATTAACTTACTTTATTTCAAAAGTCGGGGGTATTTCCTTCGCCAGTTTATAGAAATGCGTCGGCGTATCATGATGGACCTCATAGCCTAAAATAGTCAGAATGTCCGTGAACCACTTTTCCTTGCCCGCTGGCACCCCGCACACCATCTTCTCTGACCAGTCGATTCGTCCTGTGGCAAGGAGAGCCCTCGTTAAATGACTCAGATCGTCGTTGAACAAGAACACAGTGAGATAATATACTCTGCCACCCTGAAAGCAGAACAGCAACTACTGTAATGTGTTCAGTTAGTTCTTCAGCCGGTCTGTTCTACAGGCCCAAATCCTCAAGTCCTGTGAGTGTTTCTGGATGAAAGCTACTTTAAAAAAACACATATTTTATTGCAATGTTCCAATTTTACAATAAGGTTCTTACACGTCAGGTGTTCAAAAAAAGTAAATGAATAAATTATAAAGATTTACAGAAAACATAAGTAATCTTTTGAAAAAATATTTGGTTTGACACACATTGTAACGTATCTACCTGCACACCTAAGCTAAATACCTATCTATAAAGTTCAATAATATAAGTTTTACGAAAAGCCCAAAGCTTGAGACTTTAAGCTACCGCATCGAGCTTTATTACAACTTCTGTGACTTTAAGCACACACTTTATGCTTTAAGCTACTAGATAAAAACTTAAGTCGAACTTAGAACTTCGGAAGTATATTTACATGAAAGCTAATATTATTTTTTTTTTGTTAAGAATTTATATTTTCAAAATTGGCCAGTCGTGATCTATCTAGTGGTTAGGAAAATTCCCCCTCCGTTGTGTCCTAGCTATCCAAAATTCTTTTGATATGTGGTGAGATTGTATTCTTAGTAACGCGACGAGACTAATATCGATCGAAATTCTTACCTAACTATGGAAATAACAAACGCACGTAACTAATCCGTACTCGTCCTTCTAGAAACCGCTCTTTCTTAGTAACGCGACGAGACTAATATCGATCGAAATTCTTACCTAACTATGGAAATAACAAACGCACGTAACTAATCCGTACTCGTCCTTCTAGAAACCGCTCTAGAATTCTACAGTTTCGCCTATAAGAGAGATATCCGATATCGTCCACGTCCGGAGTCGGCCTAAAAGCCAATTATATGCGGCGTAGCCTAGGAATAAACGCTAGTAGCAAAACTCCCTTACATTGAACCGCCATAACTATAATACCATCGGGGTTAAAATACTGTAATATAAAACAATACAATCGTTGCCAAGTTAACGGCCGCCCGAATTGATTATCAACATCTCATAATAGCAGCTTAGAACAGTGTCAGCACAACCACATGCGGCACCCATTTATGACAGATTTACAAGATATAATAGCCTACGTTATATTCAAAACACAAGTAAGAAACCTACCGATAGCGCGTCTCACGTTGTCCAATCTGCTCAATATGTTCATAGTACATAGTAGGGGAAGACAAACATATATATATTCACAACAACTAGGCGCAACAGAGGCTCAGGGCAAGCTTTGTCTGACATTATCGCAGCCCGAGATTCTAAGGGAATGGAAGATACAGATTTGTAAGTGAAATTTAAGAAGTGTCTAACCACTTCTGTTCAAACGTGGATTCTAGATGCCCCCCCCCCCTGTAGGGGGGAGGGGGATGCGGCCCCAGAGCATCGCCGCATCCGGTGGTTAACTCCTGTTTAGACATAACCTCCCACACTAAGCTGCAGACCAAGATCAAGCCGAGACTCTATTGCTCCTGCTGGAATCCCCGAAGTCCTCGCTTCCCGGCGACAAACATATCAGGAAGAAATCCCGCGTCTGATATTAAGGTTTGTATATTATCCCGCGGGGCAGTCAAATTGACTGGTGTATTATGATGAGGATCCCACGTTGCGGCTACATGAGCCGGATTATTATGATGTTTACTGCTGATTAAAGGGCTGAATGAACTAACTGGGTGACTGGAAAAGACTCTCCCTTGAGCGCGTCAGTCAGAGCCATGTTAGCATCGCCAAATATAGTTGATGTGATTGATCCCACGGTGTAGTATTATTGACTAGAGATATTAAATGATGGTAAAACAGCATGATTATTACAGTTGATTGTGTAGTTCCTGATATGTTTTTCGCTGGCCGGGAAGGGAGAACCCCGAAGGTCTCTGTATACAGCAAGTTAGAAAAGGTGGTGAATGATGAGAATGATGATGTTAGTAATGCCATCGTGCTCCTGAATGCGGTCCCGATCAAAAAGTTGATTGTTAAACTGCTGACAGATCTCGTTCATTAAAGCGGTCCCGAGCATAAGTATTGATTGTCGAACTGCTACCTGCATCTTATAATTTCTCGTTCATGAGGAACGTCCTATCTCGTCCTTGAGTACGGAGTTATTACAGTCACATACATTCATAACCAGAGCCCGAGCTCGTCGCACCAAGGGGCCCGAAAAGACGTGAGAGGTTCTTCCCCTTAGATGTTTGAGGGGTCACCGCTCCAGGACCTTCAGACCATCCTGTAATTCTTGGCTTTAAAACCCAGTCTTAACCGGGTAGATACAGTTAAGATGGCCCTACCTAGTCCCTGACCTAAGGTGTCTCTCCAATCTAATCAGACTCCCTAGCCGAGAACGCGCGCTCCGACATTCGACCCTGTCTTGCCACGCGAGTAGATCCAACTTCATCTTTTTCCACAATCGAAATTCAGCCTCCCAAGATCACGGGGCGTGAAAGACGTACGACTCCTCGCCTCCCGACCATGAAGAGACGAACTTCCCCATTCGGTGCTCGTTCATTATCCCATTTATAATCCCCGCGTGCCTAACCTTAAGAGTCTAGCGCCGGTAATAAGATCTCATTATGCTACGTTGGAAGTTAATATTGCACAACCGGGCGAAATACCTATTTTCCGCGAACCTATTCAATTTGTAAAACGCAATAATATGTATTTATATATGTTAGTAATACGTTTGAATTGCAGAATGCACGTATGATGACCTCGCTTCTATCCTAAAGATAATTAAGGTATAATCCCGACGTTACGTCCCGACATCAGTACTAATTTGTTTCCGCGTCCGTTACCGTCGAACTCTGAACCCACGTAATGAAATGAATAGTGACCATGAGACAATGACAAATTATATCGCACGAACATTCCATTTGATACACATAAGAAAACATCAGGAATAAATAATATCAAAGGTTCTTATCTTAGTTCTGTAGTTGGTCTGCTTCTGAGATGGCATCCTGATCCGAAGTAATATAACTCTCCAAAATTGAGCAATTACCAGCGCCTGTGTAGCCCTTCATTTCCCTTGTATATATATTTTAATATCAGCGCCTGTAAAACTGTATTAGATCCTAGAAACAAGAAAACTATTCCCTCTACGCCGAGCACATACAGAACATAAACCCCTTTAATCTAGTTCATCCACGGTTATGCAAAAAGGCGAAAGAATAGTAATAGTAAAAGGTCCTTAACTGACAGAAGTTGAAGTTCTCTGCAAACTGCCCATATCTTCTAGTGGCGCCTGTGTATTCCAATAACAACTTTCCAGTCATGTATTTAACATAACGCCCTCCTTGTGTGTATGTGTGCTGCAATATCTGTCATCCAGTTAGTGATTCCCAAAATAGTGTTTTCCTTGTATATATATATATATATATATATTTCAATATCAGCACCTGTAAAACTGTATTAGATCCTAGAAACAAGAAAACTAATCCCTCTACGCCAAGCACATACAGGACATAAACCCCT
>JADDOH010024826.1:0-124669 GCA_016648135.1 Agrypnia vestita
ATACAACTTATTAAGTTGTATGATAATATTTCAACGCGTCTGGTAGACACGAAACCTGATTATAGTATAATTTTGGATTTTTGGAAATTTTTTATTACTCCCTTTCGTAGCGTCGGCGTCGCCCGACCGAAGCCCAACGCGTAGGTTAAGCGAAAAAAAAAGGTTTCAACTAGTAAATGAGAAAGAGAGTATAATAAAAACTTGGTTTTTATGGGTTACTTTTTTAGGGTGATCCACTTTACTCAATGCAATGGGATTTCTTGAATTTGCGACTCCCACTAGACATCGATTTAAAATATGCATACGAAGTAGAAAGATAAGATTATTATCGCTGAGATTGCGTCTAGGCGCGCTGAGCAGACAAGTAGGCTCGTCGCGTGTACCTGTAGAGAAACCGAGACGATGACGTAGTGGTCCGCCAGCAGTTTGGTCCAGCCGCACGTACTCTGCATGCGCCGGAGCAGCCATTAGCTTACAATCCAGCATCCCGCTAGCGTTCGGTGTTGTCTTGTTCCATGTCCCGCTAGGAGCCGCGCGCGCCACCACTGTAATGATGGACGTAGAACAACACGCCCGGATCGATTTGGTCTCAATAACCGCGTGCACGCGGCGAACGCAATAAATAGTTTAAAAAAAAACAAAATAAATAAGTTACGAGTTTTGATAAAGAAATAGGCGGAATGAATTGAATTTGGCGAGCTCTATGAGCCCGATAGACACATTTATTTGGTGCATGTACACTTGTCCCTGTAGCCATATTAGCTAGCATACTTAATTGTTAAAATATTGATTGTATTATTTGTGTGTATGTACTTATATTTTTTATTAATCACATCTACATGTTTCGGAAAAACCTTTCCATCGTCAGGGTGTTTTACAAATATCAAAATGAATAATGTCTTTTGTTTTTCTAAATTATTTGAAAAATTATTCTTAAATATTATTGCTGAAGTTTCTGATTAGGTGCTCACAATTATTGGAAAAAATTTAGAATTGGGCTAGTAGTCAAATTTAATTGATTTTTAATAAAATTTTGTTTACTATTACATGCTTTACTAATTTCTAATGATTCAAGATTATTCAATTTCAGACCAAAATTATTTATGTGTAAAATAGAAAGTAATAAATTTTTATCAAAACCGTGATCATTTTCTAATAAATGATGTGTAAATTCAGAAAAACATGATAAAAATTCAAGGCTTTATATTTCACACATAAATAATTTTGGTCAGAAATGTAATAATTTAGAATCATTAGAAATTAGTAAAGCATGTAATAGTTAACAAAATATTATCAATAATCCACTATTTTGATTCTTTATTTTCTACTACCACTTAAACAAACTGAATACTGAAATATATGAATACGAATAATGGACTCATATTTTTATGATTCATTCGCTCTCATGATACGAGTACCTACATAACCAATCTGCATAACATTTAGATTTGTCGTTTTCCTACCAAACCCCGACTGTATTGCGAAAAAAAAGAATGAAACATTTATTATTCATGTCAAACTTAAATTTTATTTGCGTTAAAAACATTGTTGCAATTGAAAGTAATCCAATTATAGAATGAAATAAAGATACCGCAGCGAGACACGGGTTATTACGGGTGTTTTTCTGTTCACCGTATGGCCGCCATGGCGAATAACGAATCGAGCAAAAAATGAATTAACGTTTATTAATATGTGTATTATACTGTCTCGGAAAGATGAACGGTGAGAATTATAATGAGATACTATCGACAGGCACCAGTAGTGCACCAACAATTTAAATAATTGCAGCAGTTAATTTGCCTTCTGAGATCGAGAACTGCCGAAATAACAATGACTAATGAGTTTTTAAATTAGGCTTCATACTATTTTTAAATCCTTAAATTTTAAAATAAAAGATCAATATTTTCTTTAATTCTCGCTGGTTTCGATTACATTTCATAGGCAAAATATTATATTACGGTTTTTCTTAATATGTATTATTTTTCTTTATATATTTGTATCTGTATTTTAAGAATTTTCTTTCCACTTTATGTCATTATTATGTTTACATTTTTTTTTCTTTAAACTATATATTCTGTTAAATTCTGTTAATGTACACTTAACCTATGTGTTGTAAAAGCCCTATAGGGCGTTAATTAACAATTAAAAAAAAATAATTAAAAAATTGATTTGTGACATCTCTTAGTATGTATTAATAGACACGATGACAGTATTAAAGAATAAGTGATTTTAGAGAAGAAAATAATTTGAAAGGATTCTAAAAAATGATCCATTTAATATGCACATTGAGATTAATAAGATTTTCAATAAAATAAAAGTATAAAATTCTGCATTCGGCCATTTTAACTGAAACACTAAATAGAGGGAATGACGTCACGCCTAAGAAACCGTCACCGTGTCTCTTGAAATGGTATAGACACAAGACACAATGTTTACTTAGGGTCGGTTGTTTCAAGTTGGATTAAAGTAAGCGTTCTTTTAAAGCATCGATTTTTACGTTCTCCACCAATCAGACGATCCGTTTTCGTAAAAATCTATGCTTTAATCAACCGCTCACTTTAATCCAACTTGAAACAACCGGGCCTTAGGCTTGTTTCACGTAGACGCCATGACACCTGCGAGCGTTTTCGGCGCGTAATTAAAAATAGGTAGATAAAAATGAAATTATTTGCGTAAAAACTTCTAATGTTATTTTCGGTAAAAGTAGACGTGTACCTACATTATAGAAGGTTATTTAACATGCTTATTGTAGCAGTTCATTTGCATTCTGGGACCGAGAACTATCGAAATAACAAATACAATAAGAGTGATGAGTTTTTAAATTATGCTTCATACTATTTTTAAATCCTTAAAAAACTTTTATAAATAATAGAATAGACAAAAAAAGTTTTATCTTTTTATGGGGGACAAATCAAACACTTGAAATCGATAAATTTTTTATTAGTTAACTAATAACACTCGACTTTATTTCAGACTTAATTTTTTATTAGTTAACTAATAATATTCGACTCGATTTCAGACAGAGTACTGTTCTTTAATTTACGCTGATTTCGCACTCATTCGAGATTATTTCACAAATACGTAGGTAGGAACATTCTATTCATTATTGTTGCTGGTCGCGCTGGTCGCTTCTTGTTTCTGGTTTCGCTCTCTATGGTCTCGTCTCTCTTGTCAAAACAACCGTGTGCTCAGCACTCTGCCACCACGTCAAAATCATCCAATGTTCAAGATGTTTCGCGAATCTTCGAGAATTTTCGACCGACTTCTCCACATTTCTAGTGATTTCCAATTTGCAATTCATTCCGCTTTTACCGGCTCGTGACAATATATTTAAATATTTTTATTGATAAAAAATATTACATAGATTACATCAATGCTTAGATTCATAATATTGTTGGAAACTCAACATCTATTCGAACTGTTTATATATACATACGTTATTGCATGTATGCGATGCCAAAATAATGGATCTCATCTGATACAGAGTTTATAGGTACGTAAAAACATTATGTAATGATTCTTCTTCCTCTTCTTCAAGCTCCAGTGACTTAAAAATAACATTTAAATAATCATAATTGAATTTGGTCTAAAAAAATGGCGCTTCACCGATTTATACCGCCATTAAAAAACACCAACCACAATAGTATTATGAACTGTAAAATCGGAATGAATTTAATTTTTAATTTGAAAACCAATTTCACACAATTGTAGGTAAATCATTTGTATTATTATAAAACAATCTTAATACATCGGAATTTCATTATTATCACATTCACCCGGCAGTAAAAGTCTCAATCGCAAAGGATCTCCGTGATTATAGTGATTAATGAACATTTATAAAACGTTTCGTGTTAAAACTCGATAATTTGATAACGTGAGAAATTTCTTCGCCGCCGCCGTAGAAGGGATCTTTGTCAAATGAATCCGCCATTGTTTCTCCAGTTTCCCGGAATCATTGACCTTAAATTATTGTGAACGAAACATTTAATAAAATAAGTTTAAATTTGCTCGCGAACGATATTATTTATGACCGCGTCTGAACGCAATATAATGAAAGTAATGGCAACATTTGCGGTTATAGAAATTGTCCGTCCATTAGCGCGGGAATTCGAGGCATTCCAAGATGTCTTCTGCGAGAGTTTATAATAATTAAATTATTTGGTGAATTAAGAATAGGTGTATTTATAAATGAAATTATGATGTTCTTCAGAACACGTTTATAAAAGCATTAATAGACATTCAACGAAATTATTGCCTACTTAAATATGCGTAACTGGCTATTTTATTGAATAATTAAGAAAGAAACGTCGTAAAGTTGCAAAAACAATTCTGATACTAAAACTTGAATGAAAATAATAATAATAAGTATTGTCACGCGATCGTGGGACTAAGGTTTTATTAATTATGCAAAGTCACTGGACATTAATTTAATTTGCGTACTATTCATTAATTTACCTTAGCCTTTCCACACTTCCAGTGACTACAAGAATAGTCCAGTCGGTTCCAGATTCGTGTGGAGCGTCCGAGAAACTTCGATAGCGTGTAAATCTTTTCAATTTCACCATCTTGTGACAGTATTCCTACATTAATTTGGTAAGCACAACCATTTCAATTTTTATTATAGGTATAACGGCAGCCGATTTCGGAACGATATCTTGTCTTTGTCTTATCTAATCTGTCAAATACATAATTGACTAGATTATTTGACAGATCGGTGTGGAATATATAAACGATGTATCTCGATAAAGACACGAAATATCGATTTATCAATTTAAATAACTGGGAGTGGACCGTAGAAATGACTCTATGAAGGAAAACTTGTGTGAAAACCATTTCTTTTAACCCATGCATTTAACGTTAAAGATTAAAGCATTTAGAGATATTGATACTTAAAACCGAATTCATTAATCAATTAGGAAGACATACAGAAAAATCAAATAAACGAAAAAATATTTGGCTGTTAAATATTTTTTCGTTGATTTTATTATTCTGTATGTCTTTCTAATTGATTAATAAATTTGGTTTTAAATTTAACAAAACTTTGTTCTGAAAAATTGCAACTTCACAATAAGAATGTTCTTGAATATAATATCGATACTTGTTCGGGAATCGAATCACTGATGGACTTAATCTTAGGTTTATTTATTATAGCGTAACCCGACAGGATAGGATTTCGGTTAGGTAGGAATTGAATAGGGATCTGGCTTACCTGCCTATCTTCGAGCTGGACATCAATCAATGACCCATAAAGGAACTCGGCTGGTTCTTAATTATGGTATACATACTCGTTTGGAAGTTTCGTAATGGTTGTTTACGGCTGGTGTTCAAATTTGTAAAAACGTCCCATGTTGGTGATTTGTAACGTGCCGCCATTTTTTCTTCATCAAATGGCCGCCGCTCAAGCCGCTCACTTCTTTACCGACTCGTCCCAACGGCTTGAGCCTGATTCGGGTCTCGGGTCGCTACGAGTAGTGCTCGCTATTCTTGGATACTAGATATTATCAGAACGAAAGGGAAGAGGATAAGCATGTGGAACAAATAATATATTAGTCAACTTGCGCCAACGATACTCTATTAAACCCTTCCCGAACCCTTCGCGCATGTATTCCAAGTACCTAACTAGAATTGCTTAAAAAATGCCTTGGGGAGGATGATTAATATTTTATAAAATACTGACATCTAGCTGCATTCCTCGCCAACATTTTGCCATAAAAACGTGCATTGTAGACCATCTCATAAATTTTAATTACTGGCGTTTACACGCGCGGGCGCACAGGACAACATGACAGGAGAAAAACAAAAGGAAAAACACTTTTGTCAAATTCTTTTTTAAGTTTCCAACTGAATAATGATTTGAATGATTAATTTGTATTCTTTCCTCTTTGTAAAAGTTTTTTTAAACTCAATTTCGCCTAAATCCTGTATGTTTTGTGCGATTTTTACTATTGTTACCTGGTATGATGAGATAAACCAAATATTGGAAGAAGGTTCTATAAATAGTTTCAATACGAAGAGCATGCATGAAAAGATATACGAATGTGGAAAAAGTGGTGTTCCAGAACTGTAGAGTATGGCGTTCTATCCTTGCGGAGAAACGGTGTGATGGTTAGTTACTTTTCATAATCATAATGTAAATTAATAATTAATAAAATAACTTTGTATTGAACACTTGGAGTAAGAGTAAGTGAAGATACAGTGGTATCGAAACCGGTAGACGTAGATCAAAGTGATCAATACAAAATTATTTAATTAATTAATAATCATGTCCGACCACAACGTTAACGCTATAAACATCAAAAATACTATAATGTTAAATTATATATTCGTTTTTATGTGTAAATACATTTTAATACTTTTCACCATTTTGTACCAAGGATAATTATTTCCTATCATTGAAACAATAGGTTAAAATGATTATTTAAAAAAATCTATATTTATCTTCTATTTGTATTTGTTAACAATCTTCAAAATGAATGAATTAATACACAATCAAAATTATTTATCTCAGAAAGGGTTAAACGTATTATTTCACCTAAAGACATGTTAATATATTCAAAGAACAATAATTTATCGTTGCACGACTGTTAATAGTTAATAATTTGATAAAACGCCCCAACGCCTCGGGTCGTCGGACTTGACGGGGCTTCTTGACGTCGGATATTTAAATATGTATTTTAACGACTTCGATGAAACTATGTATGTAGAAGGCAAGATGAAATAAATGGTGTAATATTGGTTAACTGTAAATCTCGTTACGGGCGGCAAAAAAATACAAAGTAGAAACAAATATTAAAGGTTATAAATTATGGAAGTCTCGCAGAGACGAAGATATTTATATGAGAAAAGTGTAGGGAA
The DNA here is from genome assembly GCA_016648135.1 of Agrypnia vestita. NCBI lineage: Eukaryota > Metazoa > Arthropoda > Insecta > Trichoptera > Phryganeidae > Agrypnia > Agrypnia vestita. The sequence goes on from JADDOH010024826.1 coordinate 6,856, forward strand.
AGATGGCCCAGGGCTTACAACCTGTATGAACTGGCTTAAGTGATCACTCTACCCAATGCTATGTTCACCAATTCCATCATAAAACCATCCAAATATTTGAAGGGACTATTCTAGAGACATCTGTAATCCTTTCATAAAGAAAGTAATATAAATAGCTTTCGCAGCTGGTAATGATACCTCTAAATTTTTATATATATATTTTATATATACCTACCTACTAGGTAAAAAATGCCTCATGTATTTTGAGGACGGTTTATCGAAATCGAGAATTCCATAGAAAGGCCCACAAAACTGCTGTACAGTTTGGCATTTGTAAATGATAAAAAATGTACAACACAAACGATGTATTATAAACAGTATTAGCAAAATAGACCTTAATGAAAATATTGTAAAATAGCTGTGCTCGCGCGGCTTCACACGCGTAGATTTTCAGTAACTTTTAGTCATATTTTATCAATTTGTGTATTACCTTAACATATAGAAATATGTCTTCGCGGACTTTTTTTATAGAACTTTTTGAGTTCTACAACTTCTCTATAAAAAATATTTAAACATCTTTAACCTTATGACAGCGTTCGTAAAAAATGCATTGCTGGACCATTTTTTCATCGACTTTAGTTGTAAAATAGGACACCACAAAAAGCCCTTTTATTTTAACTGGATAATATATGGCCTATATACACCCTGAAAGTCCATTCTAAATATTTGTAAAAGAATTTTTGAAATCGGATGTAGTTTCGAAGATTACCTCCTACATCCAAACTTACAAACATTACATCTTTATATATTAGTATAGATGATAAACAAAAAATAAAAATAGAAAATAACAATTTTGGACTACGTTTGTTACACGTTGAATTAGAATTTAAAATTATGTATAAAACCCTCCCAATGGTCGTTAATAATATATCAATGCTTTAAAAAAGCATGTTACGATGAAAACAATCTTCTGAATTCTCCATTCATCGATTAACAGTTGTGTTGTCTGCCCGGAGGGATCTGTCAGGACCTGTTCACATTGCTTTTACTTCGGGGTCGAAGGTTGTGTCTCCGCTGTACCGCTAAAGCAGGTTCACGATGCACCGTTCATACTACAACCTTATGCGATTAATGAATCGCATAAGGTTATAATGATAAAGATGCAGCCACCTCTCGGAACACGTTGGCACCCACTTATTAATTAAAACAAATGCAATGTTTGTACTTGTCAATTTTGACAGTTACAAACATTATTAAAAAATTATATAAATCAGTTTGATTCACACATATCTACTAATTTCTTCATCCAAAATGTCCAATTATTAAATAAACGCTAATGTTTCTGCTATAGTAGGTAAAAACTGACATTTGGCATATGTTTTGACATCTCTCATAGAAATTTTACTCGCACAATTATAACAATTTTACTATCCTGAGGGGAATTTCTATTTATATACGGTCGGATGAAAAATTACATCAACTATTCTAATTTTGAATGTCTGTCTGTCCGTAATTAGGCTGGAATTACAATAACACTGATAATGACCAGCCCGGGCGCTCGAGTGTGACATGTCAACCAGCGCGCGGCTCATGTTACACGCTAGGGTCGTTATTAAATATTGACCCATGTTTTATTATAAGTCACATAAATAAGTACGATATTGTAAGATCGATGCAACATCATTTTGCTCAAAATATGCTTGTATGTTGCTAATAGCTCGCACGCCATTTTTAAAAGTGGGACAGCTACCTGCGTGTCGCGGCGCCGTGTGGCGCGGCGCGTAATCAACAAAGGCATGCCACTATTGTCAGCTACAGCTTTGTCATTTTTTTACTTCCTTTCTTTTAACTCGTGGCGTCTGCTTGCTTGCTTGACAAAAAAAATTTGGATCGATTTTTAACCCTTTTCCCGTGATCCAATCGAGTTGAAACTTTGCAAGTAGACTCGTGGCGACGGTCAAGAAGATCTATCAAATTTTAGTTAAAAAAATAAATAATAATAGCATAATTTTGGATTTTTCAAATTTTTAATGGTTTTTCATACAAGTTGTCTGGAGATTCCGACGCATATGGAAGACACGAAACCCGAAAATGAGAAAGGGCGTATTGTAAAAACTTGTTTTTTATGGGTTAATTTTTAAAAATTTTTTTATTGAAATTTTCACAAGACAATTCCTAAGACCTCAAGCTTTAAGAAAATGTAAAAATTTAAAAATCGATTATTTGTAAATATTTAGGTAGGTATTCCCACTTAACAGACGTAGATAAAACTAAGAGAGGAGAAAAGGTAAATACAGTTGCCGGCAAACTTCTTGAAATTCTTTGGCGTAGTGGGGGAATGCGCAGAAGACGAAATTTGGGTCTCGTTGGTGGAAAGGTAGATGCGCAAACTTCCCCCCACTACGTCGTAGAATTTCAAGATGTTTGCCGGCTACTGTAGTAATGTCAGATAATTGAGTCATCATTCAATAAAATTTATGATATAAAAGCATTTTAAATTATATTATAACTTTTCACATACTTGAGATATATAGATACATGTAAAGCGCCGATCATCGCCTTTTAATAGTCAAACTAGTTTAATAGTCAAATAGATAAATAAATAAAACGTTTCGAATTTATTCATAGCCCATCTAAGATTATTTATTGATCTTTTAGCACCACGATATAACCGATTGGAACATTATATGTATGAAAAAAAAAAATCCTGCCTTGTGTGTCCGGGAGCAGCAGGCTTGTATGCAAATTTCTGTAAATCAACAGAATGCAATCTAACTGTTAACGAGGAAAAAAATTAATAATAAGTTAAGCATTGATTATAGATAAAGAAAGCTTATATTGTTTTTATAACTAAGTGAAAACCTGACAATAAATATAATTAGTTTATTCTTCTAGCGTAATCGGGTTGTGCTTAAGACCCGATACGACATAAAAATATATACGATATAAAATGGTGCTTATAAAGAGCTATAAAAAAACAAACACATAAAAACAAAGTTTTTATTATACTCCCTTTTTCATTTGTATTGTTATCAATATATTCCTCTTGCTTTAAGTTCATGTGGAAAATCCATTCCATGTATATTATTATCCTTAAAACTTATAGAATATTGAAAACGTAATAATTAACCGTCTGATCGGACCCATGGCTCGAATCAGACCTGTTGAAACAGGTTTCGCGCTTTCTCTATGCGTCGAGCTCTTTTCTCATTTGTATGGTTTTCAATTTGAAAAAACCGTTAAAATTTCGAAAAAAAACAAAATTATACAATAATTAATTTTTTACATCATTTTTATCGTCGACACGAGTCTGCTTACAAAGTTTCAGCTCGATTGGATCACGGGAAAAAGGTTAAAAATCGATCCAAAGTTTTTTCGGCAGACAAGCAGACGCTGCGAGTTAAAAGAAAGACTAATTAACTAACTAACTAACCATCACGCCGTTTCCCTGCAGGGGTAGGCAGAGAGGATTGAACGCCACACTCTTCTATCCTGGCACACCACTTTTGCTTCGGCCACATTCATACATCTTCTCATACACGTTCTACAATTGTTGCGGCTTTTAACAGGGCCATCCTCAAATACTTGTAGTACCTGATCGTGCCAGGTCTTTCGCGGACGCCCTCTATTCCTGTTGCCTTTAACATTCGCCTCATATATTTTCTTAACCATCCTTTCCTCATTCATACGTTCCACATGACCAAACCATCACAGCACTCCTTTCTTTATTCTATCTACCACACTACAGCCAGCATTGCATTCACTTCTAATTTGTTCATTCCTCACTCTATCGACCAAAGATTTTCCACACAAGCGTCTTAGTGACCGCATTTCAACCGCATTCAGTCTACTTTCATTCCTCTTTTGCCAATTCCAGGCTTCACTTCCAACCCTTAAAAGAAAGGGAGTCAAAATATGTGAACGCTCGTACAAACATGTGATTTCAGTAGCTCAAAATATACATAGGTTAGGTCGTAACAATTTTAAAATTCAATATAAAAAAAAAACAACAGGTCGTACGATAATAAATGTTTATTTCACAGAAAGATAATAATTGGGAAATAAATCTTGTCACAAAGATAATGTTGTCTAATGTCCAAAATTCATACTGACTGACATACTTTGAATCTATCGTATAGGTAGGTAAGAATCTAAGAAATAAGAATTAGTAATGCCCTTCGGTGACATAGCCACTCAAATTATCACTTTTGGAGAATAGACAGGCCTTTGATATTTATGTTTGAGATTCTTTCTCCCCGCTCGAGAATCTGCGATTATGCTTGCCAACATGCCCGTTCAAACGAAGAATTAAATGTTGTTGAAATTGGTGTTGAATATAATAAAATTCATATTTATTAAATATAAAAAAACTAACCCGTAAAAACCAAGTTTTAAGTATACTCCCTTTCTCATTTACGAGTTGAAACAGGTTTCGCGCCTACCTCACACGTCGGGCTCGAGCCGGGCGACGCTACGAAAGGGAATAATAAAAAATTTCGAAAAATCCAAAATCATACTATAATTATAAAAAATTTTTAAACGAAAAATTGTCAGATAATTTTTATCGTTGCCGCTAATATGCCTGCAAAGTTTCAGCTCGATTGGATCACGGAAAAAGGGTAAAAAATCGATCCAAAGATTTTTCGGCAGACAATTAGACAAGCAGACGCTATGACTTAAAAGAAAGAGAGTAATAAAATAGTACTTAATAATCGGTCAAGTAGCCAAATGCCATATAATGATACAATTATATTAATTATAATTGAAATACGCAGGTTAACGCTCGCAAGCCGGTAATAAATGTATGACCGACGTGCAAAGGGCGAGAATTATTTTTAATATTTGTACAATGATTAGCGTTACTTACGATCAGCGGCATTCTAGCATAGCTTGAATATTAATATTCTACTAACTAACTAAATTGATTTGAACTAAATAGCCCATCAATAATAATTTAAGTTAACTAGTAATTTTGGTATACATTATTGAATTAAATCAATTTCGTTGCCCGTTAATAAAAATTGGCTAGTTATGAATGATTGCGACAGAACAAGTAGAAGTAAGTGGAGGTGATCGATTATAATAAAACGATTTAAAACAGAATAGATGAGAGAATGCAAGAAGATGTTTGGAAATCTAAGATGTCTATGTATGAATTTGTATCATCCTTTCCTGTATGTTAACTTTTATGAAAGTTAAGTCTTCTTCTTCCTTGCACTGTCCCAACTCATTGCCTAGGTAGGCTGTTGGGGTCGGCTCTTCTCGTTCTCAGGCTGTCTTCTTCGGTTCTGGATGTCGCTTTCATCCAGGCCGTTTCTCTGGGATTTTGGAGCAATGAATCATCCAAGATTTTTTTGGTCTTTGGATGACTGTCCATAGACATTGCCTGCTTTACCATGTGGTCTGGTTGTCTCCTCTTACATGCGCGTGTCATCTCAGTAGTCGTTCCTCCGGCTTACTGTTTATGTCCGTGACAACCGGGCTACCACGAATGCATTTTGGCACCTACCCCCAAATTTATTTATTTTTATTAAAAAAGTGCATAATATGCTCTAATATAAACATATTTTAATTTTGTTAACAAACACGGTCACAAAGACTAAAATAAAGAAAACGATGATCAACATAATATATAAAGGAATAAAACAGTATTTTTTTTTTGTAAAATTCATGTTTGTAGTGCAAGCAAAATTAGATAGGAGATCCCAAAAATTACTAAATTCATGCAGAACTTGGAGAAGCTAAATGTAACCAAAAGAAATTGCATGTTGAAAAATGAAAAATGTAACAACAAAAAAGCCCTCCAAACAATTGAAAATCAAATTAAAAATGTCATTTAAAATATAAATTAAAATTAAAATATAATATAAATAAAAATAAAAATAAGTCCTTAGAACATTCTACAAGCTCTACATGTAGAGTTGAGCGGATTATCCCGGAACTTTCGAGACGCGACATTGTCTATAAAAAGAGATCGGCCGGCTACTGCGCACTTAATGTGTGTCAGAGTTGAAAATGGGCTACCGCCATAGACAAAGCGTCAATGAATCCGTGCGGCCGCTAGCAATATTTATATAGCAATAGCAACATCGCGGGTGTGCTCCAGCGACGGTAAATCAATAAAGTTCCTACCGGCAAGCGAGAAGCTTTCTAGTGCGAACCTGAGCGATTTAAGCAAGTCTCTCAGTATACGAGATACAAATTTAGTGAGAATTTAAGAACAGTGCTCCGACTAAACAACTTTATTACAGTAATTAATGAATCGATACTTAATTTCCAGTATTTTAATTTAAACTAAATTAAACTTTGTAATGCACACACGTTAAGTTAAATTTAACACGACTATAGTTTCGAGAGGAGCAGTACCTCTGATCATCAGGAGTAATTTATAACTAACCTAAATACAGAAATTATGAAAATATTTGAGTAGAGTAACGCGTCTCGGAACAGTGGGGGTGATTTTATTGTATTGTCTTCAAAGGGAAGATGCTGAGAAGCGGAGATTTTTGTAAGAATGTGATTTTGTTTATGAGTGTTTTCTCAGAATTCAAGTTCTTTTGGATTTCAATGGTTTCCAAACTATTAATTATCAAAACCTTTATGAGAAACCGAGTGTAGTAGTTTTAGTCTGTGATTATCAAAAGAATGGTTGGTATTAATTATATGCTGGCGAATTCTGAGAAATTGTTTTTCCTCAGGATTTATTTCATTTGCCACCCACAGCCTCGATCCTGGGACAATAATACTAATAAAATTTAAATAAAATATATAATTAAATTAAAATATAAATAAAAATAAACTCGTAAATCAATCTTTAACTTGTCTAAAATTTGCTGAATGATGAATTCATAACGTGGAGAATGTTCTTAGGTTTCCACGGCCACTCAGAATCTTCTAGTTTGGGTCTTCTGGGGTATTATGCCGTGTTAATACGACCTTTCTGGTCGACGTTACGGATTCCATTCTACTTTATTGTCGCATATACTCTCCCGTATATACGGATATATACGGATCCCATTGCAGGGTCCATCATCAGGGCTGAAGTATTATTGGGAGTGTTGGTGTTGTGATTAAATATTGGTTTGCAATACCGTGTCAAAAGCAGCCTGCTTTTGACACGGTATTGCAAACCAATATGATGTTCCGAGGATGGACCCTGCAATGGGATCCGAAACATCGGCCAGAAAGGTCGTAATAATACGGCATAATACCCCAGAAGACCCAAACCAGAAAATTCATAAAGTTAATCCCGAAAGCTTCAAAATATCAAATCAGAGACTCGCAAACACTGATCCTGGGAATGGACTCCCCGTTGGTAAAAATAACATATGCGTTAATATAATTACAGTGGTTTGTTTTACGATTTTTAAAGTGTTACAGCGCTTCAGCCATCGGCCGATAGCGTCTCCCAATCGTGGGAAGGATCGTTCGCTTTCCGAAGAGCCGTGCGTTCAAAGGCTGTTCGCACCGCGAATTTGCGATGGGAATTTGAGGAGTAGCTGTCGTCCGCAGTGAGCGCTGGAGAGATGGCTATTAAGTCATTACCCTGCCGCAGAACAATTGTGCGTGTATTATTTCTTAAATACAGAACACGCAGAACAGTATTATGTCCGTACATGTTATAGTTGAGAAAGTTGATTCAGATTATGCTACCACGATAAGTACTCCTGTCAGACCAAAATCAATCGATTACTGGAATTCGATTATATTCAAAACTTGTAAGACATGCAGACCCATGCTTTTTTGTTCACAACTTTTCATTTTTTTGTAATGGATGTATATGATCACGGACTCGCCGCGCTGGGATCCAAAACACACGGAAACAATAAAGCTTTTATTGAAAATAAAAGTTACAACCTAACTTTATCTCTGTTATGCAATTCGCACTAATTTAGAGTTTGCTAGAAGATATCACTCGCCTCTGATATGCTTTTTTATTTATTTAAAACACATTATAACAGGAAGAAATAAGCTGCCGGTGATAAGAATAAGCTGTCGGTATAAAAAATAAGCCACGGGATCGTGGCGGTGGGCGGCAAATAAAGCACTTGAAATTTATTTAACCACCAAAGTTACTAAACATGAATTTAATTGGAGCACAGTTATTTAATTCACACAATTTTACACTAGTCACTCACCTGAAGAACACTATTCTCGTCTGTCATCGCACTTATGCACTATTGAACTCTTGGTGGTGAATTGATCATAAACATCTAGTTAAATAAATAATATGTTTAACGACAATTTAACATTCTCAAATGCTAAAAATACATAATTATATTAATTTCAAATACTAACAAACTTTGTAAAACCATAACGATTATTTTTAATACGTAAACTTTTATACAAAATTCTAAAATTTCATAGCAGTCTTTAAAAGACATTTAAAAATAAAACCTTATTGTAATTTTATATATCAGTAATAGAGGACTTAAGTTATATCCTTCATTCCTGGGTTTCAATCCATGGGATTGGTTTGCAGCAAAGCACATCTCTTTCTCCATTCCACTCGGTCTCCGGCGATCCTCTTCAGCTCTGTGTAGGAGGCACAATTCATATCTTGGCACACTTGCTCAAGATATTCACGGCGAGGGCGCCCTCTGGCAATCTTTTCCTCTACCATTCCCTCCAGTATATATGTATTAAAAAAATCAATTTAATTTCCTCAATATTTAATCTAATATAATGAAAAACTTACCATCTAATATATTTTCGATTTCAATGTCTAGCTATCAATTTCAACCGCATAAACCCATCACTAATGAGGCTTTGCCGCCACCCGATAATTGATTTCTTTACATATTTTAATTTATGGAACAGTTATTGTACGTCTATTCTGACGAAAGTGCTATCAAACCGCTTGGCGTTAAAAATAATCAGTGTGGATTATTAAATTCTCAAGTAGTTAATTTTTTAAAATTAATAATAATGTCCAACCACAATTTTAATGCCATAAACATCAATCATCATAAGTTATCAACTGTCGTCATTGTGGGAAATAAATGTCTTCATGACGTATAACTACGTCAATTTAATAAATTTACCCGGAAAGTCCTACATCTTGGCTAATTTGACTGAATATCGTGAAGCCTAGGGCTCGCTAAGGAGACAGTAATGTCCGTGAACGTTTTGCAAGTACATACCTCCCGAGCCGATAGCGTGAACGCGTGCATTTTTCATCTCTCAATTATAATTCTCATGCACATTGAACGGTTCATCAATTCTTCACACCTTCGCGTACTAAAAAAATATCACGAACTCGACTGTGGAGCCCGCCTCGAGTGAGACGTTCGACGTTCACGCTTCTCTTGTTAATTTTTTTCTCGAGACAGAAGCCGCCGAGTCTGCGCTATGAGAAAATTAACTCATTTTGCCGGGCTCGTTCATGATCGGTGATCGGTCAGCATGTTGAGCGACCTCAATGGCGCTCAGCAAGTTTTAAACAATTTAATTTATTATGTGATCAAAGTTATTGATTAACACGGTTCCCTTAGCTAATAGCAAAACTTCAGGGTGTCTTTTTCATTCAATTTTAAATAAAAAATAATCATTACGTATTCAACAGTCAAGGAAAAATGCGACATCCAGTTTGGCATTTTTTTTTCAATATTTCAGTTTTCAATATTTTCTTTTATAAAACGTTAGATTTACAGTTAAGTCACATTAAAATTCATTCAATTTGACATTAGTCAAGTAGAATGATTAAAACTTGCAGAAAGTTGAATCAGATTTTTTTTGCCATGTTTTAATTTTTTCTTCTTTGCACCTTCAAATTCACCTGATTTATCATTTAATTACTTATTTTATAAAATAAAGTCCATAAAAATTGTCTATTTACCTACGCCATCATTTCTTAAATCAAAATTTGAAATAAATTAAATGAAGGTCTTTATTAAGGTTGTTCTACGAATTAAAGAGAATCCGCTCAATTGCTGGGAGAAAAATAAAATTCATGAACGCGATCAGAAATTATTACTATATAAGCTTGCATTATGCATTGATCAAAATTCTCTTATGACGAAAGTTGTGTAAAAAAACAAAAAATTGTACGATGTTAACTAATGAAAATTGATGTAAGCTAATTTTATCGCCAATTAGGTGAGCGTGAAATATTTTCATACATTTATTCCTACATTTATTCCCGCGCAGTCATTTTCGCTGCTCGTTTTTAATATTTAAATTTTTATTTAATTTTTTCAATAAATTGTTCCTTCGATCGCTTCAAAGGAAAAAAACTGACTGCACGGGCATCGCGACTGTCAAATAAATATTTCATTTATTGATTTTTTAAGTTTGCGTGGCCTCAAAGTCGGTATATTGTGTATTTTATATTTTTTACCAATTGGTGAAACCAAACTACTGGTCCGAACTTAATACAGGGTCAAAAATATTAAATATTTTTATGTTCTCAGAGCTTTACGAATAAAAAGAAAGGTATTTTCTTCTTTCAATATTTACAATCCGCATTGTTATTGGTAATTATTTACTTCCTATCGTAAAGAAAGTTATTTATTTTTGTTAAGTTATTTAACTATTGATTTATTGTATAATAAATCATTAGATGGGAGAGTTCGATGCGTTGCAGGAAACCCGTTTGACAAACGCTGTCCTAAGACCAGGATTAGCAAATATTTTTTGCAATGATTTTTATATTCTAAAATGTAGGCTAAAAAACGTGAAAATATAATCGAATCTTTCTTTTACCTAGAAATAAGACATTTATGAAGTTCTGCGTGATATTCATCGATGTACGTTGTTATCTTTGACATCTGTCACAAATACGGTAAATTGTATTCATAAAGTTGCCTCTATTCCTAATAAAATAAGAGAAGGCCGACTTTGATAATGTCGACATATATTGCGAAGGGAGGAAAATAAGATGATTCTTGAAACTATGATTATGGAGACCGGGAAAATCAACAGAACCATGGATTTCTTCAGTACTCGAGATGAAAGATTTGAATGATTGAAAAAACCAGTGAATATCATATTTCCCGCTACTTCGAAATTTTTAAGGTAAAAAGCTGCAAGGTTTTGCCCTCTTAGACTGTTATTTACTACGGGTTTGTTAAATGTACCAATAATACTTTGAATTTTATATTTAGTTTTGTGTATCCCACTCGCATCCTCTATTAAACGATATTGAATAGAGTACAGATTAATCATAAAAGAAAATTATGATTAAACTTTGTTAAATTGTTTCCAAAACATAGAAAAAATTTATCAACTCAAAGGAACAACTATATTTAGTTTACATTACAGAATTTATAGCAAAAATGCTGCATTGTATCCATTGATAACTTAGGTGTACTTAAAGTACATAAACCGTAGATCTTAAGACAATTTGTCGTATAAAAACTCATCTTCTGTCAGCTGTCAGTGTGTAAGAAAATTAGTTAACTAAAATTATTGGTACAATTAAAAAGGTAGAAGGTAATTCGCGAAGGGTCCCGAAATTTTGACTGCCTGGAGGCTTTCTCAGGGTTTGATTCGGCACAGGAAATTATGATAAAAGGGAAGTTACCGTTCGTTGCCTTCGACAGAACCTTTGCTTTGCGGCGTGTTAACTTGACAGACATTGATGGTTTTTGCGTGCGTCAATGAGATTGGTGGCGACTGAAGAAATTACTGAACACCATACCTAATGGGCATCATTACCTGCGTGCACGTGCCCATTGGATGGGAAAACGCCTTTGGAAAATACACCAAATAGGATAAACAAAAGAGTAGTTAGTATTCAACATAATTTACGATTTAATGATGCTATAAGATACGTGACGGATGCTGTCAATGAGCGGGATATTAATGATCAATTTTTTTTATTCATATTGCGATGAAAATGATTCGTTACGTCGTTTAAATGATTAAATAGGATTTTAATAGATTATTCCGCTTCGTCACATGTCCATAATTTGAGAAATTATAATACTTTAAGTGGCTGTTAGTAGCTAGTAATAGTAATAAGTTTATTACCGTGAAATATTTGATTCGTTTTCAAGGTTGTTAAAAGCATTACAAATTAAACATGTAAATACGATACATTAAGTAAAACATTTTAGCAAAAAGTATTGCCATACCTATGTGTTGTTACAAAATATCGATGAAAAAAAAGACTTAAAAAAATATTAGGTAGGTAGGTGTACATATATTTTAAACATTCAGATTCGAAATAGGAAGATAAAATATTAACATAACGTGATACAAAAAAGCATCAAATTTACTAACTAACAAACCACCATGCCACTTCCCTGCAGGGATAGCCAGAGAAGATACAACGCCACACTTTTCTATCCTAGAACACCACTTTTGCTTAGACCACATTCTTACATTTTCTTATGGAAGCTCCTCGATTACTGAAGCTTTTAACAGGGCCATCCTCCAATTTTTGGTTTACCTGATCATGCCAGGTATTATGCGGACGCCCTCTATCCTGTTGCCGTCAACACTCGCTTCAAATGCTTTCTTTACCAACCTCTCCTCGCTCATACGTTCCACATGACCAAATCATCGCAGCGATCCTTTTATTATTGTATCCACTACGCTACCTATAGCAAATATTAAAACTGTTAATATTCAAATTTGTAAGTGAAAATATTTTTTCAAAATTTTATGTATGCAGGAAACAAATTATCTTGGCAAATTTCATCTTTCGAAGGGTTCCAAGACACAAGTGCGCACAATCAGCTCATTACTCTGCTGACATGACTTTATTTCAAATAACTTAACCTCATCATCATCATCATTCTTGGCACTACAACCCTTGGTGGGTCTTGGCCTCCTCAAGAATTTTCCTCCACTCATCTCGGTCTAGTGCCAGCTCTCTCCAGTTTCGAAGCTCTAAGGCAGAGATATCTTTAAGGACGTTGTCACTCCATCTTAATTTTGGCCTTAAATAACTTAACCTATTGTTGTTATTTAACGTTTAACAGGGTGTCTCATAACTAGTAGCAACAACTTTACAGGTGGATTCCTGTATTGATAATGAGTCGAACATGTTCAGGCAACCATGAATAGTTATGGAGATAAGCGAAATCACAGTTCGCACTTTCTTTTTAATATTACTGACCTTTTTCTGTGAAGAGTTGAAGGATCATAATAGTAATTTATATCGAATGTGAAAAATTCACTTTCTTCAATAAAACTCAAATGAAATTATAAAAGCCTCGTAAAAAATCTATTTTAATTTTTTTATCATTTCATTCAATTTGTATTTTAATACAGAAATGATAAATCAACTTTTTACAAAAAAAAAAATTAAAAAAATATTGGAAAAAATGCAGACTTTGAAACATAACGAAACATGAACAGAATCATAACTATTATGTCATGATTATATTTTAGACACATTATCAAGGCAGAAGTTATATCCACTTATGAAGTTTTTGTTACTAATTATGAGATACCCTGTATAAGCAAGCTGTCCTGCGGTACCATATGCAGGGTCGTGTGCGTAATTGTCATATGTGCAGTTATAATATTATATAATAATAATTATAAGTGAAATTATTTATAAAATAATAGGATCTTGATGGATAAGAAAATGTTTAAGCGCTTGTTCAGACACAGCGGGAACCGTTCAGTTTCAGAATCGCGTTTCAAAACACGCGATTTGTGTCATCTGTTCACATAGCCGCGGTTAATAAGCGATTTGTGCGCGCGAAAATAAACGTCAGTTTGACAGCTCCGGTGCCGTTCTCCATCTTTGAATATCAGAGATATATTCGCTCATTACTTTGTGAACGACGGCCGTGTTCCATGGCAAGACACCTAAATATCATTCTGTCAGTTCATTTTTGGTGAATAAATACCTACTTTTCTAAAATACTCTTTTTATCCACCATTTCCAAATATCTCCACCAACTCCAGCCAAGCTTGGTTCTTGGCATATTTGAGTAATCCTCACACTGAAGATCCCATATTACAGGTCTTTTCTCCACTTCATCAATAAAAAGTTCAGTGTCAAAGCGATCCATAACCATAGAAAAGAGAATATAATCCACGCGTGCTCCTGTTTTGACATGGAACCGTGCGGTGCCCGCAACGCGACTGAACGCTCTCGTAAGGCCCCATAGTAATAGGATCGTGCGGGCGCCGCGCGGGTCTATTTTCTAGCGGTTGGGTTACGGGCACCGCAGCTGTTGACTAACCGCACGGTTGTGTCTGAACGATCGCATACAAACCTAGGTAAATGAGACCCGCACGGATCTCATGCGATTCTGAAACGGCACGGTTCCCGCTGTGTCTGAACAAGCGCTAATACTTCGCACATTAATGAGAGACTGATACTCTGAAACTCGAGGATTAAAATATAAAATATAATTTAATAATTTAACTTAAGTAGAGAAAAAATAATTTATGTTTTCCATCCATTTTTATGATCATCGTGAATACAAATTCTGGATATAACCAAATTTGTGTACCTAGAAAAACGAATGGAACCTAGATCAAACGATAAATAGAGCAAGGTTCCCACAATTTTCAATAGATAAAATTGTTTGATATCTTGCCTTAACATCTATCATTTTACACTGGCAATGTTGAATAACCACGGTCATTGTTAATTTGCGATTTATTTCACGCTGTAAAACTGTAAAGCATAATTTTAAAATATTGCTTGTCAAACTTTACACAGATCTTTAATATTATGTTTCAGTTTTATTTTAACAGCAATATTTCTACACGTTTTCCCACGTTCGTGTTATCTATTGCGAAGATCTTGTATAATGTTATTTTATTGAATTATGACTCGTCTTTAATTTACGCATGTTTATATATTATTTTTAATTGGATTTTATAAAATTTTTTGGATTTTGGAATGAATGGAAATTGATGGAATTGGAAAACAACGCGTTTCTCGATGCGTTTTAAGCGCAATCATAATATAGATGATGCACTCTTTACTATGTGTCCTCATAACGTAATGTATATTTTTATTTTATTTTTATTAAATAAAGAGCGAGAGTAAATCTGTTTCTATCTTGGTCAAAAGAATAAAGCGAGGTTCGCTAAGAGTTGGGCTTGTGAACATATGTATTAGAAAAGGGTTATGTTGTTGAAGATAACAGACACAGATGTCCGTGAAATACATTACACAATCAGATTTACCTTTGAGGATGGCCCTGTTAGAAGCTTCAAGAATTGACAAGAAGATGTACAATGACCGTTTTTTAAGCAAAAGTTCCTACATCATACTCATTCGCCGCCAGGTTGGCATTTTTTAATGCTGAAGGCAACTGTGCAACCCAGCGTTAAGGCAGAGCTAAGTAGAGCTAGGCCCTAAAATTTACCCCCGTTGTCCGACAGTACACTTCTTTATTTCTTAAAAATATAAACATAGACCACATACATATTTGAATAGAGTAGGCGTAAAACAATTATTGTAAAATAATGTATAAACTCAAAATATATAGGATACAAAGGATACACAGGATTCACAGGATTATAAGTTTTTTTTTTCTTTTTTTCTCAAATGTTACGGCCTGTTGCTCCCAAGAACATGTATACAGTGGAATTGTAGAACAGAAGAATGAGGGATTTTATAAAAATTAATATTTTATAGACTTAGATATTAAATTACACGTAATGGGTCATAAATCAAATCAAATCAAAGACCAAAAATTGAAATAATTTTTTAAATTATTATTATGATATTTCTTTAACATAGCTAGAATTATTTAATCTTATAGAAGAAGCTATAAGCATTAATTATGAAAATAAGAATGGGGCTCACATACTTACAAGAGAAAAATAAAACAAATCAAGTTATTTATTTACTTAAGTGCATTTTGGCGGACATGTATTGTATTATTATTTAAAATATATAAATTGCGTTGTCATTTTACAATATGTACTTTATAAGTAATGTATAATAATAAAATTATATTCCTACTAAGGAGGAGAATTATTCGAAGAAATATTCTCTCTTATATTTTGAGACGGATCTCGAAAATTTGATTATTTATCTGCAAACCAAAATTTTCTATGATATTATTATGAAAACTGTGCGTAGATTGATCTTTGAGTTAATCTCGAGGGAAAAGTCTCTGTGGACGGCAGGTTGTATAATTCTTCCACGGTGCAAGTTTGACAACATTCCAATGGCACGTGGTTTCCTTAAGTTATTACGCAATAAAAATTAATTTGAAAAAAAAAAACCGGTTCTTGTTTGTGCGATTTGAAAGGTATTTTCGGATGCGTGTAACGGCGAAAGCCGAAAAAATATCGAACGTATTTTTATGATCGGGACAATTTGAAATAAGTTACTGCATTTCGGTATCGACCAAAACATGGGTGGCTTTCGTGACGAAAATGTTTGAGGAAAAAATGCCAAATAAATACGTCATAATCTTTACCATGGTGACTACATATTTTATTCAGTAGGTACCTACTCACAGACGTCAAAAGTTAACATTTGAAATTCACACATTAGCATATTTAAATATGTGTTATCACATTCTGGTAGGAGGGTAAAGAAATTTTAAATTTAGTATCTGCCTAAAATAAAAATTAATAAAAAACATTACATAATAAATGTTAAAGTTTACAAAGTTTAATAGAAAAAATGTATGATTATCATTTTGCGTATATGTTCCGTGGTCGGCAATTTTTAAGTGCAAAGCGAACTAAATATCAAATATTAAGTTGGACAAATATATATTGTGAAAAAAAATTGTTTCAAAGCTTGGTATACGAGAAAATACCATCACAACAGTGCAGTTATACAGGGTGTAACAGAACTAGTCCACAATACTTTACAGGTAGATTCCTGCCTTGATTGTGAGTCGAAAATGTTCAAGCAACCATGACCTACAATGGTTAAGGAGATACGCCATGTCAAATTTTGCATTTTTTTTTCCAATATTTCTGACTTATTTTTTGCAAAACGTTGGACTATCATAACAGTAACCTTTATTTAAGATGAAAAGTTTATTACCTTTAACACAAGTCAAATAAAATATTAAAAACCTGCCAATTCCAATTGGAATTTTTTCAGGGTTTTTATTATTTTATGTAACTTTTATTGAAAAAAAAAAATTTTTCGTTATCGATATAAGTAACTGTAATGATACTACAAAGTTTTGTAAAAAATAAATAAAACTTTGAAATTGCATAACTCCATAACTATTGATATGGGTCATGGTTGCTTGAACATTTTCGAGTCATAATCAAGACAAGAATCTACCTGTAAATTATTGTGTACTAGTAAACTAAGTAAAGTATATTATTTTGTCAGTGCTTTATATAAGAAAAATGGTCTCCTCACCATAATATTTGATGATAATATCTCAAATTATTTATAGAACGGAGACATTGTATACAGGACTGTCATTATAGATAATAAAATATAGAATTATTGATGTCTGTGACCCAGTGAAATGACTTACAAACCCTCTCAAAAGCCTCCCAGAATAATTGCATACAACCAAAGGCAATCACGCCCTGCCTATCTGCCGGGATATCGCGGAAGCTGCTAGGCATATATAATTTTATTCCGATATTAATCTCCTGAACAGAGATCTCTTCACAATAGAGCTGATGTCCCATTGATCTGAAAAGTAAACAGAGCGATGGTGAATGAATGTCATTTTAGTTACAAGTTACAATATGATAACCGCAGCTTAATATATAGGCAAATTAAAATGCTACGACATAGATTTACTATCGACATTAAAATACAGTGGAGAGTGGTAAACACAAAACCATAGAGATCGAAATATTTGCTCATATTTAGTGAATTTCGTGATAAAAGAAATTAAAAAAAATACCTACTTGACATTTTATTAGAAGACTTCAAAAATTCTATCCCGCGGAAGTGTTATTGCTTGACCACAATAACTTGGCTTGCGGCGACTTTGGAACTAAAACCTCCCCGCCCGCACCCGGCGGTAACCCCTCGCCCTGTCATTCAGTACAATTTTGTATTTGCTCGGGAGCTGTGACATCTTGATTATCAATACACACTGAATTATTATGTCCAAAATATCCTAAACAGTCCGAGATGGTGCAAGAACAATTGCCAATGAAGTATTAAAGTTTTGCGAAGCTGAAAAAGCAAATAATGGACCGATATTACCGTCTGACAGTTTGACAGATAGAACGGCCGCCATTACGGCTTGGTTTCTTTAGTGCTGCCCGACCAAATTTCTATTAAAGGCTATGATACCGGTCACCGGACATTCTGTACATTATGTATTGTGTAATAAATTTACACCCTGGCAACTTGTGTTACGCGACAGGGACGCCCTCCCTCGCACGCCAATTTATAGTGGTCGCATTCTAATAATGCAGATTTGACTTGGTTTGATTTGATTTGGGGCACTTAGCTGGATATGTAAAAATGCTTCATAGACGTTCCATTTATTAAATAAATTAATCAAGTGAGTGTTTTGTATCCAATCAAGGTAGGTATTTTTTCCACGTGTTTAATTATAATTTAATTCGATACATATGCTTACCAAGTGTTCCGCGTAAATTTAAGAAAATGAACAAAATAGGTTTTGATTTAGAATGATATGTAGAAAAATTTGTGTATCCAATAAATATTTGGTAATTTTCGGGACACGAACCCGGAATTTTCTCTTTCAGGAAGAATATGTTACGATTACGCCACAATAAATAGTCATAGCACTATAAAGACTGCTTAGTATCCATTTGGTGTAAACTCTAATTTTTTACAATTTTTGGGAATTTAAGAAAAATACTAAATCATTAGAAATATCTAGATTAAAAAACTAAATACAGAAACATACAAGAGTCATTAAATTTTTTACCTAGAACAGAAATTCTTTGAACGCATTGATATAAAAAATGAAAATTTTGATAATATTTATTTATATTTTTTATTTAATAGATAATACATATGATTTCTTTTATAACAATGATAACTAGCAAATATTTACATCAAATTATTATTATATGTTAATACCTCATCAAAAAGAATGAAATGTTTCTGTAAATAAATGTCACCAAACACTGTGTGGTGAGGGATAATCACTTACAATCATATTGGTAGTGTAATCTAATTTAACAAACAATGAGAATTAGGTAATATATTATTTATCTAATATATTGAAATTTTTTCGAGTATGCAATCAAAAAGTATATTCTACAATAAATGAGATTCCATTCGGGTTCACCGGGGGAATATGAACAAAAAACACAACAGCCAAACGTCCACCATTATATAAGGTATATTGAACAGATCAATTAATTTTATAGGTATCTTCATCGATTCGAAGGAAGTACTCGACAGTATCTCCCAAGACAACTCGTACCGGAACCAAAAGAAAACGGGATTGACCACACAGCCCTGAATGGGTAAAATGCCACTCAATGAACAGACCTCAAATGAATCTCTAAGTCCCCAAGGTACGGTCCCCAGACCTCTACTATTTCTCACTCACGTAAACGACATATTTCAACAAAAAATCAACGGTGTACTAGCATCCTATGCAGATAAATGATATTTATTTGTAAATTTGCGATAAATTTGCGTGAAAAGTCAATACATTTTACACTGCAATTTTATAGTTTAGCGTGTTTTCATTAAGAAAAATAAAAAATATGATTTTTCCGTTATTATTAACGAGATTTCACCTAGTATAGGTACACAGGTATAAAAGCTACAAAGCGTTTAGGTAAGCTTAGAATAATGGATGCTTATTTAAAAACTTAAAAAAATACCGCCCGACGCAAAAACCTGTCCTATCTCTATATTCAAGAGTGGAGCACATGCGAAAAAACATTTCTAGTTATTTTATAAGATCAAATTTTAGATTGCTTGTTTTAATAGAGTGTACGCATACATGTTCTGAAAGAACACTTTATTTTAGATGTGTTTTTTTCTCTTTAAATTATTGACGCTTTCACTTAGTTAATAAAACAATTCTGGTAGTGAACAGTAAAATGTTGTAAATAATTAATCTATTGTTGTGCAGTTTATAAAAGAATTTTATGTTATACAGTAGGAACCAAATTTGCTTAAGCACGCGTGCAATACTTGAGAATGGTAATCCGCCCTCAAGTCGGTATACCATTTTATGTTCATGTAGATCGCCATATTAATTGTGTGAAGCGTTGTATGAGGATATGGAGGAATTAATGGCGGACCTTGATAATGAGATAAATTGGCATTTTAATAGAAATGCGCATATACCCGTTTACACAGAATTCACAAATGTCGATAGACTTATACATGCTGAAATTGTGTGGAAAAATTAATAACTCGGAGTTTGAAGCAAATGCTACTGTCAGATGCGGGTGCCAAAAGCGTGCGAAGCCTGGGCGATAATAAAGATAACTAGAAAAACGTAGACAAATGCCTGTGTATGAATACTAATAAAATATTTTTTCTTCAATAAATGCACAATGATTTTGTGGTGACTTTTTTTTTTTTTTTAAATAGAGATGCGAACACGGAATACGTGTCACATCAATATTCTTACTATTTTCAAATTAAGCTAAACGCTTGTGCTATGAAAACCCGCGACCTTTGGATCACGAGGCGAGAGTCCTAACCACAAGACCAACAAGCTACTCGCATTATTAATATAATTAATAAAAATATACTTTCAATACACCACTAATTTGTTGAAAATACCAATGTGTTTCTGGGCCAATGGTTGCTTCTCCAGGATACAATGTAAACTAAAAACTAAAAATCGAATATAAAGGTGAGAACATTTGCAGTTCTCGAAACTAGTAGTTTATAATTAAATACAAAATACAAAAGTGGTCTTAAACAAGTATTTTATTTATGTATAATATATAAATCAACGTGTACTTCCACAAAGTTAATGGCAAATTAATAAATAATATACCTAGGCATTAACAAAATAAAATAAAAATTAATACATGGGAGAAGAGTAAATAATTAAGCAAACATATGAAAACAAATTTAAAAGGTAACTAACTCATTGCAAAAATGACTTTGTTGTTATAATTATTAGCATTTTTATATTTTTTAGCATTATTAGCATTATAGTTATAATTATTAGCATTTTTTATATTAATAGGGATTTACAAATTTTACACACAAATAATAAAGTACTTATAAATTTTTCGAAGAACAGTTGTTTACACTTTGTGGTGACATTAATTTAATTAAATAAAATCAATTTTACTTTGTTTTCACCGCTCATCTTCAGGATAATAGTATACTAGTTATAGTTTAAAAAGTTGTAATTTAGTATACAAGTTAACTTTTACATGAGAACATCTTTCTCTAAACATGTTGATATTTTATCTACAAAAGTGGTAATTTTGATTTTATTTAATAAAACTATTACAGTTAATAATAATAATAATAATAATAATAATAATAATAATTGGATAATTTGTATAGCGCCGTTTTCGCGAAATACTCACCTCAAGGGCGCTTTACACAGAGAAATTATTATCTTACAAGACAACTTACTGCTAGAAAAGAAAAAACTTATTTACTATTACTTATTCACTAGGTGGCATACAAGAAGTGGAATTAAAATTGAGTACTATAATAGTTTGTGAGTCCCTGAAAGAATTATGTGTTTTCGCGGAGTGCACAATATGAGTGGAAAACATTAGCTAGCGTTGTTGTGGTTAGATTTTATAGGTTTTTTGGATAATTTAGAAATTTTGCATATAAGATAAGTTGCATTAAGTAAATTAAATATTATATAAAGATCTGAATGAGATGAAGAAGGATACCAGTGCAAATTAAATCTATAAATGTCATATTTATCAAATGGCACTTTATCTCAATTAACCCACATACTAAATGGTATGGAAGCAAACACTTGTACTTGGTGATTTTGATCGAAAAGCGTTTGCTTCGTCATTGTATTTAAATATAGGTACTACTTTTACTTAGCACTTAAAATGAACACGAATAAGATTAATTCGCTGTGATCTGTTTCACTTTCTTTATTATTTCTTATGCATGCACCTTTGGCGGTTGATTTTTTTTCTAATCTGTAGCAGACTGGAAAGATAGACGATAACGTGATTTGAGGTATTCACGTCGTGCATGACAGGTGCTGCTCGATCGGGAGACGAAAGCACATTCGCATTTTTGTACATTTCACGTTTAAGGTCAATCCATCAGCTATCGAGTTTGGTTTGAAACTGGTTTAAGACGACTGTCCAGTGAAAGTAACGATTTAAATGTGAAATTATGTGACAGCTAATTTTACATCGATACTTATGTAACAACATGTCCACGCGTAATCTCGACTTAAAATAATCAGACTACAACCTTCACTGATGAAATTATGAATGTTAATTTTTTTGGTGAATTGTGAACTGGTTAGAATGTCTTTCCGCGAGTCTTGATTGAAGGGAACGCACGGATTATCGATATCACAAAAAATGCACAAATTTGAAATGCATAAAAACATGTAGAGTCTACATCTACGATATATACATCGTTTGATAGAACAAACGAAGGTTAGAAGCGGATATCATGACCTGCAATGGATACTGAATACAATTATTCATATTTTCACGGGTCCGTGGAGGTGGAATAAACAAAACTTCGTCATGATCGTAGAGCAATGACGGATGTGCAAAAAATTCCATATTGACTTTTTTGGATCGTTAAAAAGTGAAAAAAAGAAGCCATGTAATGGTATTTAATAGTGTATTTTTTCTCATTAATTTAACCGTCCTTATACGAAGTCGGTATAACGATGGTTCTGATTTGCGATCGTAGAACAATGCAGCATGTGTAAAAACGTCGTTGTACTGCGCTGACTATATTTGAGGTTTGAAAGGTATCAGATTTAAATATGTAACCCAAGTTTCAAAGGATAATCTTTTGTAGTTATCGAGCTATGACATAAAGTGTCTTTATGTAAATAAAACTTCAAACTGATCTCCTGCAAACTTGAGAAAAATCACATGCGTCGTTGTTCTACGATTATGACGACTTATGTAACATGAAATTACATTAAGTTTTGTTTATTCACCAGTTACAGAAACTAATAGGTGTGATGACAGTATTAAAGAATTAAAGAATAAGTGATTTTAGAGAAGAAAATGTTTTGAAAGCATTCTAAAAAATGATCCAGTTTTAATATACCTACACATTGAGATTAATAAGATTTCGAATAAAATAAAAGTATGAAATTGTGCAATCCGCCATTTTAACTAAAACACACGTCAGAGCGAAGGGCGTCACGCTTCAGTACCCATCACCGTGTCTTTGAAGCGTTGCCATAGATACAATGCAATGTTTACTGAGGCTTGACGTCACGTAGACGAAATTTTTGATCGAAATTAAAAATAAGTAGATGAAAATGCAATATTTGCGTAAAAACTTAGTTTATCACTGAAATAATCTCATTTTCGGTACCTAATATTAGATGTGTACCTACAATATGGAATGTTATTTCGAAATCTGTCATCATGCCTATTTAATTGGAGCACTGTTCATTTTACAATTTCGCACTAATTGTCTATAATCACTCGTCTATCTAACACTTTAAACTCGTCTTTCCAGAGTATTCGTACCGAGTCTGTTGAACACTATTCACGATTGAACCGGTAGGTACTCTCTTAAATTATTATCGCTTGATCACTTCTTGAATCTTCGATTATGCACCATTCTCGTGATCTCGTGACGATTTAATAACTCAATTGCTTGGTGAACGAAGAAAGCATGTTGGCCTTTAGTTAGAGTAACACGCACGTGAAGAGTATTTTGTGAATGTATTGGTGTGCAAATAATACTATGGTTGTGGTGTGTACTCATATTTACATGCTAGTGTAATGGTTGTCCTGACGAAGGGACGGGTTACGTCTCGAAACCGGTTGACGATAAAATAATTTTTAGTGGTAATATACTAACATAAATAATATTTTGTTAAAATATTTTTAAAACCAAATTAATTAAGAATATTCTTAGATTTTCACGGTCACTCAGAATCTTCAGGTTTGTGTTTTCTGGGGTATTACCTATGCCATGTTGTTACGACCTTTCGGGCCGACATTTCGGATCCCATTGCAGGGTCCATCATCAGGTCCATTGCAGGGTCCATCATCACCATACCATCACGGAATTGCAAGCCGATACTTAATCACAACACCGACACTCACAACAACACATCAGCCCTGATGATGGACCCTGCAATGGGATCCGAAACGTCGGCCCGAAAGGTCGTAACATCATAGCATAATACCCCAGAAAACACAAACCTGAAGATCCAAATTTATTAATTAATTATTTAATTAATTAATCAAATCAATTAATTTATAAATTAGGAGGATATCCATGATTCGAATCCCGATAGCATCCAAATATTTTTTCGTGGATTTGATTTTTATGTCTTTCTAATTGATTAATTAATTAATTTGGTTTTAAATTTCACAGAACTTTGTTCTGAAAAAATTGCAACTTCACAATAAGAATGTGATTCGACAGTGTACGAAGGACCGTCGATATATGCTTATGTAAATGTCATGCTTCAATGTTCTCACTGCACGTCCGTGAGTCTTAAATCGGCCGCTACCGGTTAGTATACAATTTATGCTTTCTTGCGAAGAAATCTAATTCCTTGACAAGAAGCGACTGTCTTCGTTTTTTTTTTAAAGAGAGTTAGGTGTCAATTTACCGCTGCGTCCGTCTGCGGTCTGGTCCAGTTAACACAAAAAACCTTGGTCACTTATTCTGATGATGCTTTTTGCGTGCATTTCTCTCTGTGTCAACATCCCAGTGAATGTAGATCAAGTGTCGAGATGAAAAACGCGATGTACATTTCAGACACATGCTTCATAGAGTACGCTTTTACTGTGCGAAAGAATTATTCATAAAATCGGTTCAGTAAGTGAAATAAAAATTATTAATTTTAATTAATTTAAAACTTTGTGTAAACCACTTACTTGGAGTAACTTTAAGTCTATCTGTTTCAAACTAACTAACTAACTAACCAACCATCACGCCGTTTCCCCACAGGTGTAGGCAGAGAGGATTGAACGCCACACTCTTCTATCCTGGCACACCACTTTTGCTTCGACCACATTCATACATCTTCTCATACAAGTTCTACGGTTGTTGCGGCTTTTAACGGGGCCATCCTCAAACACTTGTTGAATCTGGTCACGCCAGGTCTTTCGCGGACGCCCTTTATTCCTGTTGCCTTCAACACTCGCCTCTATATCTGTTTCCAAATTTATCAAATAGTATTATGTACCTACTAAGCTGTAACCCATCAAAAATAATAGTTCTTTTACATGTCGGTAAAGAACTACTTATTTACTTACTTAACATCACGCCGTTTCCCCGTGGAGGTAGGCAGAGAGGATAGAGCGCCACACTCTTCTGTCCTGACATAGAATTCTCGCCTCATCCATATTCATACATCTTCGCATGCAAGCTCGCCGGTTATTGAGGCTTCTAACGGGACCATCTTCCAGTATCTGGTTAATTTGGTTTTTTCCTCATTCATTCTCTCATCATGCCCGAACAATTTTTTTTAATTCTATTAATTATGCTAAGATCGGTTTTACATTCATTCCTAATATCTTAATTCTTTACTCTATCATAAATGGATTTGCCACACATACGTCTAAGGGATCCCATCTCCAATGCATGCAATCTATATTCGTTCCTCTTCTGCCAGCTCCAGGCTTTTCTTCCATTCATCAGTGTTGGTACCAGAATTTCATTATGTACCGGTAAAGATAAAAAGAAAAAAGATTAAAAATCAGAGAAGAAAAAAGGAAGTAACGGACAGACAGACAGTGAAATTATTATTATTGGCATATTTCTTGGTGTTATTAGAAGTAAGGTAATAAAGTACTGGTGATTGTTCTCCTGTTCCTGTACAGAAGTTTTAACTTTGGTGGGGCAGAAACAAGAGAAAAATGCAACTATCTCAATAATATGCAATATATTTGTAAAACATATAGTTGAAAGATTAACATAAAAAAATGCCCAAAGTCTCGGTTGACTAAATTGTTGGGGCGTTGAATGTTATGGCTAAGATTAGTGGTGGACTGCAGATAGTTGCAGAGTCATGGGGAGGCTTTCTTCCTGTAGTGGTTCTACAATGACTGAAGATGATGATGATGTACTAACTCTGCAATAAGATATTAGCTCAAACTTAGTACGTATATTCAGAATGACACTTTGCACAGAATTGGTCTTATTATGGCGCTCGGTAAATGATATTTCAAGTTAAATTTATTGAGTTAAGTTGACTGTATTTGATTGAGTGGACCTGCATTAATCTTTGCTAAGTTGCCTTATATAATTAACCCACTTGTTTATCTGACTATTTACAAACTAAGTAAATAAATTAAGACAGATTTTTAATATTACAAAAACAAAATACAATAATTAGATAAACTGGACCCCCCCTTCCTTCTCATAACTTAAATATTTGACACTTAATAGTATTTCGAACATACAGATCACCAAAATAAATTAGATATGATATTTCGGATATTTCCTGGTTCAACGTTTGACTTGTTTAAAAAAATTACTATGAGCTTGTAAATTTTCAAAAAATTATGAAGAGGTCAAACTAAAACTCTTCAAAATTATATCTTAGTAAATAAATAGAGCTTTATTAAAAAAATTGTGTTTTTACTTGGAGAGAATCGATTTGAACGAAATTTAAAAAAAAAATAAAGAAACAATGTCGTTTTGTTTAGTAAGAAAAATACTTTAAGTTGATTATAAATGTGTATTAAATATATTTGAGGGGGAACATACTTCCACTGTGCTCCAGTCCCCTGGCCTAAAGAAAGGGTTTAGTCCAACTTCATATAATTTTATACTCTGTGTTCGAACGTGAAATAAATGCTTTTCAAAGGCCAAATTCACAATATTCAGGTATTAAATTTAATATTCG
The DNA here is from genome assembly GCA_016648135.1 of Agrypnia vestita. Taxonomy (NCBI): domain Eukaryota; kingdom Metazoa; phylum Arthropoda; class Insecta; order Trichoptera; family Phryganeidae; genus Agrypnia; species Agrypnia vestita. Next base: position 33,669 of record JADDOH010024826.1, read on the forward strand.
TCGTTGACCTTGAAACCCATACGCTGTGCACTTGTATGGTAATTTCAATTTTTTGTTCGTTCTCCTCAATTGTTATTTTGTAGCAAGTTTTTGTTTTTAACAGTGTGTTTCTATCTCTATCTCTTCAATAAAAAATTGTTTGCTTGAACATGTTCATCTATTATTTTTTTAAAATTACGATTTCACTTATTAACGACATGTTGATAGGCTGTAAATTAAAAATAAATACTTAAAGTACCTTAAAAGAAAAGTGTTGCAATGTTGAATTAAAAATGCAAACTCATATCAGCATACTTCTATTTGTGAAATTGATTATCGATTAAGTAGACATTCCCATGTATTTTCTACACACACGCTTTTGTTACGGAGAATTTATAAATCATACGCCATGTGTTAATTATTTATTAGGCTCCAGTTCCATCTGTTATAACGTTCGTGGAATATTTTAAAGGCAGTAATCATATACACAAGGCGTTTTAATATTTACAGCAGCAGCACGGATGTTACACAGAAAGCTTTCAGATTGGAAAATTTCGATAATTACGGTGAACATGTAAATGAATGTATAGCAAAAAAGTGTTATAATTATAAAATGGGTGTATGAATTAACCTTTATTAATTAAAAATATTTTATTTCATAATATATGCTTTTATAATATTTACTTTTTAACAAATAATATGTGGTTGTTCCGAAAATAATAAATGTTATTTTGAAATTTCTTTGATACAAAATATTAAATTGAGATAAATTATAGAATCTCACGAGACAAAGCTTTTTATATGGCAAGCGTGTATGGAAGTTTTTATAGGGTGGCCACGGGGATTACGGCCTGTGTGAGCAGGCTTCAGCGATCACTTTACACAACACAACGTTCACCAATTCCATCGTAAGAACATTCAAACATTATCATTTTTTGAAACTTGTTCTGATATCTATATTCTTGCGGCCACCCTATAAAGTTTTCTCTATAAAAATAATAATTATCCCTCTGTGGACGAAACTTCAGGAATTTTGTTCTCAGAATATACATATAAACGTATTGTTAGCAAAATTTTTGTTTATTTGTTTTTATCTGACAATCAGATATGTATTTATTTATCTATTTGGGAATTTCATTTGAATAAATTTAATCCTTCAGAAATGCATTGGAAAAACATAAATTTTCAAATGAGCATTACTCATCTTAATCAGCACACAATGCTAGACGAACCTGGGTTAAAGGAACCACTTCTGAACGACAGGTGCGACGTTCGTTTAACGAATGGAATGGAAACGTAAGTCTTAAATATGAAGAGGGTTGAGGTCATCTCGCTACGTTGGGAACGACGAATTGAAAGCTTAAGTAGAAAAAATCAAGCGAATAAAACCTGCTCCGATTAACCGAAGAGGACTTTACGGCAACTTTCACAGAGATGCGGCAGAAAATGCATTTTAAGAATTCTTGGATTCCAATCCACCCGAGTATTATAGTACAGGCATATTAACCGTAGTTTGTTGACAAACAGGCGTAGGATACAGAATATTTTGTGTTCGTTCAAATCTTTCAGAACAGTGCTGGATTTATGTCACAGAGACATTATTAATCAATTAATGTATATTAGAGATATCTCACAGAGACGAAACTGTATTTCTTATTCGGATGAATTTCATTACACAAAAAAGTATATTGCTTTCAAAATTCCGTAAATCAATTATAAATTTTCTCATTAGCGACATTAAGGATATTAAAATAATTAGCGACATCTCTGGGGATTTAGGGGAATGAAAATGGCTTTGTAGAGGCCGCATGGAAAGGCGGTTACAACTCATATGTGAAAGCTTGTCACACAATTTGAACATATATACAACTTCCAAAAAAATTAGTAAGCATGGTATATTCTATCATGGGTGAAAATGGCGAATGTTACATTGTGTAAAGTGATCACTTAAGCCAACCATAAGATAGGTCATAAGTCCTATGTACACCCAAATGACTTCTATACCTACTTTCCCATAAGAAATACAGTTTCGTCTCTGTGAGATATCTATAATATACATTAAGGCGTAGGATAACTTACTTTGATCAATTGTAATTTATTTACTCTATAGTTATATATACTTGAAATTGATGGTAAAAAATCTAAATAAACAATGGAAATTTTTAAAATTGCTCATTATTTTCAGATTCAGAAAACACAGTTCATTTAACTGAACTCTACCTGTTAATTAGAATTCACACAAAAAATCTTTTTTCATTGACACGTAATTCTTATATTTGCAGTTCCATTTCTGAAGGATTAAAGTAATGCAAATGAAATGTTCGACTGGACGAATAAATAAAACAGATTCCTAACTGTCAACCAAAAAAATTAATAATTAATTTCTATTTGTTTTCGTTGCAAGGAAATACATCGAATTACAAAAAAAAGTTAATTGACGAACTAGAATTTCAAGTTGAATTTCAAATAATTAAGGCCTTTTTTTGACGTACGACTCTTGACTCATTAATGTGAGTAAAATTGGTATTCGATGAAATCACTGATAGGCATTATGACTCATTACCGTTTTATGATAATATCATTACCGTTTTATGATAGTATCACAATATTCGAAATAAATTAACAAAAAATTAGTATTTTATTATGTTTTCCTCGTCATTATATTAAACATTACGTAAAAAGCATATTTAATTCGCAGCTCCCTATCATAAGTAAGTAAAGAAAATTCAAACCAAATAAAATATAACGAACCATAAGCAAATTAAATTCATTAATAAATAAATGTACACGCGCACTCAAAGATTGTGACTTGGAGAAAGATTGACTCGTAGGTTGTGATTTTGATCTCATCATTAGTTGTAAGCTTTACCTTGAAGGTTATTATGCAACTGATTTTGAAAGAAATATAGGGCAGATTTAAACTCACGCTCGCAGCCAAGATGTTATAAGAATTAAGATAAATGAGAGAGAAAAAGCACTCAAAGAAGTTAATGAAAATTAATGATAACTTAATGAAAAAAAAAACAAATAACTTCTTCTTCAAACACAGCAAAATTATTTTGTGGTGACATTATAATTATAATTTATAGAAATAAACTTTGTTTACACCACTTTTTTATTGAAAAAAATTATACAGAATCACAGTTTGATAATTTAGAAATTTTAGAAATAAGAAAAAGTGTTAATGGTAAATTGAATATAATAAATAACCAGGTCCTTTATACAAATAGTATTAAACTTTTAAATTAATTTTTATGTTAAGTAGGTACTTTATTATTATTCATTTTCCATATATAACTTTTTAATATTTTGATTATCTATACTTCAATTTTTAAATTTAATTTTGTTAGTATACATTTGTATCCTGACGAAGGGGCCATGGGCTCTTGAACATGTTGATTTTTTTCAATAAAAAAGTGGTGTAAATAAAGTTTATTTCTATAAATTATAAATACAAATAACTTAATGAAAAATTATGATAATGAAAAAAATAACCAGAATTTATTTTATTTTATTATTTTATAATATTCGCTTGTTAATTATGGACATTAATTTTACGTTTTCTTTGTTTATTCATGTTAAGCAATCCCAGTGATATCGTCGAACCGTCAGCACCCGTCATAATTGTTACAACCAGATGAATATATACCCTTTTTCCACGTTAGTGTCAACTTTGGAGGACGAATTTCGGCAAGATTGAGTGGAAATCATGAAAAATAAAATACTGCACATGGTGGATACTGTTATATACCATTAAAAAAAATCTTATTGTGACTTGACGTTACTATATAGACCAGTGTTTCCCAAACTATGGGTCGCGACCCACTGGTTGGTCGCGAGCGGATATTAGGTGGGTCGCAGTCACAACACCGCGCAACACGTCTCGTCCGGGTTGTGTCGTGTTTATTATAGATAACGAAGTGCATTCAGATATCAATGTAGTGTCTGCAATTTTCACTCATTTAACAGAGTTGAAAAATAGCTTTAGCGCCAACTTCGAAGAAGAGATGAAAAAGTTCAACAGGATAAATGATGGATTTAAAATCCATTTCAAGACCGACTGAAATATCAACAAAAGCAAGTGAAGAACTTATTGATACATCAGAAGATACATCGCTGAAAAATACTTTTAATCGCAAGCAATTCGCAAAATTTTGGATTTCAGTTGCTGAAACTTATCCCTGCTTGTCTGACGAAGCCATGAAGGTCCTCCTCCCCTTCACTACCTCATGTGAAGTGGAATTTTCTGCCATGGTTTCTATTAAGACTAAATACAGAAATAAATTGTATAGACGTATCGAATTCACTGCGATTAAAAGTGATTGAAATTGAAGTCAACGCTAATGCTGTTATTACAAAAAATAGGCAAAAAATTCATCCTTTTCATTAAAATATCACATATTAACATTTTTCGTAATTAAACATTTCGATTATATTCGGAGGTTTTTCTTTTTTTCTCGATTGAACAGTCTTTTGTATGATTACAATATGAATTGGGAAAATGTGAGGCAGGAGGTGGGTCCCGAAAATTTAATTTTTTTTTGGTGGGTCCCGGTCCTGTCAACTTTGGGAACCACTGATATAGACCCTTTAGGGATGCCTTCAAATCCCGTAAAGATGTATTGGGTGTTCTAGTTGGATATATTTCCTCGAGAACAGTCGTTGCATAAAATCGGTGCGTAATCACCACATTATTATTTATTAGTGCTCTAACGGTTTGGACGGAGTATGGCGGAGAATGCGGCAGTCTTCCCTGGCCTTTGTCTTCTGTCTCGTCTAATTAATTAAATTACATAGGCGAGCTGCACCAGCAGCCCACTGGCGTGCCGCCCGACTTTTGCTCGGGAAGATGCTATCGAAGCAGCAATAATTAGACTTGTATTGTGTCCGCGGCGATTGCGGCTATCGCTGGGTATAAAAAAGACACGTTGCAATACTTGCAGACGTACCGTTCGTGGTAATTTCATACAATATATTTTGACACTTGCTAATTGCTAGGCGAAAGGAAATGGTTTTCATTTCACTTTTTGGATACTTTTATCTTCACGGAAATGATATTTTGTGATAAGTGCCTAGACATTGTGGAGAGGTTAAAAATGGTTGACAAACGGGGCAGAGAAATGGAACCGCCACTATGAAATAACTTATTAAAGTCATTTTGTTTTTTAAACATCATTTTTTTCTAAATTATTGTTACTCGACTGTAGACTGTTTTACAGTAAATTGAAAATTACTAGAAGGTTCTTGAATAAACGGTGTAAATGCCGATCGAAACGTCTGGAAACCCGAAAAGCTATATTAACGGGACCCCGTCTTTGGATCAAGACAGTTAATTGTGATATTTCTGTGATTCCAAACTGATACTAGCCATATATTGAAATGAAATAACGTGATTGGTGCTTTGAAGGCAATGGCAGCCAATAGTTTAAGTGTCTCATGAAATAAGAATAGCGGTGCATTATGGAGTATTGGCGCCAAAATTAATGCACGAAAGAATGAATGCAATGAAAATGCACCCGCTGATGATAAATTTATGTGCGGTCGAGCGTAGAATGATCGAATAATGTAGATATTCAAAAGAAATAAGTAATGTTTGCTGCAATGCTTTGGTTATGTGAAACATATGAGGGGAGAGGATTATAAAAATTATGTGAAGCGAGTGTTGATGGTAACAGGAACAAAGGATGTCCGCGAAAGACATATTATTCTCAATTAAACCAAAACAGAACAGCTTTGTTACGAAGAGTGTGGATGAAAATATGTACGAAAATGCTTGTGAGTGATGTGATTATAAATTTCAATCGACATAATGACCAATAATGTCGAAAATATGTGATTTAATAATGTATACTCACCCTGTTTGAAAGTATCAAAGCTATAGCTAGTCGGGAAGTTGGTGAAAAATCAATTACAAGATTCCACCACATAAACAAACAACAAACAGACAAAGATGGTCAAATAAAAGCACGTAAAAATGTTTCCTATGGATGTGTTAATATGCGAATGATTGCATCATCTCTCATAAACCTTCTCATCCACGCTTGTTAATTTTTGAGGCTTCTAACTGGACTATCCATGTACCTATATGGCTTATCTGATCGTTCCGTCGAAGACGTCCTTTGTTTATGTTAGCTCCACACTTTTATTATATTTTATTAACATCGTCTTCTCACTCGTACGTTCCATAAGTCAAAGACTTGTGTGTGATTTTAATCTAAATAATTAACTACGTCACAATCAATTATACGCGCAATTCAAATTAGATTAATCTTCATAGTATTATAAAACATACATATCGCAACGAGATTACTGCGCGCTGTCAGAGCCTCTAGAGGACAACAATACGATCGAAATCTCTCGAACATTCCATAACATTCAGGGAAGTTCTACAACACTCGAGAAGCGTCCGAAACAATCTAGAAGCAACGAGGATATTCTAGCAAACACTAGTAATGTATAGAAAAGTCTCGAAGATTCGAAAAACCAACGTGTTTCGTATAAAAGGCGAAAACAGTGCTGCGGAGTGTTCACGATTATTTTGACATTTAAGTCGTACCGACCGCAGTGTTACCAACACACAGATTAATCGAAGAGATAGATATAAGGCGGGGTAGTTATATGCGAGAATTAAACAGAATTCTAGCAAGCGATAATAAAGTGTTTCGTAGACCAGTGATTAATTGCGAATTAAAGAATAGTGTTTAAATGTGATTCGTGTCCAGTGACTGTGAAACTAATAAAATAATTAATATATCGCTAATTAATTTCCAATGTATTTATTTGTCTCCCACAGCCAAGACCCGTGACAAAATAAAAATTATTCCTTAACATTTTTTATAATTTAAAAACATAATCGTGCCATATGTATGCGTGACAACATATGTATATATTATTCATGATTTAAAATAAAAAATTATTTATGGTTGACGAAGGCAAGATTCATTTAGGGTCTCAAAGTTTTAGAAGCTTCAAACAATTCTAGAAAATAATAGCCATTTGATTTAGAAGCTCTATGTGGCAAATAGCGAGATTTTTTTAAATTTAAAAAAAAAATAGAGATGTGAACACGGAATACGTGTCACATCAATATTATTACTATTTTCAAACTAAGCTAAACGCTTGTGCTATGAAAAATAGGACTAAATTCCGAGTCTGGAGTGAGGTTCGAACCCGCAACCTTTGGATCACGAGGCAAGTGTCCTAACCACAAGACCAACAAGCTACTCATAATGTCATAATGTCATAATGTCAAGCTACTCATAGATGTTAGAAAAATTTCAACCATTCACGTGGTCATATATTATTACCGCACGATTTTTTAAAAATATTAAATTTATTTATATAAATAAATAATTTTACAAAATATGATATCTGCATAAACCATTTTTATGAGACGTGCTACTTTTTTATAAGAAAAAAATCTTCTGATTGGAGATGGAGACCGGTTACATTGCAAACATAATTAACATAAAAAACAGTTTTGATAATCGTTGAAGTTGATACATCAATACAAGTGTTATTGTTAAAAAAAAATTACATCAGAGAAAAAATAAAACAATTATGATAAAAAAATAAATAAAGCACAGTATAAAGTACACAGCATATTTTTATTGTGAAGTTGCAATGTCCGAACAAAGTTCTGTGAATTTTTAAAACCAAATGTATTAATCAATTAGAAAAGAAATACGGAAAAATCAAATCCACGAAAAAATATTTGGCTGCTACTGGGATTCGAACCACGGATCTCCTATTTATCCGGGGTAGGTACGAGGCGGCTGTAGCGCAATTTAACAGACCTGCCCCGGATAGATAAGAGATCCGTGGTTCGAGTCCCGGTAGCAGCCAAATTTTTATTTCGTTGATTTGATTTTTCTGTATGTCTTTTCTAATTGATTAATAAACTTGGTTTTACAACTCATTAACTTACAATCATATCGCGGGAGTAGGCAGAGAGGATAGAGCGCCACATTCTTCTGTCCCGACATACAGTTTTCGTCTCGTCAACTGTTGAGGCTTCTAATAGGGTCGTCTGGTTAACCTGGTGTGTATGTATGTATATATCTAACGTTTATGTATTATGAATATTTTCGTAAAAATACACATAATTATGTATATTTTTGCAAAAATATTCAAGGATTGCATTTACATGTTATAAACATTAAACAGAATATTTTTATTATTTAAAGCATATTTTTTTTGCCAGGAATTTTAATACAATGTTAGGTTAGAATATAATCATTAGATAACTGAGATTTTTAGTCTATCGGTTTCGAGACGTACCCGTCTCTTCATCAGGACAACTACTACACTACCTTAAAAATATCGCTACACACCTCAACCATAGTATTATTCACACACTAACACCATCCCAAAATATTCCTCAATCTAACCGAAGGCTAATGCACTAAGGTTCCTATCAAAAGAATATTGAATGAATATTTTTGTAGGTTAGGGATATTTCATTTTATGCCGTTATGAGAAATTGTTTTGAATATTTGTATTATTTTTAATATAAATAAAATGAACACACAGAATAAGTTATTCTAATTTTTGCATGTGCATGCCTCTCTTTTGTAGAATGGCTCAAACCAGTGGCGTGCAGCGCGTACAAGCAAAAAAGCTGTGCATTAGTGAAGATTCTGGGGAACAAATATTAATTAAATAATCTTTATCTTAAGAAAAATTTGATTTAAAATTCTAGCCGTAATTCGTCCTACGGCTAGAAGTTTTATTTCTGACTTTTCTGTGCTTAACTTCATGTCAATTCTTCATTATTTCGCCAACCAATTTGTTCCACAGATACAGTCAAGTCGAGAAAAAAACCGTGTATTTTTAATGCTGCGAGTTTTGTGCAATAGCGTCCTTCTTCGAAAGGTCCTATGCCAGGCGCACGTCATGCAGAAATGTTATTTTTTACAAATTCGATTTAAAATTCTAGCCGTAATTCGTCCTACGGCTAGAAGTTTTATTTCTGACTTTTCTGTACCTAACTTCATGTCAATTCTTCATTTATCTCACTTGTTTGCGCCCAACAAATTTGTTCCGTAGATCTAGTGAAGTCGAGAAAAAACTCGTCCTGAACCGTGTATTTTTACTTAGCTCTATGTCTGCGAGTTTTGTGTAATAGACAAGTAAATTTTTCATGGAATAGCGTGTTTCTTCGAAAGATCATATGCCAGGTGAGAACTACGCGCACGTCATTGCAGAAATGTTATTTTTTACAAATTCCACACAAAAAGCTATTTGTCATTTCTATGGTGAATGTAAATACCATCTGTCATATCCAATGGTCATATCAAAATAATTATTTACGATGACATTGCCAGTGATGATGTCATAAAATGTTTGATTTATTTTTGTGAAAAGAAACGTATATCTGAAATTAGTATTGTTCCCGATTTAATTATATATCGTCTTCGAAACATGAAAATTTTTGCCGTATTACCTATATATAAAATATTTTTTTATTTAGGAAATCTTTTTTACAATACGTCTTTTATAGTGCAGTTATTTTTGCGGATTGAAGCTACTAAAAATAGTTCTGTATATACAGTTAAAAAAATAAAAAATGTAAACACCCTTATAGGTATATGCGTACCTATATGTATATTTTTAATATAGGTACATAGCAGGGGCGTGCAGTGGGAACATCGCAGCATGACTTTTACGTAACCAATTATTTGGAAAAAAAATTTCTCTTACAATTATTATCATAGTATTCATATTTTGATATAACATAATAATCTGTCGCATTAATATTTCATTTCTTTTTTTTTTCAAAATATATGTTTTCAAAAAAGTCATGCTGCAATGTTCGCACTGCACGCGCCTGGTACACAGTCGGTCACAGCATAATCTATGTTTATACCCACTGCACGCCACTGACCCATACACCCTGGCATTATTGTTAATATTTCTAGGCAGTCAGTCACATCTGTAAACGAGTGATTTTTTCTTGCAGAGCGGTTTACAAGGTATTGTTTACTATGTCACACCGTGGGCAGCCGCAGCACGTAGCACGTGACGGGAGAAAGCCCCGCGACAAGGTATTATCACGTAAATGGAATTATTGTTTGCCAACGTAGTTTTCACTTTTTCTATATATTTTAAATAGAGTAGAATCGCTCCGACTGGTTCAGCTACAATTTACTCTCGGTGATTTTCTCAAAGTCACGGCTGGAATGCCAGCAGCTTATAAATGCCAGAAGTGAAATAATCAACCGAGCTGATTTATTGGTAATCACGTTCGAGAACACTTTCTGCAATCTAAATATAGTATTATAACAGCATTAACACGATACAATTGTGATATAAAAGTGTTATCAGGTTTTCGCGGCAGCTCAGAATGTTCAATTTATAGCTACCTGGGGTATTCTGAAGACCTGGGAATCCAGATACATTATAGACTTCCGTACCTACTTTCCCATATACTTTATATGGGAAAGTAGGTACGGAAGTCTATTTTTGGGTGTTTATAGGCCTTACGATGTGATCATGTGATTACTTTTACACGATGTAAGGCTCACCAATTCCACCACATCTATAAAATTTTGAAAGATGTATATATGTTAACTCTGCACACCTTGATCTATATGCGATTTGTATTTTTATAACCGCCCTCTGTTTAAAATTTTGTCATTCCCATAAATCAGTACAGATATCGCCGTTGGTATGAGACATCTATATTTTGATCGGAGTTATGATGGGATTCGGACGGCTTTTAATTATTTATGAGTTTCGGGATTAGTACGTAAATACTGAAAAATTAAGCATTTGCACTCCTGACTAGTTTTGGAATGATTTGAGTTGCTGGAACCAGCAACTCAAATTTAATTGTTGTATTGTATTTATAATATCTATTAAAAAAAGCAATATAGCAAATTCTGCATTCGCAATATCCATTAATTCATCCTCTTGCTGAATAAGTATGTTCTAAGGTTTTCACGGCCACTCAGAATCTTCTGGTTTATGTCTTTTGGGGTATTATGCCGTGTTTTGCTCTTGCTGATTGTCGAAATTTGTTTCGTCACGAACTCCAATCGTCACTTGTTTCTGACAATATTTTATAGTTTTTAGCACAATGTTATTATTATAGTTATATTAGGTCCTTACATATGAAATTGGCGTTTAGTATGGGAGGAACATAAAGCCGATTTTTTTTTATTATGATATATTTATTTAATCAAAGTATGTACCATTGCTATCTATGCACTTTTGCCATCTCATAGGTAGTTCATCGATCCCTTTACTAAAAAAACCATTCGGACGGGAATCAATAAAATCTTTGAAGGCGGTTTGGACTGCCCCATCGGAGTTGAATTTTTTCCTTTGCAAGAAGTTATCCAAATTTCGAAAAAAATGGTAATCTGTTGGGGCAAGGTCCGGAGAGTACGGTGGATGTCTTAGACATTCCAATTGAAGCTCCTCTTATTTGGTAGCCGTCTGTTGTGCAGTGTGTGGTCTAGCGTTATCATGAAGCAGCAGTGGCCTAGAGCGATTAACCAGCCTCGGTTGTTTAGCAGCTAGCTTTTCCATCATGGTTTGCAGTTGCTGACAATAGACATCTGCCGTAATCGTCTGGCCAGATTTAAGACAGCTGTAGTGAACGACACCAGCACTAGTCCACCAAACGCTCACAAGTAACTCGCGTTTGTTGATTTGCTTCACTCAATTCGTGAGGTACCCACCTTTCAAGCTTTTTCACCTTACCAATTTGCTTCAAGTGGATTAAAACAGTTTTATCACTAACACCGCAGCCTGCAGCTAACTCGGATGTGGTTTGCGATGGATCCGCTTCCACAATAGCCTTCAATTCTTCATTATCAACTTTGGTCTCCGGCCGTCCACGGGGCATGTTCTGCAGGTCGAAATTTCCAGAACGAAAACGTTGGAACCAAAAACGCACTGTGTTTTCTTTTGCGGCACCGTCGCCATACACATCATTAATCCTTCGAGCCGTTTCTGCAGCACTGGTGCCACGGTGGAACTCGTACTCGTAAATAACGCGATATTTCAAGTTTTTCATTTTGTAAACTGAGTGACGCAAAGAAAAAAACAATTGAGGAAAAAACAAATGAATTATAATTTTCAAAACACAAATACATGAGTAAATAGCTGTATAAATTTGGATTTGGAATTCCTAACCAAAGAGAAGTTATTTGAGATCAAATTTGCCAGTACGGCAAAACGCCAATTTCATATGTAAGGACCTAATATTAAAAACTACTGACTAAAAATATCTTATTTCATCTTGTCGAAAATCAGACAAATTCGCTCGACACAACTCGTAGGTATATTAAAAACTACTGACTAAAAACATCTTTTCATCTTGTCGAAAATCAGTCAAACAAATTCACTCTTATATCCAAAGAAATATTTTTCAAATATATGATATTTATTATCATTTTATTTGACTTGTATCGAAGTGACTGAATTTATAGTCTAACGTTTCAAAGAAAAATAAATATGTGTAAAAAATTAAATAAAGAAGATTCCTCCGAAGTTTTTGTAACTAGCTACGAGACACCCTGTACATGTATATACAGTTGTTTGAATATTACTGTATATAATAAAATTAATACAAAAGAATTATTGTTTTTTAACCACAACACATAATGGTTAAATATTAAGATAAATCATAATTTTGAAAAATAAATAAAGACTGCAGGCTTATTGTGCCAACGATCGATACGTTCATGGGATATTTAAAATTTAATTTGTCAAATGACATTAAAAAATACCTAATATTTAAACATTCGAAAACTTTAACAAAATTTTCAGGTAATTAATTTAAAACGAAAAATGTAATAATTCCTTGTTTTTGTTTAACCGACTGTTCAGCACATTTATTACAATATAATTTGTACATCTAATCAAGTACCGATCTTAACTGTCGTGGTGGGCAAACCAAGTTGTTGAACCCGCCGGCTGTTAATTTAATAATTGGACACGTATTATTAAAAGTTTTAATTTAAAATTAGATTTGGTAACCTTTTTATGCGTGTTTGTACAAGTACAGTACATCCAGTGCTCGAGCTGTGATCAGATGCGATATTAATTTTATTACAGATCAAATAATAAAAAAATTAAGGGCGGTTAGTACTTCCATGGTTATGTGTAAACGTCACGACATCGCGTAGTTGATTTACTTGAAAATAAGGAAGAAATTAAGTATTAGATCATTTATTTATTTAATTTAATTATACTTTATGAAAGTTCTACTTATATACATGCATAACAATTTAATATAAAATATATATATATACATACATAACACATTTTTATAATATTTAAATCAGCGATCTGCTTGTTAGGAACATGATTGTTAATTTTTTTTGTGTTTCGTTTAAGTTACAATACCTAGTGATTACCTAAGAAATACGAACAAGAAAAAAAATATAAAGTGGAAAGCAAATATATAGCAGTAGAACAATACTAAAAGGTAAATTGTATAAAGTAAAGTATTATAATAAGAAATATTAATGTAAAGGAGAAAGCAATAGCACAAGTTTATAAAAGCATAATATAATACATTTTTTACATAACAGTTAGTTACATATATCACTCTATCAACAACTGAAATACAATCCAATTTATTTAAATCCAATCTGATACTAGTAATATTTCAATACATATGTTTGAATATTATAAAGTAGATCGCAAAAACGTCAAGTTGCTCGTATCTGCTCGCTAGTCTAGGAAGCCTTTGCAATTAAAAACGTAGTTGGTAGCTGCAGTTTCCAAGGCTAAACCTGCATGACTTCTAGTTACGCGAGACGGAACACGCAAGCAGATACGTTATCATAGTTGAAGACAGTCGATAGTTCCGTTTATTGATTTGTGTAAAAAGAGAAAGTCCGCCACTATTCTTTTGGTTTCTAGTTTATCGAGAAAGCAAAAAGATCTAAAATATGGTAACGCATTTTTAGAATATCCGGATGGGACATGAAAGTTGATTCATTGATATTGTCACGGGATCGTCGCTGTGGGAGGCAAATGAAAAATTAATTAAAGTGTTATTAAGTCACTGGACATCAATTTAATAGGAGCATCGCTCTTTAATTTTGCAATCACACTACTTGCACACCAATTTAGTAATTGTCACAACTTGCACACCTGAATATTTCACAAATCCGCAGGTAGGTACTTTTTTATTTCGCTTTACTCTTGTCTATTACTTGTTTATGTTCGCGCAGGTTCCAAGTTTACTCGCGTTTATGGTCGTGTATCGCTTGTTAAAAACCTCACGTACTATGTGCCCAGTGACCCGGCAAATCTCCTTTTTTAGTCGAATCGCTTCGCGATGCTTCCGGAAATCCAGTAGACCATCCCAGACCCTTCTAGAAATTTCCAATTCAGTGTAAAATGTGTAAAATCCTCGATTATGTGTAATTCCTTTCGTTTCCACCATCTCGTATATTCTTGATATTTTAAATAATAGACGGTTAAAAACTGCCGGTTACGAAGTTGGATAACGCTCCATTCCTAGATAGAGTGGAGGTCCGCTGGTTCGAATCCAGGTAGCAGTTAAAATATGTTTTCGTTCATTTGATTTATTTGTACGTCTTTTCTAATTGATTAATAAATAGGTTAAAAAAGGGTTGCTTTGCATTATAGTATCACAAACGTCAGTTTATGCGTAGTGAACAAAATGTGTAGTCACTAAACAATTTTAGAATCGTGACATACTTTTTGGAGATTATACGAAGGTCTTGTATGTGGTCTTTATCTTCTAAATTGATACTTAAGGTTATGGAAAAAATGTAGATTCAAATTTTTTCGATAAATTTCTTGAGCACATATATTAATCTTCGTAATTATCAATGACATATCAGTTCGGTTGGAGCACACATTTTCACTTCTGTATGGGCTTGTTGGTAAATATTATCAGAAATAAAAGATTGATTGTTTTACAGTTGAGCTTTGACCAAAACAGACTGACAACATTGATTTGATCGGTTGGAATAATCAGATTGGAAGAATCATTTCTCAGAAGGTCTGATGAATATTGATGGCATTCAATACTGACCTTATTAGTGTACTGCTAGTAGTTAGTGTTTTTAAACACAGCAGATATTTATTTAAATTTCAAAGTACAAGTTTACTCATTCATAAAATAGTTCTTTAAAATTAAATAATGTGGTAGGTACATCACGTATTTAGTTAATTAATTAAAATAATCCAATAATACGATAAGACAATAATATGTCATCCGATTTTAAATATTTACTGAAAATTATGAAGACAAATTGTGTAATTTTACACATTTGAATTGTTGAATCAACTTTTCTAATTTTGAATGTCTGTCGGTTCGTAAAGTCCGTTACTTGCTGGAATTGCAAAATCGGCAAAGCAAATGGGTCTACCGATCATCCGCGTAGTATGTTTGATAAGCGCACATTGTATGGAAAGAAATGTAGCGGCGTTCCGCGACTGAAGAGACGCGGCGGAAAATCCGCGTAGTGTGGCGCCTGCCTCAGCCTTTTGAATATAATATGTTTGTTAGTATGTGAATTGATATTTTTTTTAAACATTGGAACGTGTATACGTAATTGCTTTAAGCTAAAAAACAAAACATTTTTTCTATTTAAATTCAAAAGATAAAGATAATATATTTAACAATTCAGGTGTTTATAAACATTCGTGCAAAGATTGTACAGCGTTTAATATTGAAAAAACCGGCCGTAATTTTAATATAAGAGTCAAAGAGCATTTGAGATGTCTACTTTTCTGAATTTTCAAATCATTTATTAGAAAATGATGTCGGTTTTGACAAAGATTAAGGACTTTCTATTTTACACATAAATAATTTTGGTCTGAAAATGAATAATTGAGAATCATTAGAAATTAGTAAAGCATGTAAAAGTAAACAAAATATTATTAATAATCAGTTAAATTTAACTCTTACTTTTTTCCAATAATTTTGTGTAATCAAGAACTTCATCAATAATATTTAAAAATAATGTTTTAAAATAATTTAGAAAACCTAAACTAAAGACATAATTCATTTTGGTATTTTGACATATGTATATAAAGCACCTTGACGATGGAAAGGTTTTTCCGAAATATGTAGGTGTAATTAATAAGTATATAAGTAGATTAAAACAAATAATAAAATTAATTTTTATAATGACAATCTAAAAAGTTGCCAGTTGAAAAAATAAAAAACAATAAATTGCAAAAGCACCGGAAATAAAATAAAATAAAATTAAGTGATATAAATATTCGTACAAATAGAAAATATTTTTATAAAATATCTAAAAGTATCTAAGGTTTTATACCTACCTATATTCCAACCAGATTAGAAGGGGTTTATTTTTATATGAAATGTTTCAAGCACTGCAAATGCATTATTACATATTATTTACTGGTTAGGTGCAACAAGATGTCGGTGTTGAGTAAGCGCGGTCAATGTCCGCGAAATATTTGGGCAACAGTCGACGAATGGGAACATCTGTTGTCTGTATACCTTTATATTTATTTGACGCAAGCCTCCAAATTAATAATAACATATATTTACATACACTGTTAAATATGGTATACGCTCAAATTAGTTCAAGGAAATATAAACATTCGTTTAGAGTAGTTAGTAACGTTATAACATTACCGTTAAAAAATAATATTAAATATTATATAACACGTTAATTTTTTTTCAATATTTATTTTCATTATTTGTTACGAATATATATATATATATATATATATGTCTTTATATGCCAAACTACGCAGCAGTTTTACAGCATACTGCAAATTGCATATGTTTATGCAACATATAGACAGTAAAAGTGGGTTATAAAAGCAAAAGCAGCAATATCCAAAGGATAAGAAATTGAGTCTAGTCACCGAGGATTATTAATTTAGAATGTGCTGAATTTGAGATTTTACAGGAAACATAGCATATAAATTTATAGGAAACATGATTTTAGAAGAGAATACATAAAATCTATAATTTAGTATATATTAAATAAGTAATTCTCGGTGACGATATACAATTTTTTTTTGATATTTTTTACAGTCCAAAAATTTTGTTTTTATAGAATTAATTACGACGTTAGTAAAAATTATCAAAAAAACTCCACTGCAAATGCGAAGAGATAACTTTAGCAAATACAATTGTTACAGTATGTATCAGAGCTAGCAGCAGAAACTTTGCCGGGAGATTCCTGAGTATGTTATGAGTCTAAAATGTTCAAGCAACCATGACATCAATAGTTATGGAGATATGCAATATCAAAGTTTACATTATTTTTTCAATATTTCTGACTTATTTTTTATAAAAAGTTGAACTATCGTATTAGTGACTTATATCGATTGTGGTAAAATAATAATAAAATAAAATAATTTTTTTCAATTTTTTCAAGGTTTTTATCATTTTATTCGACTTGTATTAAAGCGAATGAATTTTTCATAATCGATATAAGTTACTATAATGATAGTTCAACTTTTTGCAAAAAATAAGTAAGAAATATTGAAAAAAAAATGCAAACTTTGATATTGCATATCTCCATAACTATTGATATTAGGTCGTGGTTGCTTGAACATTTTAGACCCATAGCAAAAGCAGAAATCTACCGGCAAAGTTTCTGCTAGTAGCTCTGGTACACCCTGCATATATATAACGTTAAGAAGTTGTTTTAGCAATATAAAAAGGTCGGTCGGGAATACTACGATATCAAAACAGAACATAGTATATCCCGGCACCATTTCAGATATCAATTTTAATTGAATTCCGTATTGCTTTTCCTAAGATGTGATGTACTGACCCGCTGTGCCAGGCATAGCGTTTTCTCTCTTCCGCTGTGGGGTTCCGGTTTGTAATTAAGACACCGGAACCGACGCACAAGCTTATTGAGTACTTAACAGCAATATTGTGCGCCAGGGTAAACTCTCGTGGCAGTGCGTCTTTCCTACCAATGATCTGCCGACCGGTACATTTCCGCAGTCACCCCACGCACTCTGGCATGTGCCATTCGGCTCGCGCACACACAGAGATACGTCACATCGAGATACATAACACCCCTCCCCACTTGACTTATGCGTTCACTCGTCTCTCACCACGATTGAATCCTTTACCTAATTCTTCGGGCGGAGAGGACCGTGGTGACAGGAGGTGTCCCTGCAGAAGATCCGCCCGCAGGCAGGTACCAAAGTCGGCATCTAAACATGAAACCATCCTTCAGAACAACCCCTGGCCGGAACCTCTGAATCAGACCACGTTACTTGTATGAACATAATCAATAACCTTTCAGAACAAATTTAAAAAAATTAATACCTTCTTAAAATCCAACTTAAATTTATACATTTAGAGGTGTGAAATGGTTTAATGAGAATTGAAAAAAATTAGGACACCTTTAAAAAAAACATTAAAATAAACCCTCATAACTAAAATTCTCTCTTTATTATATTCATCGCATATTATGTAACTTTTTTCTTCTTATATATATTTAGGTACTATAATATATATATATATATATATATATATTATATAGATATTATATATTATATATGTATATAAAAGTGTAACTCCCTCTCCAGACACAAAAGTCTCTTTTTGGAGAGGTACAATGATAACAAATTTATGTACCTAAATTTTTTTATGTATCAAATATGTAAATATATAAGATTTATATTTAAAAAAATTTTCTAAAACAAAAAAAATTTCTAATAAAATTCTTAAATTGTTTAAATTTGTGTCTGCCGCATCAAAAAAGTGGATTGCTCAAAAATTGGATAATATTTGTCAATCAATTAATATATGAGACTTACAAATAAGGTCAATATATTGACGGAATGGTACGGGGCTGATATGGGGTAATGGTAGAATACCTGCCCGGAAAGCGAGGTGGTCTGGGTTCGAATCCCTGTAGCAGCCAAAATAAATTTTTGTTAATCTGATTTTTCTGTATGTCTTTCTAATTGATAAATAAAAAATTTGTTTTAAATTTCACAGAAATTGTTATGAAAAATTGCAACTTCACAATAAGAATGTGTTCTCAAGAAGTCAACTTAAATATTTTATTTTGGCTTAATTTTTTTGAAATTGAAAAAGTTGATTAATCTTTCAAAATACTCGTATATATTTACACGTGTTTGCCCGGTCCAAAATAGTGGACGTCTGTGGAGATCCCTGAAAGCAACCATGTCCAACATTGTGTGATCGCGCGTGAAAAACCCTTTATGTATTTAAAAATGTATATTAAAAAAACTAATCACAATAAAATTGTTTTTTTCATGTTGCCTGTTTTCATGTTATCTATGATAAATAATTATGTTCTTTGTAAACATAGAAAATAATGTAATTATGGTAAATCATTTGTAATACGTCGCGCTGCCGTACGTTGTTGAGGCAATCCTGATTATCTTTTTTTATGCTGGCAAGCGAGTGGCTATATATAGTTCGTTTTACGCAGTGTTAATTTAAGGATGAGGGAAAATAGTAACAATGTATTTTTCACAAATACTTATCCTTTATTTTCTTAATTCTGTGATCGATAAGAAAGCTCATTAACAAAACATTAACGAAATTTTAAATTTGTGGGAACCTTTACTATCCAGGCCTGCCTCAAAGGGCCCGTGGAGCCATTACTTAACAGTTAAGGTAACAGATAAGATAACGCATCTGCAGAGTGGAAACGACCGTGCCACTGATGTATCTCAATCAAGGGATCGAAGGTTATCATTAATTATACGTTTTATTTTAAGCGCGATAAGTGCAAGACGAAAGCTGAATTGATGATCGGTGCCGAATGCCGAATCAGCTTCGGCAGGTATGAATTGTATAGATGCGACATAACAAGCAATGCGCGTAAAATCTTAATGTAAAATGTTATTTTTAAACTAAAATTACAATAATATAGTGTCTGTAACAGAAGTCTGAAAAAATGGCAGATCCCTTGATAAAACATACCTACACAAATGTTGATGGTTGTGTTACTAAACGGAGTTTGATACAGATCCAAATAAACTTTTAAGTTAATATGTATCTACTTACCGTTTCTAATTTTTAAACACAAAAAATGTAAACTGTTAATATTAATAAAATATATATTTTTTAAAAATGTATATTTGTCAATGGAATCGTTTCATTTTCATGACTGTTTTAATATATTTTAAATTTTAATCTTAAAAATTTACAATATTTTTTTAAACTGTTAATCGAAAAAATATTTAAACTATTGGCAAAAATAAAATGTGTCAATATTCCAACAAGTAAGAATGATTGATTTCTTCGAAATATTAGTGTCGCTTCCATATCAACATTAACAAATATAATGCAATATGATGTATGATTGTTTAAATACATACTCAGAATTATATAAGCATTATAAATTTGATGCTTCATGTATATTATTAACCATGTCCTTAGGTTTTCACGGCCGTTCAGAATCTTCTGTGTATAGTTTTCTGGGATGTTCTGCCGTGTATGTGTGACCTCTCTGGCCAACGTTTCGGTTCCCATTGCAGGGTCCATCATCATACATCAGCCCTGATGATGGACCCTGCAATGGAATCCAAAACGTTGGCCAGAGAGGTCACATATACACGGCAGAATATCCCAGAAAACTATACACCGAAGATTACTAACCATGATCAAAATGGACTCCGCAATATTATCCCAAATGTCGGCCATTGTGGTCATCCACGTGGCTTTGTTTAGAAAATTCTTCTCATATGAGCACATAAACAAAAATCCACGATGGACAAATAGTACAGAAAACGCTACCCAAAATATTGTATTTTCCGTATATTTAAGTCACTTTGCAATTTCAGGAAACTGCGAAATTGCAAAGTGAAATAGTTTACGTATTTTTTTTTACACAAGCAGGTTTCTAATCTGTCACAATAATTCAGAATGTGAACGTAGTTGATTATCATCAGGAAAATTAAAAAATGCATGTACCTACTGAAATACCACATCACGTTAGTAGGAACCTATTGGTAAACTTTTGAGCTAAAAATATTCTTAGATGGATGAAAAAATGTGCAAAATAGAAAGAAATTGGTATACAATAAAATTTGTATATCATTAAATTTTTTAATATTATAAAATAAATTAAAGTTATCAGTGTACAAGATACGCTCTGAATATTATATTAATTTAAGAATAATATATGGAAATTCTAGCAAAAAATTTATGTAAATTTATTACCGTAATGCGTAAATACAGTAGAAGTGTGTGTACATTACGCACTTATATTGCATACTTTTTTAATTTTATTATATAATATAATATAATTTTTGGGCACATTTGTTCACGAGACCGTAGCCGAAGTTATTACATTATTTACATTAGACTACTTGGGATACATAATTTTTCAAACTCTTGCGTACACTTATAAATTTTATTTTTGACAATGAGTATGTCTTTAAGCATCGCGATTTTTTCCGTTTCACTGTTTTTACGTGGTCACTCAGCGGCCACCAGTAACCGTGAAGCGACCACTAGAGTCTATAGTCGATATATAAATACTTAGTTCTATATACTCATTTTGTTTTATTTTGGAGTATATACTTACATTACGTTTACTTAGTTTAAAAAGAAAAGCCTTCGAATCGTGCATACGGCCAATGAAGTCGTACGGAGTAAAGACGATTACACTTACAAAGAAAAATGTAGGAAAGCTCAAATGCACGCAACGATCCATGGAGAGATCCATACTTGGTGTAAGCCTAAGAGATATTATGAAATTAGGTGCATAAGTAGAATGCATATCATGGATCGTGTAGCGAAGTCAAAATGGCAACGGGCATGTTGCAAGGCAGGAATCCACAAGATGGACTACTAGAGTTCTGAAGTGGAGAACTTGGGACAATAATAAATAATAAATAGGCATCGGAAGACCTCAAAAGAGATGGGCTGATGATATTGTCGCTGTGTGGGGAAAAAATGGCTACAAGAAGCAAACAACAGAGAAGGATGGAAGAGTATGGAAAAGGCCTATATCTAGCAGTGGAGAGATGAAGGCTGAAGAAGAAGAAGAAGAATAAGAATATACTTACATTAATTAACTTTCAACAAAACAACATAAACCTATAGATAGATATATCTAAATTTTATTATAAGTTTACTAACTAATATATTCAGATATTAGCTGAGGTTTAACATATTGCACCATCAATCTTGAACCTATCAATACAATAAACATCTTCGTTACAAATTGAAAGAGAAATGAATGTCTATCGGCATTCGTGCTCGACAAAAAAAAGAATTAATATAAACTCATTTATCTGTTCTGAATGGGATGGACGTTTATTCCTTGGAATAACCCATTACTAACGTTAAAAGATTTTTTTAATCTCAAAGAGAAATGAATTGAGAAGTGTAGTCTGCGGTCACATTTTATTGATTTGCAAATTTAAAATGGCGCTAAATAGTGGTGGTTTGATTTTCGTTTTCTAACGGCCTTCGATTGCAATAATTTATTGAGATTGTAATAATTTATCGCAGCTGCCCTGAATGTATCAGCGTTAATTATAAATCTTTGTAATATCGAAAGCCGTACTGCGTCAAGCCAAAGTTGCAATATATAATGCAACGTTAGACAGCTGTTCGTTAAGTCTACCCTCATCTTCTACATCAAAAACACAAACCACCTAACAGCAACCAGTAACTCGCATTCACATAATACTAGACAAGCATTACGAAACCTTGACGAAATACCAAAAACTAAGACAACACATGGACAGAAAAATTACTCGTACATAGGGCCTAAAATATTTAACATATTTAAAACAGACTTCCCGGAAATCAGAATATACTCAATTAATAAAATAAAAGCTTTAGCAAACAACTGGCTTACCTCCAAAGGTAGAACAGCAAATGAAAATTTACTTACTGTAATTGCATAATAATGTCTACAAATAAAAATATATACCTATATAAAAAAATAAATTAATTAAGGAAAATAAAAAATATTCTTAAACAAAACTTTAACCCTTTTTACATTAAATAATTATTCTACACTTATTTACACTTGAACTTATAACTCACTCAACTTTCACTAACATTACACTTGATACTTTGTAGATATATAATTACTACCTTATGAAAATAAATATCACTGACGAATTCAAAAAAATATTATAATTGTGTTCTATAACGCCACTCCGGGACAGACGTAGCCTAGTAGAGTGGCATAATCCACAAATTTAACAAAAAAAAAGTGTAATTTATCTTATATTTTATTGTTAAACTAGTATTAAGTACCTTTATTTGTAAACAATGATTTTTTTGAAATAAAAAAAATAAAATAATAATTACTCGTTTCGGTCACGCTAATTCTACGTTCATAGACTGAATATTTAATACTGATTCAGGTCAGCTATCCTTTTCTTCAAATTTTTTCCTGCTGTAAAACCTCTAATTTTTTATTTATTACAGACATACATTTCATGAACCACAGTATAGTAAAGTATACAGTATGTTGTCTCGGCAGTGTCCTTGAAATAAATACCTACGGTCGCTTGGTACTTAAACATGGTTAAACACGCACTAGGGCTGCTCATTGACTGACTCTTTAGGGTTTGGGGTGCCATGGATTGACGTAAATGTATGCGCGGGAGCGTCTCACACTGCTTGCGTCCGTACGTCACTGCAGCCCTGCGGCGACCGCGCATACCGAAGTATACCGAGATTTCGAAGGGCGTCGTTTCGGCTGTTTGTATGAAGATGTAATACTCTGTATGTTAACTATACTGTGCATGAACACAATACAATACATTTATACAAATAAACGTTTTACTCGCCATAAATAAATGATAAACATAAATAGATAATAAATAACTAAAATACCTATATGGTAAATGATTAAAAATGTATAACACTTATATTTTTTTATTTTACCTAAGCAATTGTCAGCTTTTAGAATATTTTTTGCTTGCATGTTTTCCTGAAAAAGATGACGGGTACGAGCCTTGTTATCTCGAAATAATGGTTTTACATGTGATGGTTAGGGAAGTTATTTGGTACAATATATATTTAATATCTATATATTAATTACCCTAACCAATGTCGTACGTTTCTGCATTTGGATGATGATTTTTATTTGTATACAATAATTTTGGCATGGTGCCCATTGGGTTGTGTGGCGCGGCGGATGACACGTCTGACTGCGGATCGGAAGATGCCGGGTTCGAATCCTGCCCTAATCGATTTTTTTTTACGGTCGAGAATATTTTTTTGTTGAAATTTTAATTACATTTTTGGTTTTGAACATTAATTTATTATATTAATTTTTTTATGTAACAAACCAAATTAAACAAAGATTATTTTTTTATAATTTTGTATAAAAGTAATCAACACTGCGAGAAGAGAAGGGAGTAGGTACCTACCTATCGAACTATGGTTTTTTCCGCTCTGACTTATTAATCGGTTAGAAATTTTGAATAAATACTTTGTCTTAATTATATCTAAACTACCCGTAATTAAAAGTGGAAATTTACCAGATACAATTGACCGCGAAGCGGCTGACGTAGGCATAGGTAAACAATTGTGTTTGCTGCACAGCAAACACATTTGGCCGCGCAGCGGCTATCGCTGGCCGCGGAGCGGCCATCATTGGCCGCGAAGCGTCCACAATAGCCGCCCGCAGGGTCAGCAGTAAGCAATCGGCGAAGCCGATTGCTTTCCTGCTAGTTTATATGTAATTTAAAAGAAAAAAGTCTTTCTGTACGATTGTGCATGTAGGTATATCGTAAATATAAAAAAAGGTAAATTGTATTTCGGTTAAAATAAAGTTATTGTTTTTTCATTACTTTTTAAACGTTAAAAAAATTCAGAATTCTTTATTTAAATGCACAACTTACGAAATTTTCTAACACAGTTCTCGCGATAAATTTTATCAGGGTTTTACGCACTGACTTAACATATTCCATGTTAAAAACAGACGTCTTGCTTATATTTCATATAAAACGGTCTAGATACTACTAGATACTAAATTATTGACAAATCATCATTATCAATCATTGTCATCATCAACTATCCTTATTTTGAATATCCGTCCGTAACTTGCTGGAATCACAACAACAACTCTGACTAGCCGCTAATGAGGCGCAGGCAACCGAGCGTGATACGTCAATCAGTTCACGGCTCAGGCTACAAACAAGGGTCGCGCCACCAAACTACCCGCCCTTAAAAAAAAAATTACGTTTCGTGACTTTTCGCAGGAGTATGGTTAGAAAATAAACTTTTTTTTCTATTTTCGATGTTTATAGCGTTAACTTTGTGGTTGGACATAATTATTAATTTTAATTTATCAACTTTGTATTAACCACTTAACTAGTAACTCTACGTCTATCGGTTTCGATACCACTGTATCTTCGGACGCAATGTTTATTATATCCAAATTAAGAACTCTCGTTCAAAAGTTGATTTGTTTGCTAAACTATACTAACTATCCACTATATCCAGACTAACTACCCCCGTTCAAAAATTGATTTGTTTGCTTAACTATACTAACTATCCACTACATCCAAACTAGCTACCCCCGTTCAAAAATTGATTTGTTTGCTAAACTATACTAATTATCCACTATATCCAGACTAACTACCCCCGTTCAAAAATTGATTTGTTTGCTAGAATAGATAATGAATAGTTAGTTTGCGTCCGTCCTGATAAAGATACGGTAGTATTGAAACCGGTAGACGTAGAGTTACTACATAGTGAAGTGGTTAATACAAAGTTGTTTAATTAAAATTAATACATATTTTTCCAGTAAAAGTATTCAAAACATTCTTCAATAATTTCTCTTTTAAAACAGTTACACTAATGTAGAATTTAAACTGCTTTGTCAAACGGTATGTATGACAATACCGATTGTATCTATGGGTCATGTGAATATAACACACCAAAATGCATTGCGCTCTCATAAAATGCAGATGCGCGCAAACTTGTACAGATGACTTCGATTAATCAAATATGTTTCTGTATCCACGAGGTCACAGCGCAACCATCAGCGTCCATCACTACTCACAGCGTCGATGCAACGGCATCTTGCACTTTTTGCGATGACCCTAATGGCTTTTACCTGTTAGGTATTATTTTAAACTCGCCGTAACCTGATTTATGAGGGATGTGAAAGGAACAACTGCGTACGTAACTCGGGAATGCAACGTTCCACTCATCAACGGAATGTTAAGGAAACTGCTACAATTTAGCTAATCTCTCGGTAAGCGAATAATAAATCTGCACTTTTGGATTGTACATGTGCATCCATACAGCGGACAGCGTGGCATTGACCATGAAGCATGATCAAGTGTGCATTGTATTTTAGTCATCTAAATGAATTGCATCTCTCGGATAACGCCGTTACATGTTCACTATATCTAAGGGGTGTCACAAAATAATAAAAAAAGACCAATAAACATAATACAGGTGATATGTTTAATATTAATGTAATAGATCTGAGGAACGTATGTCGCGACGCCAGAAAGAGACTGCATGACAGAGAGAGAGAATGTATAAAAAGGCGCGTGAATGTCGAGTCGCTCTCTTTTACTACCATTGTTATCCAGACCGCATCTTACTGTATAAACGATTGTCTAAACCCTTATTGTTACCAAATAAATACTAACGAGAACGAAGTCTTTACTGGAAGCAACCTCATCCCGAAACAAGAGTATTACAATTAACTAATTAACTAACCATCACGCCGTATCCCCGCAGGGTAGGCAGAGAGGATAGAATGCAATATTCTTCTATCTTGGCACACCATTTTTGCTTCACTACATTCATACATCTTCTCATACAAGTTCTACGGTTGATGAGGCTTTTAAGGGGGGTTAAGCTTGATTCGGTGAAAAAATGGCATGTTTTCAAATTTTTTTTTGGCGATACAGGTAGTGCTAGTTTGTTTATTTAATTTTTATGTAATAATAAATCATTTTTAAAAATTTTCATTGCAAAATATTTATTTTTAAGCGAGCGGCAGTAAATTTCCGGAGGCGCCTCGAAAAAAGTTGTTTTGGTCAGGTTGTTTGTCAGGTTGCTTACAAATCTAACACCTAGATCTTTAACATTCGATGTTCTTGTCAGATTTTGGTCGTTCATTTTGTAGCGAAAAAATAGAGTTTTTTGGGCCCTAGTGAAGGATGTAACCGAACACTTGGAAACATTAAACAAAAGGTTATTTCGTCTACCCCATTCACAAATATTTAATATATCTGTTTGGAGAAGATGAAAATCGTCCAAAGTTGACATCTTTAAGAAAAGCTTTAAGTCATCCGCAAATAACAGAAAGCGCGAGTTTAAAATGACATTTTTTATATTATTGATAAAAATCGAGAACAACAATGGACCCAGGTTAGATCCTTGCGGGACACCCGAGAAGGTATAGAAGCACTCTGACGCGAATAGACCGTAGGAGACGTATTGGTTCCTATTTTGGAGGTAGCTCGCCATAAATTTTAACATACCATCCGAGAAACCAATCTCATACAACCTTTTCAATAAGACATCATGGTTGACTGTATCAAAGGCTTTGGCGAAGTCATTATATGAACAGTCTACTTGATGTCCCGCGTCCAGAGCTTCCGTGACGTAATTTGTGAAAATCATCAGATTGGTCTCAACCGAGCGGCCCTTCCTGAATCTATGTTGTTCATCAATTATAAACGGCTCTACTCGGGAAGCGACGGTTTTACTTATTATGATTTCTAATACCTTAGCTGGTACAGAGAGAACAGCTACAGGTCTATAATTTTCTACGGATAACTTAGAACCACTCTTGTGTATGGGAGTAACTTTTGACGTCTTCCATGTTTCCGGGAAGACCCCTGTATTTACAGAAAGATTAAACAAAAAACATAGTGGTTTTTTTATCAGTTCCACACAGCCTTTTAAGAAGAATGTTGGAATGAGATCTGGCCCAAGAGAATGGGTATTACTTAGATTTTTAATAGTGTCGGCCACATCCTTTTCATTGATATACTGAACATCAATAGACTGTGCACCGATCGGAGAACATGTTTTAGCAATACTAATATCGAGAAGCGGAGGTTCATTACTATAGACTGTTTTAAAATGACCTGCAAACGCCTCGGCAATATCTGCACCCCGTACTATTTTTTCGCCCCAAGTCATGGAATCAATATTCCCACCATCCGCTTTTTGGGATTTTATATAGGCCCAGAACGTATTAGGGTCTCGTAGAATATTGTTTTCCATCCTGGAAATGAACTCTCGGTGTGCCAATCGAATGCTACGTCTTACGATAGATCTGTAATGTCCAAACAATTCATAATCACTGTGACGGCCAAAGGCCTTCCAGTTTTTAAGATAGAAATGTTTAGTTCGTATATCCCTAACAATATCCCTAGAAAACCATTCCGGATATCGCCTTCCGCCGGTAGCTTGAGACTTTCGTGGGAAGCAGGAATCTAGTACACCCTCGACAGTATAATAAAAATATTGTACCGCCTCATTCACATCCGATATGGTATACATCTCGCCCCAGTCGGTAGCGTCCATAGGAGAGTACAGTCTGTCGAAGTCACTTTTATCAAAGTTCCAGCCCCTCCGACGAACCGTTCCCTCCCCGGGAACTCTAGTTCGACGGGGGCGATATGAAATCGGATTGTAACAAAATTCAAGTGCGGGATGGTAATTATCTTCTTTCGTAACAGATGATAATGACCGAGAAATATCAACTGCTCTTCTACAAAATGCTAAATCCAGAGTTCTATTTCTGGAGTTCAAAATATTATTATACTGCGAGAGAGTATAATAATATTAGACATAGAGCATAAAAAAATTAACTCAGCTTCTACGCTCGAATTGTCACGAGCTGACTGCAGGTTAAAGTCTCCCAATATAATGAGGTTTTTATCCTGAAGTAGTTCTAAACTGGATAACATCTTATCGAAGAACAGTCGATACATATCAGTCTCACTCGCCGGAGGAAAATATAATAACACAAACGAACGTAATATCGCGTTCGTATGTCAGTTTTACCCAGAGATCTTCATTGGACGTTTCCAAAATAGAAAAACGCTCGACTTGCAAGTTTTCTCTATTTCTCACTCCCAACAAACATCCCCCACCCTGTCTGTGGCCACCGCGATCTCGTCTTACTATTGTAAAATTACCATCGAAAAGTTCGGAGTCGAAAACGCTAGCATTCAACCAGGTCTCGGTTAGTGCTATGATGTCAAAATCACTAGCCGAAACATTGTTGTAAAAATTCACACATTTCGTTTTTATTCCCCGAACATACTTTCGTGACTGCTTTCGTCCAGCCACTGTTCATCCCCCGTACAATGTGGGCTACATATTTCTATTTCATATCTATCGAGTAATTTTAATACATGTATAGAAAAATATCTTAACAGCTTACTGGATAACATCAGAAAGATTACAGACGAAAAATGCCTACAAAAAGCAATCAAAGACTTTATTTAAAAAAAAATCGTATTTAAAACTAAATAATTTCACAAGCGCCCGCTGCTATAGAAGAGATAATATCTACATTTAAGTTGTAATATAAATAAAAATCTTATTAATTTGTGTAATTGAATGTGGAGGCATTTTTGGTGTTTATAGTGTTAACTTTGTAGTTGGAAATACATAATTATTAATTTGAGAATCTCAACGAGAAAAATCTTATTCATTTGTGTAATTGAATGTTGAGGCATCTTTGATGTTTGTAGTGTTAACTTTGTAGTTGGACATACATAATTATTAATTTGAGAAAAAAATAAACTTTGTACAAACCACACTAATTGTTTTTAAACGTCTTCCGGTTTCGATACTGAACTATATATTCGTTAAGACGGACGCACAATAACTTCCATAAATAAAATTAAGTATTAGGTGGGGGTGTGGCCTGATGATGATGTCGCCAGGATGCAAACCCGGAACCCTCGGTGTAAGAAACCCTCCACTACGAGGGCTTTTATTATCATCGCTTAATATATTCCATAAAAAATTATGTTAAAATCAAAATGGAAATGTTATTTTTTTTTCATTTTTACACTTTAACAGGCCAAGAGGCTCAATTGCAGAAGCGAAACACATCACAAAACATGCTTGAGTAAATCACATAGATTAATTGTGACCTCACCGGGAATCGAACCCGGAACCCCCGGTGTGAGAAGCTAGTGTCAGTGTCATGTGTTAGTGTTATGTGCTGTCCCGTAAAGTCCGTCCGTATGTCCCGTGTTTCTCAGATGGTGGTAATAATCATGTCGCCAGTCATGGAACATTTTCGATTGAAGATTTTGGCAGAAAATTACCTTTAACGTATTTTGGATCGGTTTTGTTACATACTGTATTTATATGTGTTACATTACTCTTTTCTCGAATAAATTTATGCTACAACCCAGCGTGTGCCAAAAACGAGATTGATCACTATTAGAAAAAGAGTAAAATGCGGTAAAAAACCACTTACAAGTAAATGCATGTATTTATCTAAAACTTTACCAAAAGTATCAATCTATATACAGGGTGTCTCATAGTATTGTTGTCTCATTGTCAACAACCTTATGAGTCAATAAAATGGAGTTTTGAGTGAGTATGTAGAGTTGTTCTATAGATACACATCTCGCAAGAAAAAATAGACGAGTCAGATAATAAAATAAAAACTTATTTTTTATTTTTTGAAAAAGGACAAATGATATGATTAATTATTTGAAAAATTTGGCAACAAACGTTACTCAAGTTGGTTCAACGTTCTTCTTCAAAAACAAAACTACTGGTACAAAAATTAGATAAAAATAATAAAGGCTTTAAGAGATATTTCGCAAACAAACGAAATTCTCAAATTTTGTTTTGACTCTGGTGCATTTTTTGACTTGTACGATTCTTCCTTTTCCCCACAGATGTATATGAAACAATGGGGCTTCTTCTGAATCGTCTTTCTGGTCTGAATCGAAAATTTTCCTGAGGAAACCACCCTCGTACGCGATCCGGTCCATTTTCCGTATTCCATATACGAGTGCTCGCGGAAACTTCACACATATGTACGCTTTTTTATTTACACATAAAGATGTTATATGTGGGGTATAAAAGCAAAGACAGCAATATTAATTATTATATATAACTGCATTAATTATTAAAATAATGCAGTTATCGAGGATTACTAGTTTAAAATGTACTGAATTTGAGATTTTAAGGGAAACATAGCCTATAAATATATAGAAAGCACGATTTTAGAAGGGACTTACAATCTAAAATTCAGTACATTTTAAATTAGTAATCCTCGGTGACGGCATTTAAAACATTATTTTTTTTTTTGGATACGGCTGCTTTAGCTTTTAAACCTCACATATCTATGTTTGAGAACTAATGGAACATTAATTTATCACATAGATATCGACGGCTCCTACACATAATATCGTATCCCACAAATCGACGATTTTGAGTTTTTTGTGTATTTCATATGTATTTAATTATTTTATTTCGTTTAATTACAAGAAAGAAAAAATTGCTATAAAAAACGTTTTTTTATTATTATTCATCTTTTTTGGAATTAAAGATATAATTAAATACAAATACACAAAAATCTCAAAATCGTCGATTTGTGGGATACGATATTATACGTAGGAGCCGTTGATATGTGAGGTATTGAAAAAGAGAATATTAAAAAAAAAATAATGCAGTTATCGAGGAATACTAGTTTAAAATGTACTGAATTTGAGATTTTATAGAAAACATAGCCTATAAATTTATATAAAACACGATTTTAAAAGGGGTAGATACATTAAATCTAGAATTAAGTATATTTTAAATTAGTAATCCTCGGTGGCCACATTTAAAACATTTTTTTTTTGGATATTACTGCCTTTGCTTTCGTTAACCACATATAATAATTAATGATCTGCTTCTGATTAAAGTATTTATTTTGCATTAGTGAAATGTGAATTTTCGTAGATGGATTTAAAATAAAAATGATTTCATGACATTAATTGTTTAATTCAATTACCAAACCATCAATTAATCAATCGTAGGTTAATTGCATTAATTAATTACTCTTTTATTAATTGCCAAAATAACACTTTCATTTTATGTCCGCTAGGAGGAGAAGCGATCCTTTCTGAGATGGATAAAATCTGCCTAATTGGCTACACAAAATAGAAAAGCTGTTTGGACGTGCAGTGTATGTAATTTTAGAAGAAAAAAAAATGCAGACGATTTTTTGTTACATTCTTCCTATTCAAGGCCTTTCCAATTCACTAAATGAATATATAATAAAATGCTGCGGCCAGACAGAAAGCGGATGGTCAACATGTCAAAGCAGACAGTTCAGGCAGGACAGCTGCAGATACGTTAATATGGACTGCAGGGATTATAAAAAAATATTCCATCGAGAAATTTATCGCCTTAATTACGGTAATCTGTCAATATCCGGTTTGCGGCGTGTATTGCTCGACATTTTTTCAGTTCAATGATTTTTTTGATCGCAAAACAGTTTAATCAAAGAGGGATCTGCAATGCATTAAAAAACCTAACTCGAAAGCTTTTTAAATATCGCATATGTACATGTATGGATGCATACTATCGTGCATGGAAGCAGACAGAACAAAATGAATAAGTGTAGGTCTTTTTCATATATCTTTGCAATTGAGTTAGTGTGGGTAGAGTGCATAATACGCGCATCGTTTCGTTGTGTTAAGTTTACGCATACGAGAGGGGCGTATCCGTAAACTTAACACAACGAAACAATGCGCGTATTATGCACTGTACCCACACTAACTCAATTGCAAGCCTATATCAAAAGACTTATACTATTTTTTTACATGACTCCGCATGTAAGTTTGTCCTTTTTCTGTTTTTTCATAATTTTTACTAGGCATTTTTCACTTTTTTGTTTTCTGTCATGCTTTATTTCCTTATGGTATCATATCAATTTTAATGATTTATTTACTGTCATTATATATCGTAAATGTGCAGGAGCTACGCCAAAATAAATTTTTGAATTTGAATATATTTTACGATGCCTCAAAGGGGTGTAATCCCTTAACTAAATTACATTTTCAATGCAATTTTAACACACAGATCTGCAAATTTTGAATATTATGATACACTAGCTGTTCGTACCCGGCGTTGCACGGGTTAAAGATTAAGTTGAAAATAAATTTGTGGGGGAAACAAAGGTTTGATTCGAACGGTAAAGATTTGCATCGAAAATATATCAGGGGGAGGAGAAGGGGTATGGGAATAGGGGGAAAATATCGCCTATGTTACTCGCCGAGTCCTAAAGAATAAGTTTCCAAATTTTGAGTCCGATCGGTCAAACGTTACAGATTTGCATCTAAAATATGTCAGGGGAGGGGAAGGGGTATGAGAATAGGGGGGAAATATCGTTATGTTACCCGTTGAGTCCTAAAAAATAAGTTTCCAAATTTTGAGACCGATCGGTCAAACGGTACAAATTTGCATCTAAAATATGTCAGGGGAGGGGAAGGGGTATGAGAATAGGGGGGAAATATCGTTATGTTACCCGTTGAGTCCTAAAAAATAAGTTTCCAAATTTTGAGACCGATCGGTCAAACGGTACAAATTTGCATCTAAAATATGTCAGGGAGAGGGGAAGGGTTATCCTCCGGGTCTCAAAGCATAAGTATGCAAAATTTGAATCGAATCGGACTAACGGTGTGGATTTGTATAGAGAACAGACAGACAGACAGACATTGAGTTTTATAGGTATAGATTACTTTATTTCGCTTTTCTTTTTTAAATATACCCACGTTTACGTACGTGATTCAATATACCTACTAACTGTATGCCACATGTATTTCCATCAGATATTTAACTTTTTTTTCACCGAAGGTCGTAGGTTATATTAATTTTCTAGTACAGTCTGGACGTATTTTGAAATGAGTCATGTTTACAGTTACCAGTTGATGGACAGTCGTGACTGGATGCGCGCAGGTCGCAGTCGTGTGACGAACGCATATTCATACGGAAATATCAAACTTGCAGTCGCTTGAATTATGTCACGTGCTGTCGACATTATTGCCCGTCGTGGTGAGGATGCATGGTCACCAGAATTATTACACACTTTTCTGTATTTACTAAACACGGGACAGGAATTCCCGCAAACGAATTACATACGTTTAACTCATTTAAATAGCACACACCATGTATAGACACTTTTAAATTCTTACACTCTGACTTTTCTATAACATCTGGTAGGTTGCATAGACAAATCGAAGGGTTTTTATCGTCACACAAAAAACAGGTTTAATTTTTTTGAAGTACCCATAAACCTCAAGCAGACAGATGAAATATTTTGTTTTCATTTCAATGGGTTCATGATCTTAATTAAATACACAGCCAGTGTTTTTTCCATATTTCATATTTTCGTAATTGTAATCCGTAGTTAATCTTAGCATTTCATCAAATATTAGCCTTACTATCAAGATTCGCTAGAGATATATCTTTTATATATATATGTATAATATTAATTGCATATTCTCTTATATTTCACTGAAAAACGCCGAAAAATAATTCATGCTACAAGAGAAAAGCCGCAAATTATTCATGTCGAAGCGAGTTTATTCAAAATTTAAAAATTCGTTTTTCTTAATGAAAAATACCGAATTTTAAATTTGAATTTAAATTACCAATGACGTTGTGAACTGAAAACAGTCGCCTTGACCTAGAAATCGCAGGCAGAATAAGCTGTGCTAATATTATGCAACTTTTTGCCTCTTCAAAAAAGCGGAAATAAAAAGATCCGTCATTTAATAGATAGGAGCTAAGTAATTTAACCTATCCGCAGGAAGCCGTTAAAAAAACATTTTCTGATTGAAGTACCAATTAGAAAAACTAAAAAAAAATCATTAATTTGTTTCAAAGTGTAATGAGTTCGTTGGTTTTTTTTACAATTATCGTCTTTCAAGTTTCTAAACCCAAATGATGTCACGTCTATGAAGCGTTTTAAACAGCAAAATTAATCATGAAAATATGAATGAAGTATTTGGCTAATTATTGCGACCACGAAGTCCTCATCTGCTACGTGCGGCAATCCGAGGATGGGGAAGATTGAAGAGTCGGCGTCGTCCCGCGACGATTAGCCCGTGACCCCCGCCGGTGGATTTATTACAACGGTCACGAGTGACCGCCATTTTAGAAAGCAGAGTGCGTACCTTGACCTTTGCTGCACTCGAGGGAAAATTCTGCATCAATGGTGGGATTTATGATGCGTCTCTGTACTTGGTACGTACGCAGTCCCGTATTGACAATTGAACCTATACTAGTATGTCAACACGCAATAAAATATAATATATTTTTTTAATTTTCCAAATTCATTTTTTGGTACCATTTTTATAAAAAAGATTATTAAAACTTTCTTTTTTAACAAAAAAAAAAACACACTTACGTGTGGTCAAAACGAAGTTGTAAAACTAATAAAATTTTTACTTGCTAAATAAAAT
Organism: Agrypnia vestita; assembly: GCA_016648135.1. NCBI lineage: Eukaryota > Metazoa > Arthropoda > Insecta > Trichoptera > Phryganeidae > Agrypnia > Agrypnia vestita. The sequence goes on from JADDOH010024826.1 coordinate 69,021, forward strand.
ATTTTGCGAGATCTAATTACTTAATTTCGTTGTTAAATAATTTACGAAAAAACTAAAATCCGTCAAAAATGACGTACTTTTATTAAAAATTTCTTTCGCTGGTTAGGGCTGTGAGAACAGTCCTATCTAGAGTAGCGTAGCGTCTTGATAACTGTAGTGATGGACATTATTAAAAAGAGCATTATTTTTTGCGTCTTATATAGGTACCTTATTATTATACTATATCTCATTATTATACGAGCCATCTGGTAGCGTTAGTGACGGACATCTTTACATAGAGAATAAAACATTTTTCTTTACCTCATTTTATACATCTCAACTTTATTTGTGCCGTCTGGTAGCGTTAGTGACGGACATTGTTACATACAAAATTATATATTTTGATTAGGTAATGATTAATATCAATGACGTATGCGATATAGTATGCACTTATTAGTTTCAATTTTAATTATACTGAAATATTAAAAAAATCTAAATATTTAAAAAAAATTATTTCAGTATATTTTGTCAAATAAGCGTAAAGTCAATATTTTCGTTTTATTTTTTAATAACATTTTTGAAATCATACTAATTTTCGAAACGGTATTATGTTTTCATTTTATATAATAATGAGATCGGCTATCAAACTAATTTTGAAAACGGAATAGAATCAGCTATTGAATTGTAGTTACGGTTACGGATGGAAAATTAATCGAAATTATTATTATTGGGGATGAGAAATATTGAAGAGGATGAATAATGTGAAATTTTTATAATTAATTCAATAAGCATAGAGCAACAATAAGCTGTAACTACCACGCGGTAAGGCAATGAACCCATTGAAAGTTATACAGGGTATTAAAGCAGTATTTAAAAAATTATCAAATTAATTGAATTCAACTTGAAATAACCACATCCTTAGGATTTCAAAATAATTTCGAACTATTAAAATGCAACACCAAACAACAAATGCAGAATTATATATATTTAGGCTCAGTGGGCTCCATATATACATAAATTAAGAAGATAACTGAGATTAAATAACTAACCAAAGAAATAAAGTTAACACTTCTAAAAAAAATTAATTATATAATGGTTAAGTCCCTCATGAAGCCCAAGAGTCTCTTTTTGAAGAGGTAAAGCGTTAAAATTTATGTATGTTTTATTATTGTTTTAATATGCAAGAAATGTAATAGAACTGAATGCATGTAAAATGTTCTTAAGAACACCGCAGAATATCCCAGAAATTCAAAACAGAAAATGAATGTATGTAATTTTAAATATTTTTTTTTTGTTTATGTACAGACAATAATTTTTGTTCAAAACTAAAATGCTTTACCAATGAAAAATCGGTATTATTAAGCTAAATTTTTCTGCAAAAAGTTTTCTTTACATGAATGAGTTTCGTTCCGAGAGCTCGTTTGCGTAGAGAACCTACGCACCCTTGCTAAAAAATAACGCACGTGACTACTGTAAACTTTACTTAATGCGTTGGCAACGCACGCCGCCAGGCGGCAGAGACGTGAACTACTAATTCTAAATAAATTTTAAAAGCGGACGTTTGTATCATTGAAAGTTCGCAAATTATTGAAAGCGATATGCATTGATATTCAATAATATTAAAAGTATTGTCATTTATTATTGCCGTGGTAGATATTTTGTGTCGCAACTTGATTTTAATTTTTTAAATATGCAAATTAATTTCTTATCATGACTAATATTGCTAAATGTATTTTAAAGACTATTTGCTATTTTCACGTATTGATGGGAAGGGATAGGATATTTTTCGAAACTACAGTCGTGATAAAATAATATATTCAGTCGTGATTGGTTATTTATAAAATAGAAAATTAAATGACGTAATAATAAAAAAATGCGAAACTGGCCTATTACTAGTTTAAGTTGATTTATTGGTCTCTTGATAATATATTTATAAGTTTGGATAAATAATTGTACATCAGATATTATTGTATGCACTAGCGGTAACCAATCGACAATTGCCGCTAGTTTCTTACTAGGTGGCCTACTCGCGGTCAATTGTAGCCTCCGTGCGGCCAAATCCATTTAACAAAACAATTGAGCATGTTCAGGACTGGCAGCCAACATTTTTGTGGTAGCAATTGAAGGATATTTTGAAATAAATATTTGTAATATATTTTCGAATAGCATTTGTTATTATGGTACCTTTTGCCCTTTATTTAATTAAATTATTATGTTATTACTAGTTAGGTAACTAAGTAGTGTAATGTAATTTATAAAAATATAATTTAGTTTTTTGTGATGAAATTGAAGAATAATTAATTATTTCCGCTTTATTACAAAGAGTAATAAAAACCATATAATTATTTCAAAACACGTTCGTTCTTTTATATTTGTTAATTGAAAATATTGTTGAACGTTTCAAAAATATTTAAAAGATCTTTCCATTATGAACATGGACCAAAAAAAAAACAAGCTTATATTATAACTCATTGTTCTATATTCTATAATTATGATTTAATCTAGAATAAGAAAAATATGAAATTGAGGAATACAATTGCTCCAGAACAGGTTTCACCTAGTGTGGTGTTATAAGCTAAATTTTTAAAAAGTTTTATTATGATAATATTTGAACAAATAAATATTTAAACGTAATAAAAAAAAATTTCGGCAAAGAAATGTGATGCAATCTCCAAATAAAAGATGGACACTTACGATATTGATATGGATTACATACAGAATTCTGTTGTTGATGGAAGAAAAGAGCCCACGCTTTTATTTTTAGAGTGTGGAATTTTTTGACAGAAAATTTATTTTCTGCTTTGTAGTGCATTTAAATACCTAATATAAGCGTTTTTTTAAATAGTTTTTTCATGCTACTTCTCAATATTATCCAGCGTACAAAATCTATTTGGTAGGAATCTAGCACCATCTTTTGGTGACTTCGTTAACCAATTTCCCAAATAAATGTTTGATTAATTAATTAGCATTGATTAATTGATAAATCAGCGAATTTGATTACTATTGTTATTGTCGTCGAAAATACGTCGGTGTGCAAAATTTCAGATTAATTAGACATTTGGAAGCGGGCGAAATATCCGTCTAGACAAACAGGTGAAGCTAATGTAAGCGTGGCTACCTTATAAAATTAACAATAATAAACCGATTTAAAGAATTACGTCATATTGTAATAAATATTGATACGCGTGACTGAGACGTGTAGACAGTATAAACGAGAAAGCATGCCGCGTACGAATAAATCATTGAACCGTCTCTAAGCATTATTTAATGTTCAGAATCCGCAACTGTAAAACCAACAATGTTCTTGGCTTATCCGACATGGTCGATCTATTCCTCGCCGTTTGCAGCTTTGCACTTTTTACCATCAGTATATGGAATCGCTGGAAAATGTGGTCTTTGCAGAACCCACACCAGACCTGGCGGCCAACTCCATTTCTATTCTTTACTTTTTTGCAATCATGTGAGAGTGGACAGAGCCTTAAATATGTGGCAATGAAGAATGCAACTCTAATAAATTCTTTTTAAAAGAAAATAATTGATTGACTAGAAATAGTCGCAATTGATTAATATTTATAAGATCATTTGATGACCATTATTAAAAAAAGTGCGTTGATAGATTTGTGATAACGTCATCGCAACCAGATTGAAGAAATGCCTGCCAAACGTAATTGTTTATATGTAACACCGTTTAATGTGAAGTTGCGATATGCGAACCTGAAATATTTTTTTGCTGGCAAAATGAGTTGCCAAATAAGCAATATTAATTTAACGTAAATAGTTAATATACTCATCCCATAAAAATATTTAAAAACGGAAAGACTTAACGTGAGTAACGATTATTTAAAATTTAATAATATACGTATCATTTATAAAAGACTACAAATATGTACCAGTCTTCAATTTTTCGTAATATCAAATAGTTAATTTTTAATTAAACTTTGTAATACACACACGTGTGAGATGTTTTGTCACTGTATAGTTTCTAGTGCTGTCCCTTTCATCATTGTTTTGGTTTTTGAGTTACGAGTTCTTAACTAAAAAATTAAAATTGGTTTATCAGAAAAAAGTAGAACATTCGAAATAATTTGTATAAATTTTGATAGCAAATACATTAGCCGAAAAGCAAGAAACCTAAATATAAAAATAAAATAACATCGTCGTTGCCTAAAAAATAATAATTTATTGGCATTCGCCGACCATATAATTCATACCAAACATTCTTTCGGTAGTCATAAATAAAAACATCTCTACTCGTTTTTAATAAAGAATTGATAATTAACTATTTAGAAACCGTGAAATTCTAAGAAAATACTTATGAGTAACATAACATTCCATAAAACGTCTCCGATCCTAGGTTTGTTCCATCTAATAACCAAATCAAACCCTCTCTACCAGGTGACCTGATACCTCAATGAATTGACAAATATTCTGTATTTAATAATAATAATATTTGGATAATTTATACAGCGCTGTTTTCGTGAGCATTCACTTTAAGGGCGCTTCACAGATTAAAATTATATTACAAAAAAACAACTCACTGGCTAAAAAACTTATTTACTATTACTTATAGGTACTGGAGAAAATATTCATGGTAGCGTAACTTGAGGGACTGGTATAAGTGTATCTCGATGAGTTGTTCTGTGTGGCGGTAAATAAAATCGTAATCGCCAGAATGATCGCCGACCTCCGATAGGAGATGGCTTCATAAGAAGAAGATACACTAGATGACATACAAAAAATGGAATTGATGGTAAAAAACATATTTGTTTGAAGAACATTAGACAGTGTTGTAACGTTAGGCTAGTTATTAAGAACACCCGATGATGAGAAAGACTGCTCCGCTCGAAACAATAGCATCGACGGAATAACTCTTAACAAAATAATTCAGTGTGTAAATTTAAAGAGTCACGTTGCATCTTAAACTACCATATCAATCAGTAATATTAAATGGTTAATTTATTGAAATTGGTAAATGCGGTTCTCCTATTGGTATGGAATTCGCGAGCGTTTTCTGATTTTTTTTTAGTACGATTCTTTTCAAAACTTGTGAAATATATTAAAAAAACTTGATTATTTATTTCAAAGGTACATAAATGAATTGTATGAAACTAGTATATAATCAATTTGTTAATATTTTTTAATGTATTTATTTCAAAAAATGAGGGAGAGATTTCATCCATCAAATATGAATTATTTAAAATATTTTATTATACGTATACATAATTTGTTTTATAGCATTTATCGTTCTCAACCATTGCTATGTATAACTTTTCTATTAAATACCTAAAATTGATTTGTAACTACTTCCATAAGAATACATAACATTAAATAAATATTATTGTATAGCATTCTACAAATTATCTACGAGTATATGTTATTTTATAAATATTTTATGTTATATATCATAATTATCTTCGCGACTCAGTATTACATCAAAATCAATGAAATTTGTTCTCTGCAATTGGTAGTTTTTCTATTGAAATGTACCTACCTATCAAGTAACTGAGCATTTTGAATCCATCAAGAAGAAGATTTTCGGTTCTGTCCTGCTAGCGACCATCAACTATATCGAGGGTAGAAAGTCAAAAGGGTGTTAGCCGTTACTGGTTATTTCGAACTTTACAGGAGAGTAAAATAAAGTTCTGTCAACCTGATTTTGTTAATAGTTCTTTTATTACTAAATGATTTCCATATCTGTCAATCTAAAATATAATACAATAAAACACATATGGAAAAATAATAAAAGAAATATTGAAAAAATGAGATTGACAGAACTTTCTTTTGCTCTCCTGTAAAGTTCGAAATAATCACTTACGCCCTTTTGGCTTTCTACTTAAAAATAGTATTGAGACATTTTTTTTGTTTGCATATATTATAAACGAATGTAAGTAAAAGAGTGACTGTATGATAAAAATATACTTAATTAGATTTAAAAAAAAATGTAAATGCCCAATTACTATGACGTGATCCTTTTTAATAGATTATTTACTGGACACAAATTTATTCGTTAATAATTTAAAAGTTGCTCAACACGATTAGAAAGCGCTGAAAATTAATACTTAAACTTTTTCTTTTTCTTCATCATTTTAAGCAAGGCGTGTCAAGGCCCCCACAATACAACATAATCTCCATGGCCAACCTTTCTTGTGCGTATTTTTTTACTCGAACTTGTTCTTGTTAAAGTCTGAAAAACAATCCAGTTTGTGTGAAGAAAGTAATCAGGACCGGATTAATACGTAAACTTGCTAACAGGTTGCGGTATTGCCCGAAGGCGGCGTGTTAAAGGAATCGAGTTTTTATTAATAATAAAACTTTATTTCTATTGCGATTCGGCAAGTTGAATGTGAGTGAGAAAAAAAACCCAATAAGTTGTTATGAAAGCCGCGCGCTGTTACGCGACATGTATTTTGATAACATTAACCTTGGTGATATGCGTCTTGCAGGGGCGTGCGGTGGGAACATCGCAGCATGACTTTTACGTAACCAATTATTTGTAAAAAAAATCGTAATACAACATATATTTCGAAATATTTCTATCACAATATTTATTGTTATTATAGCATTCCTATTTCGATATATCATAAAAAACTGTAGCATAAATATTTTATATCTTTTTTTTTTCAAAATATACGTTTACAAAAAGTCATGCTTTAATGTTCCCACTGTACGCGCCTGCCGTCTTGTATCGCAATAATTATTCTAAAGATCTTTATTGAAATATCAATATTAAAGGTTTTTCTTGACAATTGTAACATTTTTTTTTGTTTTTTGATGTTTCATCTAATATTGAATCTGTATGAATGTGTATGACACATTGTTGTGATGACAAAATAACCAATATTATTAGATGCCGACTGTATTTTTATTTTTTATTATTGCATAACAGATTGCTCCATTTACTATGCAAATTATGATGTGAAATGAGTACCTATATGGCAACGATCTTCCGTTTGATGCTTTCAATGCTATCATTAAATAAATCGACGTGATCACTCAATTTACTTAAGAGTTGAGCACTACGCGTTATGGCGTGTCTATCTATTATATCCGTTCTGCATTTTGGGACATGAAATAGCGCGTGACCTCGATTTCTCAATTAATTATTTTGCACAAACAAACATATTTCTAAAGCAAAACTTAGTATTATTCTAAAGAACTCCGGGTTTCTTATACGAGGTAAAGGGAATCAATATCCCCACTGAGGATATTGTGCAGTACTGCAAGATCGAATATTTTCCGTATCAATATCATGTCAATATCAAAAAAAAAAAATAACAAACTACACAAATATAATTTTAATGAGATACTTTCCAATACAGATCACACCTGTGCGTCGGCTTAGGGCCTCGTGATGTCCTAATCCAGCCCTGAAAGTAACGCATAAAAATATCACTTTCATTGCACATAACAAGTGCAGACAATGGATATAAAGGCTTATTAATTAAACTCTGAAATACTCGTAACTCATAAAAACTTCGTGGCCTCGTGCAAGTAATAAAAAAATTCCGAACCGTGAATATTTTTTGTAACAAAAATTTAAGTGTAGTAAACATTTTTATGCAAAAATTTCTCTTTTTATATTTGTGGAGTATAAAAGCAAAGGCAGCAATGTCAAAAAAAAAAATAATGCAGTCATCGAAGATAACTAATTTATAATATACTGAATTAAAGATTTAGGAAACATGATTTTGGAAAGGATGAATACATAAAATGTTCCTCGGTAACAGCATTTAAAATATTTTTTTATATCCCACATATAATGTCTTGATGATACAGTTAATAAAAAATCATATAAAAATATTATTTCTTACCGTCACGCTGTTTCGCCGCAGAATTATGCAGAGAGAATACTCTTCTCTATACTCTTCTGTCATGACAAATCTCTCTTCTCTTTAATTTTCACACATCTTCTCACCTCTAACAGGGTCGTGGTCTTCTCTCTGATTTACCTGATAGCACGACATCTTTCACAGATGTTATCTATCTCTATTTTCTTTGATCTCTCAATATATGCGGCCACCATAAGGCCAAATCTTCTGATCAACCTTACAAAAATCATGCACTATATTGTATATTATTATTTCTTTTCGATCGTAGTACTTTTGTGTTTTCACTGTATTATAATATATCTTTTTAGGGGTATTTATAAGGTATAAACTACCCGTTGATATTGTCACATTAAAAAAGTACACAAAATATTCCCAAGGAACTATTTTCGAGAAAACATTAAGGCAAAGTCGTTAAAATGTTTGATTTTACAAGTCAATTATAAATAAATATATGTATACATTACCAGAAGTATTATAATTAATTGTGTTCCCGTCGATACAGGTCGAATTTTTACTCATATCTCTGTAGTCGGCAACTTCGTACATAGATTTGTTTTATGTTCAATTATCTTATGAATAGGGAATTAAATATTAATAATCACATTTTAATTATATTAATCACTTCTACATAATTGTATCTATAAATGAAAATTTTGGTTAGAAGCGAACACTTTATTTTATTATTTTATTATAATAGATAACCACCAAAAATTGGAGAAGCTTCAAAAATGATTAATTACAATTATTATGTGTTAAATTTACAATGATATAAAACAATATAGCGCATATCGCGCGCTGTGTACATAACCGATATTATGCGTCACTGACGTCAGGTTGCATTACTGTAGAGCGTGAAACAACTCATATATCATTGCCTGTTTCTCGCGTTGATATCGCTAACGTACAACGATGGTACTCAACACATTCTTGGAATGTCATGATCAAATAATCGACCCGTATGAAATGTAACAAATAATTCACTGGGAAATGTGACAGAAATTTCAAAATTTTGAATCCTGTGTTTTATTTGAAAAAATGTAAACAAATCCTTTTTAAAACTTTTCAAAGCAAGAAAACACTTTGTGGCTTGACATTATAAGAAATTGAAGAATAAATTAAATTCTATGTTTTAAACCACTTTATTGCTATATATTTGTCAACTAGTTTCGGTTGGATTCAACCTTCTTCAGGACAATTATAATATAGACTAATCTAGGTACAGAAATTTATAAAGGAGTAAAGAAAAAGAGAGAGAGAGGGACAGAGTGTCAACTAGGGATGGAGGGAATGGGAGGAGTTAACTGAAGATAGAGGGAAAAGCTTTAAAATCGGACTATTAGATAAATTTATTTGTTTATTTATTATTTGACTATTATTATTGATCTAGAATCTAGAAGCATTAGAAATTAATAAAGCTATCAATAATAATAGTCAAATAATAAATAAACAAATAAATTTATCTAATAGTCCGATTTTAAATCTGTTCCCTCTATCTTCAGTTAACTCCTCCCTTCCCTCCCCCCCACCTAGTTGACACTCTGTCCCTCTCTCTCTTTTTCTTTCCTCCTTTATAAATTTCTGTACCTAGATTAGTCTATATTATAATTGTCCTGAAGAAGGTTGAGTCCAACCGAAACTAGTTGACAAATATATAGCAATAAAGTGGTTTAAAACATAGTATTTAATTTATTCTTCAATTTCTTAAATCCTTTTTACTGCGGAAAGCAAAAACCAAAACAAAGCGTTATCTAGCGTACAAAACTATAACATTTTCAACGCGCAGAATAGATAAAGCATGAGAATAGTTTTCAAACAATTCTTGTGGAAATTGCTGAAGGCTTACAGAATACCTTCGCAATCTAAGCGCTGATGAACTTGCTCTGATGAAAGTCCAGAGAGTACCTGCATTAATAAATCTAAACTGGATCTTGATTGATAGCAGAGTCGGCTCCCGAACCACTTTCGATTTTACTACACCATCAAAGTATCAAACCATATTTCAAGATATGTCAACTATATTATATAAGTCGATTGTTTGCGTAATTGTTAGGTGAATTAATATCATAAAAATTAAAATATTAACAATCGCAAAATAAATGTTATTCCAGGCAGATTGTACACATTAAAATGCGCTATTAACTTGAGCATTATTTCAAGGGTTGTTTTACAAAGTTATAAATTTCAAAACGTTTCTTTTGAAATCAAAACATACTACTGTTTTATAATATTGTATACAATTGTTTCCTGAGGACGAAGGGGCCATGGGCTCTGAAACATGTTGATATTTTTCAACACAAAAGTGGCGAGAAAGGGTTAATTTTTATTAATTATATTAATAATGTTACCATAAAATTATTTTGCTCTTTTGAAGAAAAAATAAAAAAAACTTTTGGTTCATTGCTGGTTAGGTTAGGTTTCAAAACTTCTGCAATAATGTGATATTTTAGGGCAATAAATAACTAAACTATTTCGAAATGTTATATAATATTACTTAAACATTTTATTATTTAAATTAACAAATGTAGTTCTACAAAATATTGTAGAATACATTTTTTTTAAATCGAGATATATTATATGTAGATGTCTGATAGAGAAAAAAAAAATTTTTATGTGTGTGTTAATAGGGCTTACCACCTATCATAAGGGTGGTTTAAGTGATCACTTTACACAATGTAACGTTTACCATTCCCACACAACATCATGTGAAACGTAACACACATGTGATTGTAAAATAAATATATATATACAACATCCAAAATTTGATCGATGTAATATTGTATCATGGGTAGAGATGGTGAATATTACATTGTGTAAAATTATCACTTAAGCCAGCCACACGATAGGTCGTAAGCCCCATAAACACCCAATAAAAGACTTTCATACCTACTTTCCCATAAAAAATATAATTTTGTCTCTATGAGACTATTAATGTATCTTGAATAATGATTTGGACAAACTGAAATATTCTGAACAATTTTTTCTTCTTAGTGTTTTCTAAACTACTAGGAAATTTGATATTTTTGTATGAAAAGCCCTTATTATCCCGAGGTCATGACATAATGACAAGCAAGGGGCGCTGGGAATTCCATGAATACTTTAACAGGAAGAGGTTTTCACGTGTCTTGATTGTCTAATATTTATTAATTATTATTAAATGTATAATATTAAACATGATTGTCTAATAAAAATAAAATGCCGTATGCATCATTTATGGTACGTGTTGTCATTAAGAAGAAGAAATAATAAAATCTTCTTCAAACAGTAATTTAAACCGGGACCAAGTTACTGGAGCCATTATAATCAACACGGCGACCACACTTGGACCGCAGTGTCAACCATCTTGTTGACTAGTTGCGTCCTATGAATATTATTACAAAATTACTGCAGAATTCCCCAAGCATTCTCATCCACAAAGTATTTCAAGGGTGTTTCATAAAGGACATTAGCACGCATCAAAATTATTTTATTTTAATTACCTTTCTAAAACTTCGCTTTTTATTCAAAATTTATTGTATACTTCATGAATAAGTAATTCTTTGTCATTAGGTATATAAAGTTTAAAAAAGTGCTAACGTGCATTGTATTTTCGGTTTAAAGTTTTAGTAATTAAAAGCGAGTTAATTATTAAAACGTTAATTACTCAATTAAGCCCGTAATTGAGATAAAAGAAGTTAGTCATTAGGTGTTGAAAATTTCATCAATTGCACAAAGTGAACATTTTTATTATTTATTGGTTCTTTTTATATAAAGTGATTAAATATAATATTCAAAATAAAGATTTATTTACGTCTCTATAAGAATCAGTGACTCGTGTATGAAGAAGTATAGTTATGAATACATGACAGTAACTAACTAACCATCACGCCGTTTCCCCGTAGGGGTAGGCAGAGGATAGAACGCCGTATTCTTCTATCTTGACACACCACTTTTGCTTCGGCTACATTCATACATCTTCTCATGCAAGCTCTACGATTGTTGAGGCTTTTAACAGGGCCATCCTTCAATATTTGTAATATTTGATCATGCCAGATCTTTCGCGGATGCCCTATACTCCTTTTGCCTTTAACAAACGCCTCATATATTTTCTTAACCATCCTTTCCTCGCTCATACGTTCCACATGACCAACCATCTCAGCATTCTTTTCGTTATTATATCTACCGCGCTCCAGCCAGTATTATATTAACTTCTAATTTGTTCATTCCTCACTTTATCGACCAAAGATTTTCCACACAAGCGTCTTGGTGACCGCATTTAGTATACTTCCTTTCCTCTTTTGCCAATTCCAGGCATCACTTCCATACATTAGGGTTGGCACTAGAACGCCATTATGTAGGTACCGCTAGTCTTGCTCTTTGACAGGTTCTTATTGACTATAATGGCATTCAGAGCATCATTTACTTTGATACCTGCAGTCACTCTCCTTTCGATATCATTATCAGCCTTGCCGTCTCTACTAAACATACTTCCCAAGTACACAAACTCATTGACTTATAATTACATGACACTAAAGCGGCTAAATTATATATGTTTGCAGGTATAATGTATTGTCACGTATCGTGGCTGCAGGAGGAATTAATGAAAACGCTGGGATTTAATACAGGATTTATTGAATACCGATTAATTAATTAAACTAACGTAAAAAATCGCTTAAACGTATTAAATGTAACGCTATTCTTTAAATTAAACCGTTTCACCAATTTATCACTCAAAATACACTCTTTATATTCGCCTCGACACTTCATTCACTATTCACTAGAATATTCCATCCAATTTCCGCACTTATTAATTTTGCTTCAGTTTATCTCTCTACGTAAGAACTTTCCGAAATCTTCGCTGTCGAATTACGGCTCGTCTGGCCGTCCTGGCAACTCGCGGCTACCTTCGCTTTTATTATCGCTGTCAAACGCACGCGCCCAAATCAAATCAATTCTTACTCCCGTGTGTCGTATTTATATTGGTTATTTCTTTTATCTAGACGCTTTCAGTGTTTTCTCGCAATTTCTCGTAAATTCCAGATGTTCCTGGAAAGTTGAAGACGTCTCTCGAAAGTTGGAGGTAATTCCAGATCCTTCCACAACTGTCATTTGACAGAAGTACGAGATACTTTTTAGCCTCGTTACAGTATTAATATGCCTTAATCAAAATAATAAAAATAAAATTGACAATCAACATTAATTGATTATATATAATAAAGACATGCTATTGATAAAATATATGTTTTTATTAAAAATATTTATTAATACTCTGCGCAAAAAATAAATGTACGTATACTTACTAAAATTGCAGCAGCTTATTTACTTAATCACCATCGCACACTAAAAAAGTCCTCAATTCATAAATATAGCACATTTAAGAGTTCATTAATAATCAATTTACAGTTTGATAAATTTATGACCAAATTATGTAAATTAATGTTATAATTTATTTACAGAGGCGATTAATAATATTAATTCGATTTGTGGACAAATATTTATTTAACCTCTTTCATTCACAGCTTGAAAGCATTTTTTGCAAGAAAATAAACAATTTAAATGTGAGTAAAATATGCCATCAATTTTTCATAAAATAAAAATGATGGTATTTCTCTATAGATAACCAATAATATTATGAGTAAGAAAAAATGTTTACCGCTGTTCCATTGGAATCGCCCACATAATTACAAAAATAAGTAGTTGCATTACTAAAAATATTAAAATAAATCGTTAGAAATTCTAAAAAGCGTTCGATATTTTAACGAATTTTTAGTTAAAAAAATGACCCATATTTAAAACGTTTTAAAAATGATATCATGCATATTTCTTTTATCACGGTTTAAATATGAAAGTGGTCTATGTGCACTGCTTAATCCTACGCGTAATTTGCCAGCAGGGTTTAAAAGATGGTCAAATATAAAAAAATTAACATTGGATTGAGATATAATTACACATACCGTTTGTCTTATAAAGCCCATATTCAGCGTTCCGTAACGTTCGATCATTTTTCATTACTTAACAATAAAAACCCATTTAATTTTTAAAAAAAGTCTAAAGCATTCAAACACAGATTAGCTGAATTAGCCGTTGATGTTATATTCCGAGAAAAGTTATTCAGTTGCACTTACAGGTAATCTTTGCGGAACAATTTCATGTCTCTTGCAATAAAATAATTTTACGAGTTGACGAGTCGATATAAAAGAAATGAAGATTTTTTCTAAATTCCTACAACACATTTATTTAATAAAGATGCCATATTTTGCAGCAAAAACATAATTCAGTAGAATATATTAATTTAAAAACTTATTACTTTAGATTCAAAGAAGCCGATCAAGAAACAATGAAGTACTGATCTTTTATATACAGATCTTTTATATTATATATAGATAGAGTGGTGATAGAGAAGAATATTTATAACCACCTGGAAAGCACATAAGAAAAATGTACCCGATTGTTTTGTCTAGAGGTCAACTTCTGCTACACATTTGGAATACGAGAAAATCAGCTGTCCGCCCTTATCATATAATAATTTTGGACACTATACTTAATTTATTTGAATACGTTTAATTTTTTAGACAACTAATCATTGGACTCTTCTGTAACGGAACTGCATAATCCAAGCACGGAAAGGGATGGAAAAAGGGGAAGGTGTCTATGTTTAGCGCGGGATCGTAAAGTGCCATTAAATATAATTAAATATATATTTTATCCGAGAGGGTCAATGAGAGGGGGATGAAACCTTTTGTACTTCTAAAGTATAAAAAATTTCATTTAGATCAATTAAAAGGTGTAGAAGGAACAGAAAGACATTATCATAATAATAACCGTGTTTAAAATAAGCCTTACTTTATTACAAACTTCAAGGAAGTGTCATTTCTTTATAAAATCAATATAATTATTTCATTTTTAAAAAAATCAAAAAACGTGATTAAATGCCATACTTTTTCCCAAATTAATATTGGTCATCGATATAAAGGCGTCTGTAGTGTTAAGCAGGTACTTAGTTGTTTCTAATGGACTGCACTCCATTAATGCCCAGCTAATTTCTTACGGTAAAAATCTTGCAAGCTGATCACTTCATTGGGTATGTGAACATAAGTAAATGAATATAATGAAAATAATAGTAGTAAACTAAGAAATAATTACATACATTGCTAGAATACTGCAAGAAAGTATAATAAGAATATTTGCACTTCTTCTACTTATAATAATAAAATTTAACAACAATTTTTAAGTAAATATTTAATAATATTAATATTAATGACTATAGTTAATTGTTACTACACGATAATAATTTTCTAGAAAACATCTAAGAGAGTTGACCTTTTTTTATGCCTAAGATAATACTTTACTTCAAGTTTTATCAAATCCATAGAATACAGAATAGAAAAAAAAGACTGCAAAAAATGTGCAATAATGCTTTAAATATACTCGGATTATATTTTGGTAGATTTAAATTTTTAAAGACTACTTTCTCAGTTCCATGTTTTGTGAATTGGATGCTTTCTGCATAAATACGTCAATTTAGTGGTTTCTTTTTGTCAACATTTAAAAAAAAAAATATACTTTCATATATTTAAAGGTTTTATGTTCATTATTTCATCCAATCCAATGCCGAAACCGTCTTAGATACCTTTTATACACAATGTATAGGCAGAATTTCTTTTTCTTCTTGTTTGCTGTTTTCATATTATCTACACGTATGCATATTGTAAGCAGCATTTATTAAATACACATACATGCTTACGCACTCCGATCAATTGAATGATTTTATGTGAAAGTACTGTGAGCGCAACAAGACATGATACTTTTTCAGACAGTAAATTGAATTATTAGTTACAGTAATGATACCGGAAGAGGGAGTCTGTTGAAATAGTCGCAAGTGGGTAGTCATTAGTCATTGTAAGGCGTATAATTTAAATAATTAAATAACGGGTTAGGTTAAAAATCGTTTAAATTTTGTTTCATTTAAGGTATGGTTTTATTCAGATATTTTTACTATTTTTACGTATTTTTAAAGCATTAATAACATGTTTGATTCATTGTTATTATTTTAATTTTATCTGAAAGAAATACCAATTAACAATTTAGTAAATGTGGATTGAGCATGTCTAAGACAATTAAAATCTCAGATTATGTAAATAAATAGCTTCGGCTTATATGAAATGGTTATTTTTGGTGAGAATAAAAATAAGTTTATTTACATACCTATATATACACTTCGTATATACATCACTCACTCTTGGTTCTACAACCCCTGGGTCTTGGCTTCCTCCACTCATAACGGCTTAATGTCAGCTCTCTTCAGTTCAGAAGCTTCAAGGCAGATATGACTTTGAGGACGTTGTCGCCCCATATTAATGTTGGCCTTTCAAAGTTCCTTCGCCCTGTCGGTCTTGAGTTCCGCAGGGACTTTGGTGCTTGATGCTCGGTCATTATCTTCACATGACCCAGCCACCGAAGTCTTCCCAGTTTTATGAATTTTGTAACGTTTACCTCTTTAAACAGCGGACCCTTAATTCATATATACATCTCCTTAAACAGTTTACTCCTTAAATCATATACAGGGTTATTTGGAAAACATTAATAACCTCGAAGGGTTATATTCCTGCCTTGATTATGAGTCGAAAATGCTCAAGCTATCATGACCTAATATCAATAGTTATGGAGATATTCGACATCAAAGTTTGCATTTTTTTTTCAATATTTCTGACTTATTTTTTGTAAAACGTTGAATTATCATTACAGTAACTTAAATCGAATGTGAAAAATTCACTTCCTTTAATACAAGTCTAATAAAAAAATAAAAACCTTCGAATTCCAATTGGAAAACATTCCCATTGGAATTTTTTTCAGGATTTTATCATTTTGTTTAACTTTTATTGAAACGAATGATTTTTTTTAATCGGTATAAATTACTGTAACAATAGTCCAACGTTTTACAAAAAATAAGTCAGAAATATTGAAAAAAAAATGCAAACTTTGATGTCGCGTATCTCCATAACTATTGATATTAGGTCATGATAGCTTGAACATTTTCGACTCATAATCAAAGCCGGAATATAGTCCTGCGAGGTTATTAATGTTTTCCAAATAACCCTGTATATATACCTATAAAAGTAAATAATTTTTTTTAATTCTCAAGTCCGTCATATTTACTCGCTGTTGTGAAATTCTGCAATAGGCATGATGACAGCATTAAAGAATAAGTGATTTTAGAGAAGAAAATATTTTGAGTGGGATTCTAAAAAATGATCCAGTTTTAATATACACATTGAGATTAATAAGATTTTCAATAAATTAAAAGTAGGTATAAAATTGTACAATCCGCCATTTTAACTGAAACACCGGTCAGAGCGAATGACGTCACGCCTCAGTTCCCATCACCGTGTCTCTGAACCGTTGCCATAGAAACAATGCAATGTTTACTGAGGCTTGACGTCACGTAGACGAAATGACAGCTGCGGGCGTTTTTGCGCGAAATTAAAAATATGTAGATGTAAATGCAATTATTTGCTATTAAAGAAAATACATTCGATTCGTATAATACGTAGCACTAGGAAAATGGAGGTAGGTACTTCTGTAATTGCTTTTTTTAAACCATCTTCTATTGGTGTTACGTACTGTATTTGAAAATGTATGACACGCCTTCTAAAATTGTGACATGACCAATGATCCCTTCAGAAATAATACTGCTAATGTATACGAGATATTAATTATATATTACTCATCACATCAATCAGTCTCATAATAAAAAAAATGACTGAAGTCTTTGAGAAAATTAACAACTAATTCATTACATGCACTCACACTACCATTTATAATTTATCTTCAAGTGAAAGGAGTGAAAAAAATTGTTTTACAAAGAACTTTTTTGAATTCATTAATATTTCATTGTAAGGGAAAAAATTTAAAATTCCAAAGTTGAAAAAGTATTTTTTATCAAATCAAACATACCGTCAGACATTCTCTCAAAATAAAATTCTAATATATATTTTGAACATGAGATAAGTCAGACATATCATCACATTTCACAGCAAAAAACCGACTGGCTCACTAGTTAAAAAGAATATGATTAATTTGTAAGCCAGGTTAAAATAGGTATTTTATTGCAATATTTAAATATAGTACTTAGATTTTTAAAACAAGTGATATTAATGAAAACAAATGTACCTATTTATTTAAATATTTTTTGCACTGTAGTGACGAAATTCCCTTTTAAACATAGTAAGTAATTTATTTTTTAATAAGGATATGCTTTAATTATTATAATTAATGATTTGTATTTGAGTTTATAAGATCAATTGTAATTAATTAATAGGAATGTATTTCTGGTAAATACAATTTATTTATATATATATATATATATTGATGCACCTACAGACAAATATCAATGTGATGTTTTGTGGGGCTGAGATGTAAAAAAAAAAAGAATAAAAAAAAAAAATGCAATTTTTGATTATTGCAATTTCACGGCCTTTTAGAATCATCTATGTATAGTTTTCTGGGATATTCTGTGGTGACCTTCTTGGCCTTCACATCGGCCAGAGAGGTCACATATACACGGCAAAATATGCCAGAAAACTACACACAGAAGATTACGTAAAATGTTCAAAAACAATAAAAAATAAATGTTTATCTGAAATTTCTATTAAAATTATAATTTTTAACGTGTCGTGTTTGGCGTTTGATATTAATTTTTTTATGAGCAAGAAAATGAAGAAGTCATAAGATTTTTTATTTGCATTCACAATGATTTTAAATCCAAATTTGGTATGTTTAGATGTAACGATATATAACGCATAATATTTTATTATGTATAAGTGACTTGCGCTTAATATTTGTATTTGCACCTGTGCGTTTATTTTATGGTGTGATTTATCTCTAGGAGTGCTTTGCAAATATGTGGAAGTAAAGTAATATTAACGTTAATGCTTTTTAGAGGTTTATTAAATATATTTTTATCTACACTAATATTATAAGGAGGTAAAGTTTGTAAGTTTGGATGTATGTATCTCCGAAACTACCCATCCGATTTCAAAAATTCTTTCACCAATACATATATGTTAAGCTTAATTCACAAATTGATAAAATATGACTAAAATATACATTTAAAATAATTGTAATCTATCGGGGCTATTTAAGAAAGTAGGTACCTAATGTTAAATTCTTATCAAAATATGTTTTCTTTTCGTCAGGGAAATTTTGTAGAAATATGTAGATACAAATTGCCTTCTACAAAATAATATTTGGACGAGTAGTTTAGATTTTACGATCGTGTTTTTGAAAAAACAAAATAAAATTTGTATATTGATTTTTTTTTAGTCCACCATATTTTTATAAGTAGGTATGTTTAAAAGGAGTAAAAATTCAAAATAATTTTCGTGCATATTCTGGTATATATGTTAAAAATATCATATAGACATTAAAAAGAATATTGTTTCATACTCTAGTCAAAAAATAAATAAATATAGCTGTCTCATTTACCAGCGGCGACACCTAGGTATATACTATTTCATTTCGTGGGAATGACAATTTTTCAACCATAGATGGCGTAGTTGTGACAAATATGTAAAATGAGTTACATAAATAACAAATATATATATACAACTTTCAAAAAATTGTTAGATGTATGGAATTTGGGTGGAATCGGTGAACCTTGTTATATTGTGTAATGTAACAACGTTCACCGATGAATGAATTTGAATACATTGGACCACCGAAGAAGAAGAAAGATACATCATTCAAACATTTGATAGATAGGTGGTTGTTCTTGACGATGAAATCGGTGAACGTTGTTACATCGTGTAAAATGATTAATTAACCCAGCATTAAGACAGGTCGTGAGCCCAGTGGACGCTCAATGAAATATATTTAAATTAAAAAAAAATAGATATCTCATTAGTGACATCTGTGGTTATTTAAAGGGAATGAAAAAGCTTTGGATGCCGGTCGCGCTAAGGATTATTAAAACACATATACGTAACATGTTGTAAAATTTAAATATATTCCAACTGCCAAAAATGTGATAGAAGTGGTATTGTATCATGGGTGGTAATGGTGAACGTTACATTATGTAAAGTGATCACTTAAACCAGCCCTATGAACACCCAAAAGACTTCCATACCTACTTTCCCACAAAAAAATACATATCGTCTCTGCGAGACATCTATAAAATATCTTAATTAATATATTTATTCTTTCCTTTGTCGATCTTTCTGATTACATCGAAAATGTATAATGTTGGAGTCGTGGACCGACCTGACGCGTACATAAAGTTCACGCATATTATCCGGTAGTTCTATAACAGTACTCGTATTGTTTTAAAAAAATTGGGCTGGTCCACGGTCGGTTTAATAACTCGTAATAATAATGATACCGGTTACGTAATCCAGTGGTCAAGCCGCGGCCTGCTCGCTAGCTGTAACGCAGGAGCAAGGCATTTGCATAAAATAAACGGTTTTGACGTTGCTCGCGCGCGCATCACAAAGTTTGGCGTTGAATAATAATGATGATGATGATAGAATTAAGAAGAGGCGGTCGCCCGAGACGACTCGAGCACGCGCTTCGTACAAAGTTATGACCGTGAACTCAGATTTTAATATCATTCAAAGTTATGTATGCAATATCTCCATTTTATCAAGAAATCTATCTCAGTTTGAATTAGTTAATTTAAAAGATAATCTAGTGCCTGCTGTTTTGATCGCTGTCGGATATTGTGTGTGTATGGAGGGTCGTTTGGTTTTTCAAATGTTTTCAAGTCTTAGTTTATACAATACAAAAGATGCGATTCAAAATTTTGCGTAGTAATTTTGTTTTCTAAGTGAAACTTCTTTGGGCAATAAATTAGGGGAAATTAATGTCACCGTCACACGAAATCGCGTCATTTTTTTCCGTACAAAAAAACGCACAATGTATTATATATGTATTAGATATATCTCCGTAAACAAATATTGCTATTTACCAGTCTTTTCAGGCTGTTCAGGCAAAGAAGTTTCGCTTCAATAGTGCGTAAACGCTACACACTTGAATTATTTACACTATTATCCCTTATGTTACCTCAAAGCCGCAGAAAGCGTAGAACTACACCTTACAGACGAATTTAAAAAAATAAAAATAAGTATGTATTTACTTACACATGCTTTTCAACTTATATTCAAAAGAAATCATGGGGCTGTTAGATTTAATACATCACATTTGTTATTGAAGCAAAAACTGATATTTTATAAGAACGGATAGATGTATAGAGATTCGATTCTCGACGTTTCGCTGAAGCGTCTTTACGAAAATCTTCTCGCCAAGGGGGTCGAGGATATAAATAACAGTCGAGAATCGTATCTATATTTTTATTTATTATATTTATTTATACAGTGGATACATAATGTTTTTTTTTATAATAAATTGGTTTCATGTTATAACATTTTACAGACATCATACTCCCCATAATATGAGCCAAGTCTCACAATATCTATACAGTTCGTATAAAGTATCCGATTTTGCTTCTATACCTAAATTTATATATCGAAGGACTGTAATTTCACGCGGTCGGTTTCGGTGTCGGTTTTATCTGGGTCTTCCTTCCCATAGCTATGTGTTCCTGTTCCTAGGGCGTACGAGTGTCACCCTTATCCAGCAATTTCCCTGGAATATTCCCAACGGAGACCACATGGAGATAAATATAGGATTTGATGGTTAAAAATTAGAATTTTATAGCATTTCAGTATATACAAGTGCACGTATCTGTACAATACTGCCTTAACAACCCTTCCCGCCTGAACTGACGAAGTCGTCATAATGATAATTCACGAGATAAGAAGCTATCCAAGGGCTTGTTACAAAAGAAAATATTTCGAACAACCCTAATTATTGGTTACAATTACAATTACAATTACAATTACAATTACAATTACAAAAGGAAATATTTCGAACAACCCTAAATATTGGTTACAATTACAATTACAATTACAAAAGGAAATATTTCGAACAACCCTAATTATGGTACCTTCTTCCATTGGATAAAACGGATAAAACACGGAATTAACAAGATCCCTAATAAAAAAATAAAGGCATAGTTATAAACATATAAAATACAATAATAATGATCCTCGACACTGTTGTAATTTTTGTCAACATGTTAAAGGAATTCGAAAATTGTAGATTTTTTAGTGAGTATCGAGAAAATCGGCGATTCAAAAGATAAATTTCTATATTTAGTTTTATGATGCCCCGAGGACCGAAGAGACGTCGCTCCGAAACCGGATGGCGTTAAATAATAAAACTCGAATGGTTATACACAAAGTTACTTTAAATTAATTGTTACCGTCATGTTGGTGCTTAACATATTACAAATAAATTTTTCTTGTTTTTGAATTGAAGAAATTAAATATCAGTGAGTGTTATTTTTAGGTGAAAATTTCTTTTTTAAATTATTTAAGTGACACCTTAAGTTATATAATTAACGTGAATTAACCAAGTGTAATATATTTTCTAATCAGATTAAATAGCAAGTTATGTTATCACATGTCGACGAAAGTAACCCCATCCCTCAGAACTGCGGCAATAATAAAATAATAATTCAACTGTGTGTAGTACAAAGGAAAGTTTACTAAAAAAATAGCATATGTGTACCTACTTATTAATATTAACTCTATATGAGCTGGCTTAAGTGATCACTTTACACAATGCAACATTGCGTTGATGTTCTTACGATGGAATTGGTGAACGTTGCATTGTGTAGAGTGATCACTTAAGTCAGCTCATACAGGTTGTAAGCTCTGAGCCATCGTATAAGATACTTACATCCACTTTTCTCATATACAAATTAGCTTCGTCTCTATGAGACTTCTGTAATTTATCCTGATATTTTTTTTATAGTTAAACGCGCTTAGCTCGATGGCGTTTTTGTGATATGTTTTTATACCTCAATCTTTATTTACTACAAAATTGAGTGAGATGAAATATGTTAAAACATAAACATTATTGCTGTCAAATAAGTGTACTTTCTCATCTTAAATAAAAATTAAATGAACGTGTTTTTAACAAAATACTGAAACGAAATATATAATCAATCCATCAATCAAGAGGCAACGATCAAAGAATGAATATGATATGGATATTAATGTATTAAAAAGTGAAAGAAAGTTGCTTAAGTGGATAAGCCGTATACATTACGTATAACTGAAGGACAGTGACGTACAAGCTGACTGTGAAAGATAACACGTTGACCACCTTGCTCATGAAGATAGTAATTTTGAATTAAGATAAGTACCTACCTATTTTAATTGACTATAAAATAATTTGAAAGAATTTTTTTGTATAAAACCATTATTAATGTTACCATAAAGTAATTTTGCTGTTATTGAAGACATGAATTTACTATATTTATTGATAAATATAAGATATATTTCAAATATGTTAATATAGAAAATTTAAAATAGAAAACCTGTAATATTCTGTATACAAATATATTCCGTAAACTAGTAAAATATATCATGTTAAAAATGATAAGAATCGATGCGTGAAATCACTATTCGTGGTATCTGCGTATTATGTACAAATTATAGGTTTTTTAGTTTACTTTTACTAAATTGTGAAATAAACAATAATTTAAACTTTTCAAAAATCTATGTACAATACAGTGTTAATGCAATAGCTTGTCTGTGTATTTTTTTTAAATAAATAGGGATGCGAACACGGGATGCGTGTTGCATCAATATTCTTACTATTCTCAAAATAAGCTAAATGCTTGTGCTATGAGAGCAGGACTAACTACTTGATGGTGTCCTGGAATGGGGCTCGAACCACCGACCACCAGATCACTAGGCAAGCGTCATGACCATTACACCAACAAGCTATTGGTCGTGACGCTCGCCGAGCGATCTGGTGGTCGGTGGTTCGAGCCCCATTTCAGGACACCAGTAAGTTATTCCTATTTTTATAGCACAAGCGTTTAGCTTATTTGGAAAATATAAAGCAATTGACGCCACACGAATTCCGTGTTCGCATCTCTATTTAAAAAAAACGATAATTTGAACTTGAAGATAAAATAAAACTATTGAAAATCTATATACAATGCAAGTGATGAGTGAACTTATTAGGTTATGCGAATATTTTGTTTAACTTAAACTTATACGTCATTTGTTTATGTATGTAAGAATATACAGGGTTCTTTGGAAAACATTAATAACCTCGCAGGACTATATTCCTGCTTTGATAATGAGTCGAAAATGTTCAAGCTATTATGACCTAATGTCAATAGTTATGGAGATATGCGACATCAAAGTTTGCATTTTTTTTTCAATAATTCTGACTAATTTTTTGTGAAACGTTGGACTATCATTACAGTAACTAATATGGAATATGAAAAATTAATTCCCTTTAATACAAGTCAAATAAAAAAATAAAAACCTTCAAATTACAATTGGAAAACATTCCAATTGGAATATTTTCAGGGTTTTTATCATTTTATTTAACTTGTATGGAAACAAATGAATTTTTCGTAATCGATTTGAGTTAGTGTAATGATAGTCCAACGTTTTACAAAAAATAGTCAGAAATATTGAAAAAAAAATGCAAACTTTGATGTCGCACATCTCCATAACTATTGATATTAGGTAATGATAGCTTGAACATTTTCGACTCATAATCAAGGCAGGAATATAGTCTTGCGAGGTTATTAATGTTTTCCAAATAACCCTGTATAAATTTTAAATTGCAATAACATGTCTCACTAGACGTTATCTGAATGTGAATCTTATGAGTGAGGAAAGGATGGTAAAAATATGAGAGGACTTCTGCGAAATACGGTGTCGGAAGACGGCTATGTTAAAAGCATAAATAAGCATGAATGAGAGAAGTACAAAAGTAATCGGGCAGGGATAATTGTTAGGGGAAAAGAGTATGGTGTTCCACCGTCCACTCAGTCGGTTGGTGAGTTTAAAAAAAAACTCATTTTTGAAAACTTCAACCGATAACATCAAAATATGTATCTTACTCTTAGGAGATTTCAAGAACAGAAAAATCTATGGACTTATTACTTCCAAAATTTATGATCAGGTCCCAAGAAATCAATAGACATACTTCCACATCATTGAAAAAAAAAGAATGTTAATAAAGATTTGTCAGATTTTTAACGTCGGATATATTAATAACGTTTTGAAAGGTTTCTTTAAACAACTTTATTAGTAGTCTCAAGGTACATAAATCCGTCAAACTTTCTTTTACTATATTAACATACGCATCTGCGTAAATTACGTATTATCTTTTCGCTTTCATGCGGCATTGGACCTCATTAAACGCACTAACGGATATAAAATAGCTTCGGAGTAAAAGTGAAACAAATGACGTAGAAAAAGTGTCGTTAGAAAATGTTTAATGAATAATTTATGATTCCCGCGAATAAAAAAAATTGTTTATTAATAATAATCAAGATTCATCCAGCGGACACCTAGATTTACGATAGTAACTGGTTCTCACGAAAGTTATTAAGAAAAGATCACATTCGGCCGTCTAGCTAGTTAAATAGGTATTACGACTTCACTGCTGTAATATCATTCAAAGGTAAAAACAGTTAAATATTTTCATGTCTATGTATATATTTTTAACTTAATATGTCGACATTTCGAGTATATAAATCGAAATATTGGTCAATACAAAAGTCAACGGCAGACGCAAAGATAGAAGGATTTATATTAGAGACCCCGCCCCCTCTCACTCTCTCCCGTTAGATTCCTGATTGTTCCGTAGGCTAGTTAGTGGATGCTTGTCTCCGACAAGATTAACACGCATGTGATAAATATTGGTGAAAGTTGAACAATACTATGGTTGTGGTGTATAGTGTTGCGAACATAGTAGTGTAGTGTTGGTCCTGACGAAGAGGCGGGCACGTCTCGAAACCGGTAGACCTTAAATCTCGTAGTGGTTTTTACTAAGTTAACTAACATTCTGTTATAGAAAAATTTGTTGGTTTTTCATCTCCTAGTGTTGTGTCAGTTCCTCCCCAACGTTGACTATCACTTGAGAGTACATCTGCCTAAATCTGTTAATATTTAATATATTATATTCAGGGCGATGTTGTATCCTAGCTGATTCTCAGTCCATTGGATCCCTCTTCTTTTTCCTCTTCTTCTACCCCTTATCTTAAGGGGTGGGGGCCCTGCACCGCATAAAGGGCTCCAACTTTTCCTGTCTTGGGCTTCGCCCATGTCAGCCCAATTTAGTTGCAACCTCGCTTCGCAGCAGTCCTCAATTGTTTCCTCTAGTTCCTCCTAGGACGGCCCATTGGTCTTCTGCCTTCTGGTCTTGCCTGGGATATTCGCTTTGGCAATCTATCTTACGGCATCCGCAAGATGTCCTAGCCACCGTAACTGTGATTTCTCGATAAACATCAATAAGGGTTCTACTTGGGGACATTATCTTATTTGAGTATTTTTGATTCTGTCCCTGCTGGTTACTCCTACTATTCCTCAAGATATATTATAGATATACCTTAGAGATGAAATTATACGTTTTTATGGGAAAGTAGGTATGGAAGTTTTTGGGTATTCATAGGTCGTAAGTCCTATGAACACCCAATGACCTCCATACCTGCTTTCCCATAAAAGCACATAATTTCGTTTCTATGATACATATATAATATATCTCGATTAATGATATATCGTATACAGTACTGTGTTCTGAAAAATTTGGACTAACTCAAAATATTCCTATTATTCCTCATAGAAATCCCATCTCGGCGGCCTGTAGCACTGAGCGGGTTTCTTCGGTCAAGATCTAGTGCTCATGGCCGTAGGATCCGGTGGTCCAAAATTAAATTTTTAACGCCATCAATACAACGTTCATTTTTGCAATTTTTTTATAGTATAAATACGAAATAAATCATTAATTATAATTTAAATATAGTTTTTAATCAGATTTTCTTCAAATTGGTAAATTTATCAAGTATTTTGAAGGAATTTGATCCTTTGATTCAGTTCGCCAATAATATTGTAGTTAATTTATATAAAATAACTGAGTAAATACCACTTTTTTATTGAAAAAAATTCAACATGTTTGGAAACCAATGGCTTTTTCGTCAGTATAACAAAAATACAATTTAAAAATCGATATATAGATTAAAATATTAAAAAGTTATATACGGAATATGATAATATAAAGTACCTACTTAACATGAAAATAAATTTAAAAGATAACAATTTGCAAAAAGGACCTGATTATTTATAACATTCAATTTACTATTAACACTCTTCCTTATATCCAAAATTTCTAATTTATCAAACTGTGATTCTGTATAATTTGTACGTAAAATTTGTAAACCCTTATTAATATCAAAAGAATGATCCATAGCCAAAAGATGGTTGGAAAATTCAGAATAATTATTACTATTTACACCTTAAGTGTTCCTTAACTCTAACTTCAAAATTTCTACACTTTTTTCCTATATAAAAATAATCACAATCATTGCAAATAAATATTGTAGTTATTTACAATGCGTTAATTTAATCACCAGACTAAAAAATGGTGTAAGAGTGAGCGCGCTGCCATTGCTGTCTTTATCTATCTTTATCTAAATCTTCGCGCCGTTAAATGATAGATTTGTACTCAAAAATAAAAGAAAAAGTTGAAAAACAACCGTACGACGGATATCAAGTATCCGGAATGCCGACGAATAATATGAAATCGATATAAACAATGTTGCCTTATACAGAAAAGGGAAAATTCAAAACCACTTTCGTTGCAGAGGTGCGTTGCTGCGGCGGCTGCAACTGGAAACTGGAAAATCCATAAAATTACACGAGACAAATTTAATGTCTTTTGTAGTTGTCGTCAATCACGGCTGGAATCAGCGGTCGCCAGACGTAATGTGTATGTGTACCTCGCCGCGCTTGGGAAGAGCCTAAGGTCGAACCGAGCGGACAAATGTCAGGGGTTTGCTTTACTGCGGCGCGTCAAACCTGTTGCGGCGCGTCTTATGGAAGTCGTATGATCAGGGCCGGATTAAGGAATATTTAAAAAAATGAACGTCAAATTTGACACGACTTAAGTCTTTTTAATAATGCCTAATGGTTGGTATGAAAATGAATCTCCTTGAAATTTTCAATAAATTGTTTTAGTTTTTGAGTCGAAAAAACTTTGGATCGATTTTTGACCCTTTTCCCGTGATCCAATCGAGCTGAAACTTTGCAAGCAGACTTGTGGCGATGATTAAGAAGATCTATCAAATTTTCGTTAAAAAAAAATAATTATAGAATAATTTTGTATTTTTCAAATTTTTAATAGTTTTTTCAAATTGGAATCATTACAAAAGTTTGATTACTAGCAACGGCGGCCCGATAACGTCGCGGAATATTTTCTAAATTTGAATTACTCCGTCGGTATACTTAATAGGTACTTCACTACAAATTTCGAAAATCTAAATTGACTGACAAATGTTTTTAGAATTTAATCTTCAAAGCATGAAGTGTCTTAACAGAGCTCAAAACATCTGACATTTTAGAAATGTATTAAATTACTGTAAGTTTAGTGTTATGTTATATGTTTAAATTCATCTTTAATTGTTGTTATATTTTACAAAGAAAGGGAGTATAATAAAAACTTGGTTTTTATGGGTTAGTTTTTTACTTTACCTTAAAGTTTAAAGTTCTACAACAATTTGTTTAAACCTTTAATTTTCGCTTTATAACAAATATGCAAATGCTAAAATTAGAAAAATTAGACTTGGAAAATATTCTCTCTGGAACACATGGAGAGATTTGAAAGAAGAAGAATTCAGTGCATTTGTAGGTGTTATTTTAAATACGGGAATAAGGCCACATCCTTATCTTCAAGTTTTTTTTTCGACAGCATTTCAGCACATTCGCCATTTTTCAGATCTGTTTTTACATTTTCTACAAATATATTGGATATTACACATACACAGTAAAGAAGATAACAATCGCCAGGAAACAAGTTTTCAAAATCGAATTAATCGAAGTTGATTTGTATAGGAAGTATTTAGATGAAAGATTTCGAGAACACTTCTCTCCCGGGAGAGAAATAGTTGTAGAGGAATCTGTAGTCAATTTCAAGGGAATAATTTGTTTCGTGACGTACAATCCAGATAAACCAACTAAATGGGATATCCGTTTATATATATATATATATATATATATAATATATATATATATATATATATATATATATATTAGCTGATTCCAGTTGTGGATATATATATATATAAATTTATTCCGTATTACGGCACACCTACAACTGAGAAATTGAAAAGACCTGATCTGCAATTTACGTCCAAAATAGTTTTGCAATTGTAAAGCAATTTATTGTTTTCCATTCCAGAATCAAAAGGTTACCATATCTTCACCGATCGATTTTATACTTCCGCTTTCTGACGAATTGTAGGACAAAGAAAACGAACAATGTATCACTGCAAAAGTTGTGATAACAAACCGGCACTTCATGTGGGAGAAAGCTTTGAAAAATATCATACTCTAAAAAACTATAAGAGATAGTGATTTAGTAATAATGCAATGGGTAAAAACTATAAGTGATGGTGATTTATTAATAATAATAATATGAAGAAGAATAATACAATAGGTAAGAAAGATAAACATTGGACAAAATCGTCAGCTTATTTTATTGTGATAAAAATACTTAAAATGTGACATCTATATATAATGTATAATATTTACAAAATTCTTAACTTGTAAACACCGTGCAGAATGTTTGCGAAAGTTATTAGTATTTCTCGTGGGCTGATCTAAAATAAAGTAACCAATACAAAATAAGGAACCATAAACTACCCCTAAAACCTAAGCCAATCAATTGGTAAGTCACTGGTCAACCGGGACCCTTTTAGGCGAAGGCGTTAATCTATTGCTGTGCAGTACAAGATGATTAGGAAGGAATTACTTCAAGGATTTACATTCGATTGTTTGTATATTTTACCTATATTATACAAATTACTGCTATGCAATAAAAGGCATTATGCATATAAAACATATTAAAAGCAAATGTATTATCCTTAAGTTACTTAATGCGTGATTTAGCGTAATATTTTTTGCAAACTATACCAAAAATCGAATAGTCATACGAATTATTAGACAGAGTGCCCCAAAAGTAATGGAACAATTTATTTTATTTTATTTTTAAATAAAAAGTTTACTTAAAATTTTCAGTCAGAGTAGCTTATTGGTTCTGAGAAAAATGGTCAGAGTGGAAAAGGTTGAGGGGTTACGCGTATCACAATTGAAAAAATATACATATTTAATGCATTTCCTTAAAGTTTAATATTTCAAAAATATTCTGTGAAAATTTCAAGTTGATACGATGAATAGTTTTAAACATCTTCAAAAATAGCGAAATAATTTTGTGATGACATTATTAATATAATTAATAAAATAAACTTAGTTTTCACCACTTTTTTATATTGAAAATATCAACTCATCATGTTACAACGTATACTAAAAATTAAAAATCATTAGTTTTTGTTACGTATGAATAATTTTCTTATAAAATATCTTTGCCTTTTAAATTCGTTTTCATATTACTAAATAATTATTTACTAATCTCCCATATATTTATTTTTATTTTGTTTTTTCTATTCTTCGATATTGGCCCCGAAACATGTTGATATTTCCAACAAATAAGTGATGAAAACAAAGTGTATTCTCATTAATTATATATAGGTACTTTTTAATTACAAACAGACCATGGCAACCAAATTATATTAACTATTGTTGTGATTTGTTGAATGTAGGAATTTTTTATTTAATAATTTTTAAATATAAAAATAATTATTATAATATTCCTTCGGCTGGGCCTGACTGCAATAAAACACAAGATACCAATTGGTCATGTCATGTCGTGCTCACCGCATTGTACACTATGACGAAAGTTTGAATAAAACGGTGGCTTATTAGTGCATATTGAGGCTAAGAAAATAAATAGTTATGGTAACAAATCACAAAGCTCCTTTACTAGTTGTTCCAGCTTTTGTCTAATCGTAGAGTTTGGACAGAGAAGCCTTAAATAGGGATATTGATGATAACGGAATCGATAATTTAGAATTTTGAATCGTTTGTAGAGTGCATTTATGTCTGTATCTAACTGTAAAAATATTGGAGTAATTTTCCAAGGCCTCTCCTGTTGTTGTAGAGAATGTATAAAATAATTATATATATTTTTTTTAGGTTTAACTAAGTACGCAGAAGAAAGGCGTAGTTTCGGAATAATTGATTTTTATTTTTGTATTTTCAACACAGATTACTTACAGGTTGTCCATGGCCCCGAAAAATGGTCCTAGTGTGACAATAAAGTACAATGTAAAAATACTTTGTGAAGATATCATATTTTGATAGAGAAATTAGAAATAATGTAGAATATCAAGTTAAAAGTTATGTTGTAAATCAACGAATAAATTTTATCTTCTTCTTCAAATGTAGCAAATTTATTTTGTGGTAACATAATTATAATTAATATAAATTAACTTTGTTTAAACCACTTATTTATTCATAAAAATCAACATGTTTCGAAGCCAATGGCTTCTTCATCAGGAAAACAAAAATAATGGCTTCGAAACATGTTGATTTTTATCAATAAATAAGTGGTTTAAACAAAGTTAATTTATATTAATTAATAAATTTTATAGTTATCTTCACATTGTATATGATATACAATAAAATCACCGCGCAGTTGTAGAGTGCTTATATTCTAAAGTCAACGCGATTGATTTATAAACACTATAAATTGATAAAAATCCAATTTATAAAATTTCTCGAGAGTAATGACATCATTTCAGGAAACCAATTCGGCTTTAGAGCGAAAATGAGAACAACAGACGCTATTGCCCGTGTCACGGATTTCATTTCTAACAATGTGGATAAAGGTCAAAAATTTATATCCACCTTCCTAGACCTCGCCAAAGCATTTGACACAATATCCCATACAAAGTTACTAGAAAAACTTAACAAAATTGTTATCTCCGGAAAAGAACTAAAATTGTTTGAAAGTTACATCTCGGACAGGAACCATAGAGTTCTCTCTACTCACTAAATTCGGAGTCCCCCAGGGTAGTATATTAGGGCCAATAATGTTCTTAATCTACATTAATGACATCTGTAATATACCCATTGATGGTAGTGTTATTCGTTTCGCCGATGACACTGTGCTGCAATTCCAAGCAAATACATGGTCATCAATATTTAAAAAAGCTAAAAAGGATATATGTACTGTAAAAAAATGGCTAGACAGTAACACCTTAACACTTAATATTAATAAAACCAAATATATAACATCCAGCATAAATATAAATGGTCAACCATCGGCTGAACACAATATAAAAGTACACGGTTGCTCCAATTTCAACACTGAAAATTATATATATCCCTACATTGAACATACTGATCATATTAAATATTTAGGTACTATAATCGATGCTCATCTCAAATGGAATCTCCACACACAACACATCTTGAACAAAATAAAAAAAGCCATTTTTTTTCTACGCATTATTAGAAACTTTCTCAGCATTAGACTCCTAAAAATGATATACTTCGCAATCTGCCAATCAATTACAGAACACGGCATAATTGCATGGGGAGGAGCAACTATGAGTGCACTTAATCCAATTATTGCAACTCAAAAAATTGCTATGAAAGTAATCCTCAAAACCTCAATTTTAACAAGGACAGATGAAATATTCAACAAATTCGATGTATTCGATATAAAACAAATTTATGCCAATACTACTCTTAAATACACATACAAACACAAAAATACACAGTTTAAACCAACTCAAATAATAATTATCACACGGTCAAACAAACTCAGTCTACAAATCCCAAGGTTACATACCACATATGGACAAAGGAGCTATAACTATTTTGGACCCAAATTACTTAATTGCATGCTTGACGAATTAAAACAATCTGGGCTAACCACAATTTACAACCCTAACATAAAATACAAAATAAAACAGTGGATCCGAAACAAGGGGAGAGATAAAATAGGCACAATTACACAAACACACTAACACATATAACCTCATATATATGATATATTATCTATTATGTTACTTTAAACACTTTATTATCTATTTACTATGTTTTGAACCTACACAGTATTGTAAACTATGCCTGTCTAAACACAGATATTTCTAGTGAGACAGGCACAGTCCAAACAAAATTTTATACTTAAAATTAAAAAGAAATAAATAAATAAAATAAAAAATGGAGCTAGGGTAGGATATAATAAAGAAATCGGTAATTAATTTTCAGTGTTAATATTAATTATATGAATGCGTGATTTGTTTATAAGGTATTTTGAGTTTTTTTTAAATATATTTACCATAGGGTATTTGTTTATTAACACTTTAAATCTGAATACAGAAAGTGCATTGTGTTTCGGACATTTTCAAATGATACCTTTAAATATTTAATTTTTTTAGTAAGTACTATTTCGTTGTAAAAATATCAAAATACGGGCATGAAGACGATACGTCCAATGATTATTATTAAATATTAAATCAATTATAATAACATTATAATTCGTGATAAAATATTCTTAATAATAAGTAAAATGATTTTATTGATCATTAAATAATATAAACCTTGTTACCTCTACGTGAGTTTAATATATTTTTATATTTTTTTCACTACTTAAGTTTTGAGGAAATAGAATCTCAAATAATCATTATGATAATGAAATAATATAAATAAGATTTATATTATTTAATGATGTAAAACGATGTTGATTATAATAATGATACTTCCCCCACGACTATTATACGTTGTTTATTGAAAATGATGATAATCCTATATGAATTAAGTGGTATGTAAATATGCCCGCCAATAATTTATGGGAATTAGGCGAATATAAATATTTGATTACTGAATTATAATTTAATCATTAAATGAATGAAAATATTTCGCTAAATTTCTCCCGAACCAATAAATTAGGTTTCTAAATAATTCGATTGTAGCACACGACCAGAGTTGTCTTAATATATATTTTTTTCGGTTTTTAATGTGAGAAGGAGATAAGTATATTATACAAATATAAAAAATAAAAAAACCATCTAAAATAATGTAGATGAATTTTTACCGTTGATGGATATAATTTTTTTTTGTTTAAAGCGTTAATTTGTGGTTGGACATAATTATTAATTTGAGAAAACTAACAAACTTTGTATAAGCCACATTGTTTTTAAACGTCTACCATCAATCAATGTAGAGATGAGGAAAATGGGATCGAACAGTTCCACAGTGTATTATGAAAGACGAACAGAATAAAGTTAAGATAAAGATGAGTTAAAGATATATACATATTTGGTTATGTCTGTATTTACTTTCTTGGACGTGAAAGGATATAATTTAATGAATACCACCTAATTATCACTAGTGACATCAATTATCCGGGCTGTAGAAATTAGTTACTTTACGGGACTAGTAGGATTATATTTTTCCGCCGAGTGAAAAGCCGATTTTTCTACACACAAAAAGATCGCAATTAAGGTGGCTTGGACATGTCTTTACCTAAATGCCAGAGGAGCGACCACAAGATTTATTTTTTGCTGGGACAGAGTAAGTGGCCTTTTTGCTTAATTAGTACCGAAGCAGCGCAAGACAAGGGAAGACGGTACAGCTTTGTTGAGTCTTTGGGTTCTTGACCCTCCTAAGATGATGATAAATATCATTACATTTAAAACGTTTCCATTGTTGAAAGGAATACCGCAAGATGGGGTTAATGTGGAGATGATTGGTCATGACTGGTGCGCACGCGCATACCTCCACTTAACAATATTTATGTAAATCGTTATTGCAACGGTCACATGGAGAATGACTTTGTCTATTTTAATTCAGGGGTAATAAAGTTCTGTACCGCCTGCGTCGCAACCGTGTCATTATTTTTATGTATCTCGTATTTTTAACTTTAAATGAAAATTTCTACCGCTTGTTTTTTTTCATGCAATTAAGATGAGAAAGAAACTGTCTTAGACTATTACATCGACCTGCGTATGTTCGACCATTATTTGATGTTATGTTTATGCCGCGTAAGACCTTAATTTTAAATATTACACAATTAATTTAGATAAATTATAGAAGTACCACAAAGATGAAGCTATTTATATGAGAAACGGGTATGGAAGTGTTTTTTATACCATGACCCAGGGCTTAAGACCTGTGTGGTCTGACTTAAGTGATCACTCTATACAATGCAACGTTCACCAATTCCATCTTAAGAACATCCACACATAACCAATTTTTAAAATAGTTCTATATACTTTCCAAATCTGATAATCCTTCGTTTATTTAAACGGATGAGGTATCATTACCTACTGCGAAATCTATGCATGAGAATGAGAACAGACTACAGATTTTTCTAGGGTAGTCCATCAAAATAAACCAAAGATTCTCACATTTGGAACATGTATAGAACTTTAAAAAAATTGGATAGTTATATATAATAATGAATTCGCTTATCTATGAATTTCGCCAACAGTTAAAATCGACTGATAATCGCCTAAAACAACTGACGGACTAAACTTCTTTTTGATCCCATGGACGACGGTCATTCTGATGCTGATCGCCTGTGCAAAACAAGAGAACCAAATCACTTAACTGAAATTAAAGATACTTCCTTGTTCAAGCTTTTATTGATTCTGAAATCATATATTAAACTAAAAAAAAACGCTAGGTGGCGCTTTCCCGCAATAACATTAAGTATACACCATTAATCACAATTATGTAGACGACATCCGCTAGATGTCGCCCTAAGATACATATTAAAATTATTTGTTCCACCACATACCCAGGTGCGTTTAGTGAGCATATCGGCCCTACACTTTCGCCATCCAATTCAGCATTTTTTTAATGCTTAAGTGCTGTATCTTTGGTGCCATCAACTAGATGTCGCCCTAACAATGATCGCAACGATGATGCGGTAATCTTCCCTTCTGTGGCCTCATTCTCCGGACATCTCATTCTCCTCCAGCCTGGACCAAATTGCATACATAATTTTTTTAGAATTTACTCAGAACAAGGACCACATCGCCTTTTAGACTTTCCTCTGTTTAATTTACACATAACTTATACAGGGTGTACCGGAGCTGGCAGCAGAAACTTGGCCGACAGATTCCTGCCTATTTAATGAGTCTGTGTTAAATGTTCAAGCAACCATGACTTAATATCAATAGTTATGGAGGTATGCAATATCAAAGTTTGATTTTGTTTGTTCAATATTTCTGAATATTTAAAAAAAAAGTTGAACTATCGTTACAGTTACTTATTTAGATTATAAAAAATTCATTCACTTTAATACAAGTCGAATGAATTTTTCATAATCGACATAAGTTACTGTAATGATGGTTCAACTTTTTGAAAAAAAAAATAGTAAAAAAAAATGCAAAACTTTGATATTGCATATCTCCACGACTATTGATATTAGGTCATGGTTGCTTGAACATTTTAGACCTATAACATATGCAGGAATCTACCGGCCAATTTTCGGCTGCTAGCTCTGGTACACCCTGTAAATAGAATTCTTTTATTTAAAATATGTTTTGTACTGTTTTGTTTAAGGCTAGATTTACAACGTCTGACGATGTCGAGTCGGAGCAGGTACCTGTGTACTGTGTAGGTGCCGCGCTATTAAGCCAAGCCCTTGAGGTAGGTTCAGCGTTAAACATGGAGTCGCGGCGTGGGACGAAGAATGGAGAAAATTTGTTGCCACATTATTATTATGCATGGCATATTCATTCTTTTACACGTTTAATAAATATCTATGGGAAAGATGAGCTATCACGCTAGTCCAGGAGTTGTGAGGAGCGAGCTAAGATGTGCAAAACAACCACTGTTATTTATGTGTTAAATCAAACGGATATTTTAAACGAACCGTATACTTTAAGCAAATATTGATGTTTCGCTGAAATCTTATTCAGCGTCATCGGGAGAGTGTATTATATATTTCGTAGTATTTCATCATGCATTATATATTTCGTAGTAGACTTTATATTTAGTGAGACAGTGTAAATTATCGCGATAAACGTCATCGCTTGGCAGTAATGACCGTAATATTTTCGCAACACCACTACCTTAAATATTTTGATACTTAAGATGCAATAAAAACGAAGGTTTCATCATTTAGTGATGATCTTATTACTCCCTTTCTTTTAACTCGTAGCGTCTGCGGTTTGTCGTCTGCCGTAAAAACTTTGGATCGATTTTTAACCCTTTTCCCGTGATCCAATCGAGCTGAAACTTTGCAGGCAGACTCACGGCGACGATAAAAATGATCTAACACATTTTCGTTTAAAAAATTTAATGATTATAGTATAATTTTTCCAAATTTTAATGGTTTTTTCATACACCTGAGTAATGACCCCGATGCGTGCAGTAGGCACGAAAACTTATTCAATAGGAAAGGGAGCATAATAAAAACTTGTTTTTTATGGGTTAGTTTTTTAGCCGATAATTTCCCGCATCCCGAAAAAACCTGTGCGGATTGCACGATGGCACGTGGCATTGATTTTTAATTCTCGTAGCATTTTTCTAGATTTACTCTACGTTGTGTTTTGAATTTGAAATTTACCAGCTTCTCAAATTAATGTTTGATTGATTCGTCTTTTGCTGTTCTTAATTTTGTAATGATATTTAATTTTAATATTATTAATATTTAAAGCATTATCTTTGTGGTCAGACATTTTAACAAAATGTTATTTATGTTTGTTTATAACCACTAAAAATGACGAAGAGACGTTACGTCTCGAAACCGGTAAACAAAAAAGTAATTTTTATTGGTTACATACCAACATAAATAAAATTTTGTTATTTTTAATTAAGTCTTTGATGTATAGCTCAATAGAGTTTAACTTTAGGACACAGATTAAAATCGACTGACTGAACAGTTACAATATCTGATTCCCACTCAGATACGGAATTATCCTCTTCGACTGATTTCAACAACAACTATGGAGATTAATGTAGTTTTGTTCAAATACCGAAAATCTGCCAGTATACTAATACCGGTAGGATTTAGAACACACCGAAATTTCGGTGCCAAAAAAAAACAGGATTCTCGAGATATCATGACCAAGACTTGAAGAAGTATATAAGGAGTCATGCCCTAATGATCTGATTGAGGTCTCTTTTGTCATTGGCAATGTCAATGAAGGAAGAGAGAGCGAGAAGCCGTGAAAGTTTCATTTCCTCTGGAGAAATAAAATTGGTATAAAAGAAAATTGAGAAAAGGTTCATTTAATTTTTTTCAGTCAAAATCAAAAATGTATCGATCGCTATCGACTCATTAATAATAGATTTCACTAATAGTAATAAATTTTAATAATATGGTAGCTTATTTATACATGGGTGTTTTAAGTGACACCTTTACGAGAAACTTGTATAGAAATTCTTGTTAAATACGGGTTTACTGTTTATTTGTCACCGTGATTTATGCCATTAACTACTGTTATTGGTGTTAACTAGACAAATACAAAATAACGCTACTGTGATAATAATATTTATCAAACCAAACTTTGTATTATACATAAAACTTCTTGATTTGCATAGAAAAGTGTCGTTAAGACATTAAAAATAAATTATGCAGAAGAGCGAAAACAAAAATGAACTATTTTTAATGTTTAATAACGTAACTGTTGTTTGTAATAGAAACTGAATTATTTTTCAACTGATAAAAAGTGAATTTTAAAAAATTTATTTCTTAATCTTAGTTATAATCTATATACATAATGTTTTTACACAGCACTTATGTATACTTATGATGGGAATCGATACGTGTTTTGGGTAATTATTATTATCGAATCGTTACGGGAAATGCTGACCAAGGGGTCCCATTGAAAAGGGACATTTTGGAGCTCTTTACAGAGAAGGGATCATACTTGGTCTACAGAATTATTTCAACTACTAAGTTTTAACTAAAAAATACTACTTAAAGATATTCGGGACATGAATAAAATGTAAAATCTTGGACTTTTATTAAACTGTGGTATGGAAAAATACGATTCCCGGGATAATGAGGTCCAGATATTTATTAATTAATATTATTTAATTATCAGACGATTATTGTAAATAGTCCCGACTGAAAATTAACGAGAAAATAATATGATTTAAATTTAATTAATCGATAAGGGATGTGGGACTTGATTAAATAAAAATAATTTTGCTGTTTTAAAAATATATCGGTCCGACAAATCTTTATGGATCTTTTACTTCTTCTCATGTCTTACCCGTTCAATGGACGTTGATCATATATCACATTTTTTACTGCAGCCCTGAAAAGCTCCACAGTAAACCGCCTGAACTTTGTTTCAATGTTCTTCTGTTTCCAGGATCCGATTTCCTGCATTACTTATATACAAGATTTGATGATTCTCCGCGTGTCTCATAACAAGTCTAAGATATTAACATTTTGATATTTTAATTGCTGAAAAATTCAACGCTCTCATCGCTTTACATCAACAATTGAAGGCGTCTCTATAAAAAGGGCCATCAGGTCAAAAAGTGATTTTATTATTTTAAAATGATCTATATAACAGTATGCACCATTTGCGGTATTTATTTTCCATGATTTCAACTCAATTTTGCCGAAATTAGATCTCAAAGTTACAAAGCTAACGTGGAAAAAGAGTCTATATTCCTCTATATTCATCTGGTAGTAACAAATATGACGGATGCCGACAGTTCCAAGATGTCACTGGGATTGCTTAATACATGAAAAAAACAAAGAAAACATAAATAAAAGGCATGTGAATTTTAGAAAAAGAAAAAATCGGAGATTCTGGTGATTTATTTTAAAAAGTATTTTTCCTCTCTCCTGTAAAATTTTGTTTTTGCATATTAACCCTTTTTATAGGGACGCCTTCAATTACTACACTCTCTATGCTAAAGTTGTGAAAAAGTTTGGCGTCCTAATTAATGCAGATTTTTCATGTCATGAATATATTTAATTTATTAATAATAGCATTAATTACGTTTAATGGACTATATTTTTACTTATGTTTTGTTCTCCATGAATTATATATATTTATTTATTTTAAAAAGTCCTAATTATTGTTCATTTCTTTTTGGTTTATTTTATCTTCTTATCCTATTTATCTGGTACTATATTGGTTTAATTATCTTCATTTAACTCTATCATTAATTTGTTAAAGGTTTCTAATTATTACTGTTTGCTTGTGTACTAATCATCGTTTATATATAGTTCATTTTATATTTTTTTATATTGTTCATTTATCTTAAATATGTTTTATAATTAATTGATGTTATTATTTTTTAATTATTTACTATCAAACGTGTTTTATGTAAGGTATATAAAAATCCTTTTAATTTTCTTGCACTGTAAAAGCCCACTATCGGCGTTTATTAACAAATAAAAAATATCAGCAAAAAATAATCTACATTATTCACTCCCTAAGCAGATTTAAGAACTGTCTCCTAATTTACTGTAAAATAACAATTTCGCAATTCCTAATTTTTCCTCTGCTTGATAATGCTGATATGTGTTATCTGGATGACTATGTAGAGCATTTCAACAAACTCGGACGTGTGTATCCCTTCCATATGCAACCTCAATTTTTTCTGTAGATCCCCATTCAATGAAAGTGTTCATTCATTCAATCCATAAAATAAAACCGAAACACATAGCATCTGATCATTGGCAATCTAAGGTTGACATCGTGACTGCAGAAAATCTCTTTCATGTGAATAAAGGTTATTGTTGGTGTGATGAAAAGTGAGGGCGATACTCATCAATTGTTAGTTGACTTCAATGTTTTCAATATATGCACAAGAGTTAATCACATACCTGAATGATTCTAACATTCGAATGAATATTTTCGAATGAAAATAAATGAAAACGAAAATTTAAAAAAATTATTCATTCTAAAATCCTGTATTTTAGACAATTACGTTCCGGTGTCAGTAAAAGATTGTCATTTACATTCTCGTATATACAAGCTAACTAGTGAATCCTATGTGTCCATAAATACAATGGTTTTGGAAGATGTCTCAATAAATATTTAAAAAATTCATCTACACTATCTAAACAAAGCTTGCATATGTGCATACATATATCTGAACACAGGATTATACGTATGAGAAAGAATTATTTGTTTTACTGTTGAATAAATACAATGTTAAATTATTTTATTTTTGAGACATTGTTCTGTTATATTAAATGCAAAGCAGTATCTATGGATGTTACTACATAGTTTTTTAATAAATAAACATGACTTGAGCCTAGTTTTATCCGTAATTGTAATATGCGAAAACATGCCTTAGCGATTTGAGTATGAAACTTCCACAGGCGCCTTGCTAAAAGTCGGAAGTAGAACAGGTTAAAATACATATCTTTTAGTGGTTTGTTAGGTATAAAATACAGATTAAAAAATATACTTTACTATCATAAACATATGCGTTGTTTGCTTGGCGTTCCAGTTGGTTAAATATCAAAATAAAAATCTCCAAGCGTAATAACAATAAATAAACCCACCTCTGGTAATCTAATTTGCGGAACGAAACTTTTACCCCATGGTGGTAGAAAGTTAACGTGGTATTTATTTTTTATTATTCAGAAATACAAAGTAATGATGAAAATTGAGATTAATTAAAAAATTACGCACATTTATATTTAATATTTTAAAACTATGTAGGCAGGCAAGTACGAGTTCAAAATATTATCTTCTGCGTGTAGTATTCTGGGATGTTCTGCCGTATATATCCGACCTCTTTGGCCGGTGCTTCGGATCCCATTGCAATGGTACCATTAATAAGTGATGGACCCTGCAATATTGGCTGATATGTGATTGAATACATATTTATTTTAATTTCTTTTTTTTTTCACCTTTCTTGTATCCCCCAGCATTACAATGAACATCTTAAATGCACTGCACATTAACATTTTATGAGATTCTGTATTCTACTTGAACGGCAGTCTCATTCTTTTTTCCTCTTGTGTCATGTTCCTTCACGAAAATAGTCAAAAGTAAATACCAAATTATAATCCATATAAAATATATATTAAACATATTTTATTATTCTTCTTTATAAATTGATTTGTAATGATTGTAATTATTTAATGTATATTATAGATGTCTCACAGACACGAAACTGCATTTTTTCAAGGGAGAGTAGGTATATAACTTTTTTGGGTGGCTATAGGACTTACGACCTATCGTACGGTTGGCTTAGGTGATTACTTTACACATATGTAACGTTCGCCATTTCCACCAATGATAGAATACCATGTCTATTAATTTTTTGGAAGTTGTATATATATTAAATTTTTTTGTTCACATGTGAGTTCTAATGACCCCCTAGCGGCTAGCACCAAAGCTTTTTCCTTTCCCTTGAATAACCATAGATGTCGCTAAACGAGACATCTGTACTGATTTTGGAGTTTTTTAGCTATATACTTTATCTTGTCAATGGAATTCATCCGAATTTCTATCATTACACTAGTATACGCCAGAATATATATTAATTGATTAGTGATGTCCCTGTGACAAACAATCCAGTTCTGTTCTGAAAAATTTGGACATACTCAAAATATTATGTAATTATTTTTATAAAGGAAAAGGGTTAAGGAATATTTAAGGTGTTTAAGTAGCAATAATTATTCCGAATTTTCTCACCACCTTTTGAAAATAGATCATTCTTTTGATATTAATAAGGATGTTAAAAATTTACATAAAAATTACCTGCACTGGATAACAGTTGGATAATGAAACATGTTAATAGTAAATTGAATATTATAAATATCCAGATACTTTATAAGAACACTTATTTTTTAAATTTGTTTTCATATTGTCTAGTACTTAATTATTTATTCATTTCCCTTATATTTATTTTTATTTTGTTATTGTGTATCGTAATTGTCAATTATTGATTTATAATTTTTAGTACACGTTGTATCCTGCTGAGAGGACCACTGGTCCCGAAACATTTTGGTACAACAAATTAGTGTTGAAAATAAAGTTATATTTAGTTCTTTTAGATTCTTATGTAAACAAGTTTTATCGATATTTTATTTAACAATTTATTTTCCTTCGCATGCATGAACATTTCTGACACGGAACTGTAGCACCATGATTAATAACTCGTGAACAAATACTTTCACGCTTAACCGTGGAACATTATTATACAGAGATGAGAACCATCAATCATGAATTCCACGGTGCAAGTGCGTTTAGGTCAGACGATGGGCGATCTGCATTGAATGCGGGATCTCAAAAATATTTGGCACAACTGGCAATCAATGGATTCTGACGTCTGATATCATAACTCGCAAGCTCGTCAATCATATACTAGTATATTAAATTAACAAGTGGTAATTCTAGCTGTATTCAACTAGAATTTCTACATAATTAATCGATATAAAAAAAAACTAATCCATAAAAAACAAGTTTTTATTATACTCCCTTTCTCATTGAATCAGGTTTCGTGTCTATACACGCGTCGGGCTAATTACTCATTTGTATTGATTCCAATTTGAAAAAACCATTAAAATTTCGAAAAATCCAAAATAATGCTATAATTTTTTAACGAAAATTTGTTAGATCATTTTTATCGTTGCCACGAGTCTGCTTGCAAAGTTTCAGCTTGATTGGATCACGGGAAAAGGGTTAAAAATCGATTTAAAGTTTTGTCGTCAGACAAGTAAGCAGACGCTACGAGTTAAAAGAAAGGGAGTAATAATTAATTAATATCACAAATACTATAAAATTATTCAGAATTGAATTTTTGTAATGTAAACATTTATCTATGTATGATTGTAAAAAAATATTATATATATTATTAATGAAATAAATAAAATAAAAAATCCTGTCTAATTAATATTTCACTTATCCCTTTTTCCAAATGTATAACTCAAGCTTCAATGTATTGATTGCATGCTTCTTCTTCTTCTCTTTCTACCTCTAATCATATTCCTGCACCGCATAAAAGGTTCCAACATTTCCTAGGGCTTCGCTCTCTACGTCAGCCCAATTTAGTTGCAGCCTCGCTTCGCAGCAGTCCTCCAAGAACTGTTTCCGCCAGCTCCTCCGAGGAAGGCCCCTTGGTCTTCAATACCTTCTGGTCTTTCCTGGAATGTCCGCTTTGGCGGTCTATCTGCCGGCATCCGCAAGGTATTTCCCAGCCGCCATAACTGTCAATTCTCGATAAACGTCAATAAGGGTTCTGATTCGAGACATTCCCTTATTTGCGTATTTCTGATACTGTCCCTTCTGATAACTCCTCGTAGAAATCCTATTTCGACGGCCTGTAGCTTTGAGTGGGTACTTTCGATCAAGATGGCCTAAAAACTGATTTGTATACTGCTAACTTTGCTCGCTGGCTGAGCTCCAATTTTCTAAGTACGGGATAATACAGGGATCGTGCTACCTGGCTTGGGGCTCCTATCATCTCATACAATTCTTTTTCTTGCTTTCCATCCTGAGATTTATTACACCGAGGTACTTGAAATTGTTCACCTGTTTTAGACGTCTCCTCTGGTACGTTGTGTTACATTGATAGCACGCGCCTAGTATATTTGTATTTTGTATGTATTTAATAATGAAAACAGTATTTATGTTTACAAAAATGTTTGTATCACTATACAAAAAAATATTTATGAAATATATTATGTAGCTCACAGTTTTCCAAAGCATTTCTAGCTAATCATCCAAATTATACTATGCCTTTCTCTCCCTTAATCTTCCTTCTCTCTTTGCACCCATTCCTACTTGTAAATCATTTGCTTTAAATTTCATTGTCTTTTTTATATTATAATGAAATTTACTAATTATAGGGAATAATAATTAGTAAATTTATTTTTCATTATTTCTTGCTATTATAATTCTTCTATCATGAATCTTTAAACTAATAAATAAATCTTATTCTCCTGCTATTTCATCTATTCATATTTTTCAAGCAACTTTAAGTTTTTACTATAAAAAAATCAAGCAAAAACTTAATTTTTTTATTTA
The DNA here is from genome assembly GCA_016648135.1 of Agrypnia vestita. NCBI lineage: Eukaryota > Metazoa > Arthropoda > Insecta > Trichoptera > Phryganeidae > Agrypnia > Agrypnia vestita. Next base: position 113,775 of record JADDOH010024826.1, read on the forward strand.
ATCATGACCAAATATTGAGTCTCTTACCAGGCTATATTTGCTCTCAAGGGGAGGTTTCAAGGGTATGCTAGCGCATCTCGCGCGAGAAGGGTATTAATACCATTATCGTTAAATCTACAAAAAATATAATCCTTTTCTTTGGATATTAAATTACAATAAATTAATTTAAGGGTCAAATTCAACGTCCAAAGTGTCGGGAAATCCTGGACAAGGAGCCGCTCCATTGTTTATATCATCTCGTGGCAATATTTCAACATAGGTATTAAACATTTTTATTTTACTTATTTAGCATTTCACACTTTAGCATTTTTACGTTAATATGAAATGGATAAAAAACCTGGCTTATGTTCAGTTAACTGAAAAACTATTGTAACGTGATATTTTATAATGTGATGTTTTATAGGTATTTTTTGACAAAAAACTATTATTTTTTATTACAATGCCCATCAAAAACAATAAGATGACTTCATTGAAAAATAGCGGATTTTGAGATATGCTGAATTTACGAAAATGTATATTTTTTGGAAACCCGTGTTTTTACATTAGGTTAGGTATGTTCGACAGAAGTGTGCTAGAATTTTTTAAAACATTAAAAAATATATCTCAAATTTTTTAATATCTAGACACCACATGGAATCATTTTCCTATCATTCGTAAAAGAATTCACTGCTTTTGAGGCGCGATAATATATTGTAAATTGTAGTTGATGTTATATGACCCTGTCAACGCATGCATTTTTTGCAAGTAGCGATCAAAAGTAATCGTGCTTCCGGAGGAAATTAAATCTTGGTGTTTCAGAATATTTCCTTTGATCTGATCTCATCGATGCAGGTACCTGCGTGAGATGTGTTTAACAAATTAACACACCTGCCCACGAAATTAATAGATTATTGTTCATTAATTTCGATCAATGACTCAGATGACGATAATATTTTTGATGTCTGTTTCATAATGAGGAGATTGATTACTTCAACCCATTTTACATATAACTTGTATTTCATAGGTAAATACCAATTCATTTATCTCAATTAATGCACCACAGAGATTAACTATTTTTTGACTAATGATAATAAATTGTTACAACAATGGACCTTCTAATTTAATTGACTATTATTTAGAATCTGTACAGCAGAACCTTATTGATAGACAATAATACTAGTTCCTCGGTACCTGTTATGGCTGTTTATGACACCCTATATCTTTTGATATAGGGTGTCATAAAATTATTAACATTGAATTTTGTAGAAAACATAAAATATTTCTTGCAATTATTGACGGTAATCATATGATTATGATCACTTCCAAGTTCGTGTTAATTTAATGTTTCGGAGATATATTATTGCAGCAAAAGCAATTAATTATATTGATAATTTAATGTTCGCGATACGTAAATAAAGTTGTAAAATATTTCCATGAAAATACTGCTTCTGTTATATGTAGGTGTATGCAAATTTCTGTAGGCTATCACGATAAGAATATTAAAAAATATAATATTGTAATGATTGTTATTGTTTTTATATAGGAAAAATTTTGAAGTTAGAGTTAAGGAACACTTAAGGTGTTTAATTATTGTGAATGTTGCTATAATTAATTCGAATTTTTTAATAAGGGTTTACAAATTTTACATACGAATTATACAGAATCACAGTGTAATAAATTAGAAATTTTGAAAATAAATAATAAAAATGTTGATAGTAAATTGAATATTATAAATAACCAGGTCCTTTTTGCAAATAGTTATCTTTTAAATATGTTATATCTGTACTTCGATTTTTGAATTTTATTTTTTAGTATTCAATTGTATCCTGACGAAGGGGCCATGGGCTCTGATATGTAATGATATTTTTCAATACAGGTGGTGAAAACAAAGTTCATTTTGAAATTATTTTGAAAATATGTAAGCCGTAAAATAATAATAGCCGAAATTAGAATTAAAAATTATTGATGTTAAGCATTATTTTAATCATTATTTTTTTAATAACGGTATTATCATTAACTAGCTGCGATCCGTCAAAAATGACGGACCATTGGTTCGCGTCTTTGCTAAGCCCTCGTACATATTGATAGCATATTTTTGGCGCTCCACAGAGAGGCGGCCGTAGTAACATGCGTTGAACGGCCGGTTCGAGTTTGGTGGCTCGGTGTTCAAGCCTCGTCTCCGGCTGTTTAATTTTGTTTTTTTAGCCGCGAATTTGAAGGCAATTACGGACGTTACACGAAGTTACGGAAACAGACAGACATACAGATGGGCGGACGGACGAACAGACAACGAAATTATTATGTTTGATTCGTTCCGTGTTCTCATCAAACAAAATTTTAAGAAATCTTTTTTATGTCATTTTATATTCGGTTAAACAGAGATAACAAGGTAATTTCGAAGTGACCATAATTGTTCGAGAATTGACTCGAAGCTTTAAGATCTTTTCAAATGTTTCTTTTTACGTAATTGTTTATTTGTTTAAACAGATAAAACAAGGTGATTTCGAAGTGTGCATAATAAAAAAGAACTGACTCATTCGTCGTTCGAGTTTGTTTATGTTCCTATTTGTTTTATTGTAAAAGTTATACATACAATTATTTAATAAATGTCTGCACTATTCTTGAATACACCTTCCAAGTATATTGTGTATTGAAATACAAATTGTGCAAATGAACACCCACACACATACATGCCATTTAAATATACATACACATCGACATTCCCTAGGTATAGGCATACTTCTTTCCATTTAAAATAGACAATCGAATTAGGTAGTTTGGGTAAGCCGTTCGTACTAGGAACATTGTTTCGTTGTATTGGTGTTTATACCCGTAAACACCAGTGAAATGAAACAAGATACGTCGTACGCACCGCTTACACATACTAATTCGATTGGCTTTCTTAAATGGAATGTGGTCTGCTGTGGAGTCTGCAAAAAATAAATTGGATTAAAATAAAAGTTTGTTTAAAGCATAGATTTTTGCGTTCTCCACCAATCAAAAAATCCGTTTCCGTAAAAATCTATGCTTGAAACGAACTTTACTTTACTGCCGATACATTTACTGCTTACAATGTATGTACCTAACATTTTTATATTTTATATTTTACTGTTCATACATGATATTGTTCTGTATACACTTCTTTAATGTTATATAATATTTTTATATATTTTTTTAATATAATACGTGCTATCTTATATGTACCTACTGCTTATATTTGATATTGTTTTGTATAGTTTTTGTATATTACAAAATTTTTATATGTAAAAGCATATAATGGGCGTTAACAAACAAATAAATAAATAAATAGAGAATAAGTATTTACTTATTTATAGCCGACACCCATGAAATTGTAACAGCGACTTTTATTTAAATATTCGAATATTTGTTTTATATTTCCTCTGCCGGGAGTCAACGGTATTATTTTAAACCCCAGCTTTGTGCGTAAAACTAAACGTGATACTCATCTTTGGTAATACTATTACTCTAGCGACAACATAATTAAATAATTAATATTAAGAATCGAAATAAAAGATAATGAGAAAAATATATTTCTATACCGGAGACCGAACCTGAGCCACCCGAGTGAGAACCATGTATGTTTATAATTTTATATTTAAATGTTTATAAAGCCAGCTTTGCTAAGTCCTATATGTATTATTTTTTGACGGGTTACACAGGCTCTACGGTAGCAACATCCTTAAGTCACGGTCGGTTTTAGATAGACAGACAGGCGGATAGACAACCAAATTATTATAATTGAGATCCCTTTTAAAATGATGTTACCTATAAATTAATAGGCTATTTCCTATAAATTTATAGCCACATTTCCTATAAAATCTCGAATTCAGCTGGTGCATTATAAATGACTAATGACTGCATTATTTTTTTTATATTGCTGCTTTTGCTTTTGTACCCGTGAACTCATAACTCGCTGTTCGTCTTACCTACATACGTGTACTTAACTTAACTATGAATGGGCACAGAGTGTTAGGGGCGAAGCCCCCTTGTCTCCTTTATCTGCAGTATCACGGGATTGGGATTGGGTCCCCGAAGAATGGGGTGCTTTTGACAGCACAGTCATGCTAATAATAATATTTTTTTTTTTTTTTTTTTTTTTTTTTTTTTTTTTTTTTTTTTTTTTTTTTTTTTTTTTTTTTTTTTTTTTTTTAATAGTAATACTATAACCTAAATGTGGGCATTAATGCCTCTTTTTACCCATTCTTCAGGGGACCTGAGGGGGGGGATATAAAAGTGATATAGGGAGGATGCGGTCGGGGTCAGTTTCCGGGTCGTTATGACCGAGGGAAGAGATGGTGGGGTTTTGAATCGAAGAGAGTTTAGTGTAAAACCTCATGGCTAGTTCAAGGATATGTTCGTTTAGGTGCGGTGTGTTTGAGTCCCGGTGGATGATTGTGTTCCTCACAAACCACGGGGCTTGGAGGATGTATCTGAGTATTTTGTTTTGAAAAACGACTAATTTTTTTGTGTGTTTTGCCGTGGCCCAGATGGGGCTGGCGTATGTTAGGACTGGGCGGATTAGGGTTTTGTATAGGAGGATTTTTGTGTATGGAAGTAGTGTGCTATGTTTGCTCAAGAGGCAATTTAACTTGCCTCTTGAGGTGTGTGCGTTTCTTAGGAGGTTTTTGATATGTTCCCTCCAGTTGAGTCTTTTGTCCAATGTTAGTCCAAGGTATTTGATGGAGGATTTCCAAGGGATTTTGGTGTTGTCCATTTGTATGGAAATTGCCTTTTTAGGTATTTTTTTCTTTTTTCTCCTTGTAAAAAGGATTGACGCACTTTTTGAAGGATTTACGGCAATCCTCCATTTCTTGAACCAACACTGGACATCGTCTAGTAGGTCTTGTAGTCTGAGGGTAGCGGTTTGGGGATTCATGGATTGGGAAAGTATTGTTGTATCGTCTGCGTACAGAGCGATTTTGGAGAATCTATCAGTCGGTTTTGGAATATCACTGGTGAAGATATTGAAGAGAAAGGGTGACAGTAGTGAGCCCTGCGGTACACCCGCCTGCATGAACCGGGGGGACGATAGAGTGTTATTGCTTAATTTGACTCTAAAGGTTCTTTTTCTCAAGAAGGATTTGAGAATGCCGTATAACTGGGGATGTATGTTATAGTTATGGAGTTTGAAAAGTAGGCCTTCATGCCATACTTTGTCGAAAGCTTTAGCTACGTCAAGAAAAATAGCACTAGTATAGAGATTTTTTTTGAAGCCTTCTGAGATGAACTCCACTACTCTGAGTAGTTGGTGTAAAGTGGAATGATTGGATCGGAAGCCATGTTGCTCGTCCGGTATTGAATTTGAGAGACCGGGTTGGTCATGAAGACGGGAGAGAACATACGTGTAAATCTAAATATTCGAATAAATTTCAGATTTGCAGTACGGATAGCTGTCCAGCCGCGACCGCGGACATCGGCTCGTCAGCACCCGCAGGTTGGTGTGATGTGATTGGTCGCCGGCGATGGGCAGTGGCGCCGCCGCTCGCCTCCCGCCGCTGGCCGCGCCGCTGGCCGCGCTGCTGCTGGCCGCGCTGCTGCGGGCCGCCGCGGGCGCCCCCTCGCCCACCCCCGCCGCCCTGCAGGTGCTCAACATCACCAGGATCGACGGCGGAGACGCGTTCTTTGTAACGGGTAATTCTTTTCTCCGTTTTAATAACTTTTTCACTGGAGAGTGAAGCTCCTGGAGCAAGTGATACAACATACGAAGGGTATAAGTGCACGTTCAGACACAGCGGAAACCGAGCGGTTTCTGAATCGCGTAGGATCCGCGCGGGTCTTATTTATGTAGGTATGTATGTAATCGTTCAGACGTAACCGCGCGGTTAGTCAAACCGCGCGGTGCCCGTCACTCAACCGCTAGAAAATAGAATCGCTTGGACACTGAACTTTTTATTGATGAAGTGGAGAAAAGACCTGCAATATGGAATCTTCAGTATGAGGATTATTCAAATAAAATTGTCAAGAACCAAGCTTAGCAGGAGTTGGTGGAGATATTTGTAAATGGTGAAGACACGTTGGAAAAAAATAGTATTTTAGGTAAGTAGGTATTTATTCACCAAAAATGAATTGACAGAATGATATTTTTGTGTCTTGCCATGGAACACGGTCGTCTTTCACAAAGTAATGAGCGAATTTATATCTGATATTCAAAGATGGAGAACGGCACCGGAGCTGTCAAACTGCCGTTTATTACTGACGCTATTCGCGCACACAGATCGCTTATTAACCGTGGCTGTCTGAACACATGACACAAATCTGCGGTTTCAAAACGCGTGATTTGCAATCGCACGACTCCCGCGTGTCTGAACAAGCCCTAAAACAAACTGAGCAACACAAAAAAAATTGAATGCTGCCAGCCTGCCACCTAAAATGTAGAATGTACTGAATTCGAGAATTTATAAGAATCATAGCTAAATCCCTTCTGTAGCTATAACTCTTATAAATTCTTGAATTCAGTACATTTGCAATCACTATTAAAAGCAAGGGCAGTAAAATCCACTTCAACCAAGAGTACAGAAGAAAAACTTAAAATCGATTTATAAAAACATATTATTTGTCAATATTAAGTTGTTATTTTCATTATTCATCATTCGTTTATTACTGCTTAATAATTTTATATGTCGTCCAAAAAGCGACATCATTTCATTTCAAGACGTGAATGATGAGATAAAAATGGAAACGGAAGGACACTGATTGATTGGATTGGATATTTGCAATTAAATATAATCATTAAACATGAAAAAACACGAAGAACACATAAAAGAATTAAGAATACATATAAGAATTCTCATTAAAGCCGTAAGAGAATCCTGTTTCGGAAAACCTCTTCCGAGACATGGAACAGGTCCGTATCCAAAGTGATATTGTTAAGCACAGCGGTAGCTCTTTTAATAGTGTTTCGCATGGGATATGGTCCCGCGATACTTAAAAAATTATGCCTGCGAAATTCCAGACAGAGAGCACAAAATAATGTCAATGAAGGTACTACAGGTAGCAAACCCGCGGCTTCGCCGACACCAAGGCGCCGAGGCGATTATGCGACCCTGACGGCGGCGGGCCCAAGCTATCACTATTTTGGACTGCGAGCACGCGGAGGATCTCCCGCTATGCGATAATTTACGCCACAATATGAGACCTTTTTGACATTTTTTAGATTGAATTAAATATTATATAGGTGAACATTTTGATAGGAAAATATTTTTATAAACTACTGAATGCCCTGGTTATTACTATATATGTGTACACTGTCTGGAATTTGTGTAAGATGTCATTCCATATTTTATCTCTGCCTTTTTGTCAATATTGTATACCTAATCTGCTTTATGTCTTGATAATTTTGTGCTGTAACCATGTATAATCCTATATCGTTTGAGGCCTCAACGAAACTGTATGATTTTCTGTATTATTTATTATCTTTATGCCCATAATTTTATGTATGTCTTTGTTAGATTTAAGTATTTCTTATGTTTGTATTTTGTGTTTTTGAAAAATAAACTGACTGGGTTTTGGCGGTCTTATTAATTCTGAATGCTGACGGGAGATAACAGGGATTGTGCATATAGAAAAACCCGCGAGACGCGCATCTCATTTTTGGAAGATGACGACAATCTCGCGGATTACAAATAACATTAAAAAATACATTTTTTTACATTTCTTTTACTAACTGCGCAATAGATTGGCAGGTAGCCGTCTGAAAGGGGGCCCGAAACAGCGTGCGCACCCCTCACGCGGCATCCAATACGGTGAAGCTGGGTTTATGGACCACACGCCGGCGTCCCGTGAAGGGCGTCCGGGCCGTAATGCGAAAAAATTCGCGAGATGAATTTTTTAAAAAATGCACAAAACCTGGCATGTCATATACCGTTGGATTCGGCATGTCATTTCCTGTCAGGATTCACTAAAAAATAAACAATCGGATTGGTTTTGAGGGAGATATGTCGAGAGATAAGATTCGACCCTTTTGAGGCGAATTACGGTCGCTGACACATCCGGACACATTAGTCATAATTAAATTCATATGCGGATGTGTCAGGCGCCCAAAATGATATAATTTATACATATGTACGTCTCTCCAAACGAGAGCAATCTTAGATAGACGAGCCAAACGCGCCGTCTAAGCACTACAGCGGCACGGTATTACACGCGCCTGCGACTCTTTTCCGTGCGGATGCAAGTGGTCCATCACTCTCCGCTACTGCACCATCTCGAGATTTATCTCCCCCCCCAAGACTAATCCTATTATGACCGTTAAAATCCCGTTATGTCTATTTTTTTGGTATAAATAAAGGAAGGTGAAATGGACCAGGCAGTGTGAAATTCTCGTTTTTTCTTGTGCTTTATCGGTCGTAATGTCCGACACTCTGCTGGTTCAGTGCACCGTTTTTGTATAGTCTGAACCTGTGTTTTATTTAAAATCTCTTTCCTGTTCAGTAAAATGTGATAAAAGTGTAGAAATATAAATTTTGTAATTTTTCAAATATTTTAAATATTTTAAATTTTTAAAATTTTTTAATTTTTTAATTTTTTAATTTTTTAATTAATTAATTATTGATTAAAATCTGTCAAAACTCGCGTGTCCGCGGCAAGGCGTCGGATCGTGCAACTTCCCTATTTACAAATCCGCTAAATCGTTGCCGTTCGCCATTTTGTGTGGAACAGCTGGTCCTTCTTGAGACGGATTGCGATTTTCGATTGCCGTAAAAAAAATCGCCGCGGATCAAAAATGTCGCGATCGGGTTTAAGATCGGGAACGCGAGTCGAGACATCTGAGGAAGGAGACGCTCGTAGTCAGGCAGCATCATCGGACGAGGAGAACGCAGCATCCAACATGGAGCAGGATTCTCCGCCCGGGAGCGCGGGACAGACGGCGGCGCCCACATCGGAAAGCGCGGCCATCGCAGCGCTCAGGGCCGAGATGCGCCGGCAAGATCGCCACCATAGGCGACAACTACAAGAGCTTCAGGACAAGCACGAGAAAAATTACGCGAGAGCACTCACACTCACAAGGGTTGCGGCATCGGGGAGTGACCGCGGATCCGCGTCACAACATGAGGACCACGTGTCGCGGCCTAGCCATCCACCTAAGCGTGCAGAACGTGCGGGCTGGGGCACCGTACACAAATCCGAATAGCTGTGGTCCGGCGCGAGCCAGGAGCCGCGCGGAGCCGATGTCGATCGCATCGGATAATTATCCCGAGCAGACAGCGGATCGCCGGGATAAAAATGCTGAGGGCGGGCCATTACACGGCGGCCCTCACATACCAAGCGGGGACGGGATTCCTGCGACAGACTGGTTCGGACGGATGACGGACGTGGTGGCCGAGGCCATCCGATCTACGCGCTCGAACGACAGCCTGCGATACGAACCGACGCAAGATGAGCCGCGGATGGCGGCATTGATGGCGAGGCAATCGAATGCCAAAGACTTGCCAGATTTTTCGGGAGACCCGCTAGAATGGAGAGCATACAAGGCGCAGTTTGACCAGTCGACAGAGATATGCGGGCTCACACCGGCGGAAAATTTATGGCGGCTGCGAAATTCGCTAAAAGGCAAAGCGCGCAATGTAGTCGGGCCGTTAATTACGCTGTCCCGTAATGTGCCGGAAATTTTGCGCGTACTAGAGCAAAATTTCGGAAAGCCGGAGACATTATCTCGGGCTCAACTGTTCACAATCGCGCATAGACTTTACGCGCCCTTACGCCACTCAAGCGGACAGAAAGTTCTTGCGGATTTCTCCCGGCAGTTCCGTAACGCGGTGCGCGACCGTTGAAGACTATGGGACCCAAGCTATTTGTCTCACCCAATTATTATCGTGAAGGCAGTAGGCCGGTCCATTACCGGTCGCACAAGAGTCTGGTTTCCGCCAGAGCCATCGCGGCAGAATCCTGCCTACTACAGCTGATTTTTCAACAATGGCTTACAATCCATAGCTGGACTCCGCGGCAATACATGGCGGACAGGATGCATCCGGTGTATGGAACCCGAGGCCGAAGAAGACCGCGCAAGTACATTTTTCCGCTTCGGATAGTTCGGAAAGCACACGAAATTGTGTAATGTGTGGTGCCGTTTCACACTGGATTTCAAAGTGTAATGAGTTCGCGCGCAAAACCGCCGCTGAGCGAAATAATATCGCGCGGGAAAAGAAACTTTGTTTTTCATGTTTATATGTGTGGACCCCAGGACATCATTCTTCGTGCAAATGGCGAAACTGGAAATGCGGTGTAAATGGATGCACGTCGAGACATCATGCATTGCTTCACGGAGCTCTGGCCGCGGCCGATACCGAAGACCGGCAATAGGCGCCGCGCTGGCGGGCGCCGCGAGCGGCTCGTTCAAAGGGTCAGCGTAACAGACGGCGGCCCATACTATTGACCTCACATAACGGCCCTCGATATTACGGATAAAAGTTGTGAGTGGTTAAAAATTATTTGTTATTTTTTATGTGTTATTAATAGTGCTTCCAGTGACTATGAGGGGCCCACGGGGCATATTAAAACATTCGCGTGTGCGATAAGGGTTCGGCGATAACCCAATTATATTGTTTTTAAGTATGTAATTTTAAAACTGGCACAAGACATCGGCGCGCGGGGACCAGGCGGTGAACTTCGTCTTCATAGTGCGTCGGGCTGTGCAGTGAATATCATCAAAAAAGGTGAATTTTTATAAAGGGCAGCCGGGATAGCGAAATGTTTGCTGCGGGCCAATTAAGTTCGTGATATTTAGCCCTTCCGCCTCAGTTTATGGATCCAACTAGAGGCGGGCTGGTGGGCCGCGAACGCCTAAAATTGTCATTCAAAAGATTTTAATTAAAATAAACAACGCGGACTGATTACGACGCAAGAAATGCGTGCGATAACAGCCGATATCGAGAATTTCATCTCGCGAACAGCACTGA